>OW052182.1:136568988-137168988 GCA_932526625.1 Rhingia campestris | reverse complement strand
TCAAGTCCCCCAACGCTACATCCAAGTCCTTAAGTAAGGTACTCAAATGCAACATCATGCTTGCGGTGATCGACCGCAGCGGTATCGATGGTATAATTTCACCTGAACGGTGGAAGCTGGTCGTGAAGCCGGCTGGCATCAGGGCAACATTAAGCTAATCGCTTGTGCGGATCAGAGATTGTTTGATCTCTATCGCACTCCCATAACAAAAATAGGCGAGGTTTGGCTTGGTTCGATGTTAGATGAACTTGCGAAGGATGACATACCAAGTCGTCCCCGATCGCGCACCTAGATCACAGATGAATCTTCAAACGCCCCTCCAGCAACCCCACTCTCCCGATACACAATTGGAAAGTGGTAAAGTCGACCAAGTGCAGGGACTTTACAGATGCGCGAGTTAAAGTTGGAACCTTCGTGTTTAACAAACAAAGTCAATCCTTTTCAATACGAAGAGCTCAGTGCTGTGTTTATTAACAAACTCAACTTATTCTAATTGCTTACTGGTTTTATATATTATTAAATTGTTGACTATGCTCAACAAAGAGAAGTGTCAAGTCAACCTTGAAATTGAAATTACGTTGAAATTGAAATTATGTGATTGATAAGCTAAACAATGACAAAATTGAAATTAGATCAGTAAATGATCGCTGGTGTTGAATGACCGGGATTTAGGTTTGTACCAGGTGAGGTATGTAACTCCTCCCCCCTGGAGAGAGCTACAGGTCGAAGAGGCTGTATGCTTCATTTCCCGGAGAGCTAACGTTAATTTTATTGATGGGGTATGTTGACTATTGTTGACGAGTGCTGGTGCTAAGGGTTTGTTGACCCTACTACATAGTTGTGTGAGGTGGACTATGATGATGAGTCCGATTAGCGTTGATATTGTCAAGATAATGGTGTAGTTAAGGATTATATGTTTGTATGTGCTTCTTTCCAGGTAAAGTATTGCTTCTTTGTTTTCAAAGTGGAAGTTTTATAGCGATTGGATCGAAGATATATTCATTTTGTTTATTGAAGTGGGATAAATGTGGACGTCTTCAAAGTAAACTCTGTTCGTGCTTTCATATGTAACTTGGTTGACATTCACACTGCAGTTTGTAAAGTGAATGATAAATGAACCCTTGTGGGGGCCCTATCCAACTTTTTTTTTGTAGAAAAAAAAATTATTTTAAATAGACAATTAAATGTTTAGAAACACCCGGTACACAAAAAAATCGTTAGCGAATGTTCGAACCATAACACTCAGAATTCCGACATCGGTCAGCTGAATTTTCTTCGCCCCAAATCAGCGGAAGTTTGCTATATTCGGCAAGAATAGCTTTCCACCAATGTGTGCCAATGATTGTCTTTCTTTTCAATTTTAACTCCACCCAGAAGAAGTTCAGTAGAGTGTCCATAAGTGCGTTACCTGCATATAAACATATACATAAGCGACAACGTGGGTAAACTAAGTTCTTTCAATAAGATGTTGCGAGTTAAATTGATTTCATTTAGAAACATATGAGAGGCTACAATCCGCTTTGCGGATCGTTGAAAACCCTATCCCATCCCATCCTTAAAATTAATATCCTAAAAATATAGGATTTATGGCGATGAAATACAGAAAATGACATTGTCACAATATATTGCTCAGACTGTTTATCAAAATCGCGTGTGGTTCGACAAAAAACAACGTTTTTCTATTGCATATGCCTTGGGGTAAGGCATACAAATGGTTTTTGTAAGAAAACGCACCCAAAAAGTGGGTGTAGGTGAAAATGATATATAGACAAAATGTTTATTTTATCATTACGGAAGCATTTGCATCAAAAGTTTTTTCAATTTTTTTAAAATTTGGACAAAAAGCGTTTTTTACTAAAAATGCCCCCAAAAAGTTGGCGTGGCAAAAAACTTTGTATGGACGAAATATAGATATTAGGATTGTCTAAATATGTTGCTAACACACTTTTTTTAAATTCCTTACGGTTTGGCTTAAAACCACGTTTTTCTAAAAAGGGGCGTGGCAGTGGGCGGATTTTAAAAATTTTTACACTTATTCTGGAGACTCGGCCAAGGATCATATATACCAAATTTCATTATCCTAGCTCAAAATTTAAGGCCCAAAAATCGGTGACGAACAGACAGACGGACGGACAGACAGACAGACATGGCTAATTCGACTCAGCTAGCGATTCTGAGTCGATCCATATACTTTGAGGTATATGTAGCTTAATTATTTCTCTATGTTACAAACTAAGTATAAAAACTAATATACCCCTATGGGATAGGGTATAAAAAGAAAGAATCCTCGCCAACATACCTATATGTATACGAATACATTGAAGGACGACAATTACCCGTACCCAAATAGAGTATCAGTGGTCGAGCAAGAAAAAATCAAACGTAAGTTTCAGTTTTATTTGCGAAAACAAAAAGAATAAACAAAATTTGGTTTATTAGGCGTGTAATTAACATTCGAGCACTGGGCGAACATGCAACAAATCTGTTGTTGAACACGTCAAAAACACGTACACGCGTTTGATCCCTTTTTCGGAATTGTGACGAACAAAAAAAAAAGTTCTATTAAGGACTACCCAACCTACGCGTACACAAAGGTTATCTTCAGTTACTCCTACTGGGATAACTTCAGCTGAAAAGTGTAGTTTCTAAACTGCATGAGCTGCGTTTCAAGAAACCGCAAGCTCTTCGCACTGTAAATTGCTCAGACGTATGATAGCGCGAGCAACAGCATAAAAAATCCCTAAACAGCAGCTACACCGAGCATTGGCTTTGGCAATAAGCAATATCAATATATTCAACAACAAAACCCTGTGCTTCCTTCTGAATCCTGTCCTGATCCTATTCCTCCCATTGTGATATCCCTATTCCAATAAAAAGGAAAAAATAATGTCAATACATAAAAGAAACATATGAGAAGGCTACAATCCGCTGGGCGGATCGTTGAATACCATATCCCATCCTATCCATAAAACTAAAATCCCCAAAAAAGTGGGCATGGCTAAAAACACGATGTGGATAAAATAGAAAAAATGAAACAAAACAATTTTACGGTTCTACAAAAGACAAGGTTTTCTCCTGCATATGTTATGGGGTAGCGTATAAAAATGGTTTTTATATAAAAACGCCCCAAAAAGTGGGCGTGGGGGGTTAAAATGGTCTATGGACGAAATGTTCATATTTATATTACTAATGATTCTGCATCAAAAGTTTTTTCGAAAATTTGAAATTTGACCGAAAAAAGTTTTTTATTAAAAACGCCCCCAAAAAGTGGGCGTGGCAAAAAACTTTATATGAACGAAATACAGATATTCAGATTGTCTAAATATGATGTTCAGAAAGTTTTTCAAAATTCCTTATGGTTTGGCCAAAAAATACGTTTTTCTTAAAAGAGGGCGTGGCAGTCGGCGGATTTCAAAAATGTTTACACTTGTTCTGCTGGGAGCAACAAAGAGCACGTGTACCAAATTTCATCCTTTTAGCTCAAAATTTAAGGCCCAAAAACTGGTGACGTACGGACGGACGGACAGACATGGCTTAATCGACTCAGCTATCGATTCTGAGTCGATCCATATACTTTGAGGTATATGTAGCTAAATTATTTCTCTATGTTGCAAACTATGTATCAAAACTAATATACCCCTATGGGATAGGGTATAAACATATGAGACGGCTACAATCCGCTGTGCGGATCGTTGAATACCCTATCCCATCCTATCTGTAAAACTAAAATCCCCAAAAAGTGGACATGGCTAAAAACACGATGTGGATAAAATAAAGAAAATGACATGGTGACAAAAAATTCTTCAGACTGCTTATAAAACATATGAGAAGCCTACAATCCGCTTTGCGGATCGTTGAATACCCTATCCCATCCTATCCATAAAACTAAAATCCCCAAAAAAGTGGGCATGGCTAAAAACACGATGTGGATAAAATAGAAAAAATTATATAGTGACAACAAGTTCTTCAGACTGCTTACAAAACACTTTTGTGGTTCTACAAAAGACAAGGTTTTCTCCTGCATATGTTATGGGGTAGTGTATAAATATGGTTTTTATATAAAAACGCCCCATAAAGTGGGCGTGGGTTAAATTGTATACAGACGAAATGTTTATATTAATAATGTTAATGATTCTGCATCAACATTTTTTTCGAAAAATTTAAAATTTGACCGAAAACAGTTTTTATAGAAAACGCCCCCAAAAAGTGGGCGTGACAAAAAACTTTATATTGCCGATGGCCGAGATGGCCGATAAAGATATTAATATTGTCTAAATATGTTGTTCAGAAACTTTTTTAAAATTCCTTACGGTTTGGTCAAAAACTGAGTTTTTCTTAAAAGGGGGAGTGGCAGTGGGCGGATTTCAAAAAATTGTTCACTTGTTCTGTAGGCAGAGACGAGGAACCTATATACCAAATTTCATTATCCTAGCTCAAAATTTAAGGACTAAAAATTGAGTTTTTTATTAAAAACGCCCCCAAAAAGTGGGCGTGGCAAAAAACTTTATATGAACGAAATACAGATATTCAGATTGTCTAAATATGATGTTCAGAAAGTTTTTCAAAATTCCTTATGGTTTGGCCAAAAAATACGTTTTTCTTAAAAGAGGGCGTGGCAGTCGGCGGATTTCAAAAATGTTTACACTTGTTCTGCTGGGAGCAACAAAGAGCACGTGTACCAAATTTCATCCTTTTAGCTCAAAATTTAAGGCCCAAAAACTGGTGACGTACGGACGGACGGACAGACATGGCTTAATCGACTCAGCTATCGATTCTGAGTCGATCCATATACTTTGAGGTATATGTAGCTAAATTATTTCTCTATGTTGCAAACTATGTATCAAAACTAATATACCCCTATGGGATAGGGTATAAACATATGAGACGGCTACAATCCGCTGTGCGGATCGTTGAATACCCTATCCCATCCTATCTGTAAAACTAAAATCCCCAAAAAGTGGACATGGCTAAAAACACGATGTGGATAAAATAAAGAAAATGACATGGTGACAACAAATTCTTCAGACTGCTTATAAAACATATGAGAAGCCTACAATCCGCTTTGCGGATCGTTGAATACCCTATCCCATCCTATCCATAAAACTAAAATCCCCAAAAAAGTGGGCATGGCTAAAAACACGATGTGGATAAAATAGAAAAAATTATATAGTGACAACAAGTTCTTCAGACTGCTTACAAAACACTTTTGTGGTTCTACAAAAGACAAGGTTTTCTCCTGCATATGTTATGGGGTAGTGTATAAAAATGGTTTTTATATAAAAACGCCCCATAAAGTGGGCGTGGGTTAAATTGTATACAGACGAAATGTTTATATTAATAATGTTAATGATTCTGCATCAACATTTTTTTCGAAAAATTTAAAATTTGACCGAAAACAGTTTTTATAGAAAACGCCCCCAAAAAGTGGGCGTGACAAAAAACTTTATATTGCCGATGGCCGAGATGGCCGATATAGATATTAATATTGTCTAAATATGTTGTTCAGAAACTTTTTTAAAATTCCTTACGGTTTGGTCAAAAACTGAGTTTTTCTTAAAAGGGGGAGTGGCAGTGGGCGGATTTCAAAAAATTGTTCACTTGTTCTGTAGGCAGAGACGAGGAACCTATATACCAAATTTCATTATCCTAGCTCAAAATTTAAGGACTAAAAATTGAGTTTTTTATTAAAAACGCCCCCAAAAAGTGGGCGTGGCAAAAAACTTTATATAAACGAAATACAGATATTCAGATTGTCTAAATATGTTGTTCAGAAAATTTTTCAAAATTCCTTATGGTTTGGCCAAAAAATACGTTTTTCTAAAAAGGGGGCGTGGCAGTTGGCGGATTTCAAAAATGTTTACACTTGTTCTGCTGGGAGCAACAAAGAGCACGTGTACCAAATTTCATCCTTCTAGCTCAAAATTTAAGACCCAAAAACTGGTGACGTACGGACGGACGGACGGACAGACATGGCTTAATCGACTCAGCTATCGATTCTGAGTCGATCCATATACTTTGAGGTATATGTAACTAAATTATTTCTCTATGTTAAAAACTATGTATCAAAACTAATAAACCCCTATGGGATAGGGTATAAAAACAATCTAATTCAAAATTCAAGAACATAAGCAACAAGCGAACAATATATATACTTAGCAAACAAGAATCTATATACATATATACTTATACTACTTACCTGATACATATAAATGAATAACATCCTACTTACCAATGGTATATTTACCACTACATGCTTAAACATTTTACCTGATTATGATTTTTTTTTAAGTGAAATAAAAAAAAAGAAAAGGCTACAATCCGCTGTGCGGATCGTTGAATACCCTATCCCATCCTATCCATAAAACTTAAATCCCAAAAAAAAAGTGGGCATGGCTAAAAATACGATGTGGATAAAATAGAAAAAATGATATAGTGACAACTAAATCTTCAGACTGCTTACAAAACACTTTTACGGTTCTACAAAACACTAGATTTTCTCCTTCATGTGTTATAGGGTAGTGTATAAAAATGGTTTTTATATAAAAAAGCCCCCAAAAAGTGGGCGTGGGTTAAAATGGTATAAAGACGAAATGTTCATATTAATAACGTTAATGATTCTGCATCAAAATTTTTTTCGAAAAATTTAAAATTTGACCGAACACAGTTTTTTATTGAAAACGCCCCCAAAAAGTGGGCGTGGCAAAAAACATTGTATGAACAAAATATAGATATTACCATTCTCTAAATATGCTGTTCAGACACTTTTTTAAAATTCTTTACGGTTTTGCCAAAAATTACGTTTTTCTAAAAAGGGGGCGTGGCAGTGGGCGGATTTCAAAACTTTTTACACTTGTTCTGGTGACTCGGACCAGGATCCTATATACCAAATTTCATTATCCTAGCTCAAAATTTAAGGCCCAAAAATCGGTGACGAACAGACAGACGGACGGACGGACACACGGACGGGCGGACGGACGGACAGACAGACATGGCTAATTCGACTCAGCTAGCGATTCTGAGTCGATCCATATACTTTGAGGTATATGTAGCAAAATTATTTCTCTATGTTACAAACTATGTATCAAAACTAATATACCCCCCTATGGGATAGGGTATAAAAACATATGAGAAGGCTACAATCCGCTGTGCGGATCGTTGAATACCCTATCCCATCCTATCCATAAAACTAAAATCCCAAAAAAAAAGTGGGCATGGCTAAAAATAATAATATAGAAAAAATGATATAGTGACAACTAAATCTTCAGACTGCTTACAAAACACTTTTACGGTTCTACAAAAGACTAGGTTTTCTCCTTCATGTGTTAAGGGGTAGTGTATAAAAATGGTTTTTATATAAAAACATATGAGAGGCTACAATTCGCCTTGCGGATCGTTGAATACCCTATCCCATCCCATCCTTTAAATTAATTTCCTCAAAATATAGGCCTTATGGCGATGAAATACAGAAAATGACATTGTCACATAATATTGCTCAGACAGTTTCTCCAAATCTTGTGTGGTTCGACAAAAAACAACGTATTTCTATTGCTAATGCATACAAATGGTTTTTGTAAGAAAACGCCCCCAAAATGTGGGCGTAGGTGAAAATGATATATGGACAAAATGTTAATATTACCATTTCGGAAGTATTTGCATCAAAATTTTGTTCGAAAGTTTTAAAATTTGGACAAAAAGCGTTTTTTTTTAAAAACGCCCCCAAAAAGTGGGCGTGGCAAAAAACTTTGTATGAGCGAAATATAGATATTAGGATTGTCTAAATATGCTACTCAGACACTTTTTTGAAATTCCTTACGGTTTGGCCAAAAAAAAGGTTTTCCTAAAAAGGGGGCGTGGCAGTGGGCGGATTTTAAAAATTTTTACACTTGTTCTGGTGGCACGGACGAGGATCCTATATACCAAATTTCATTATCCTAGCTCAAAATTTAAGGCCCAAAAACCGCTGACGAACAGACAGACGGACGGACGGACGGACAGACAGACATGGCTAATTCGACTCAGCTAGCGATTCTGAGTCGTTCCATATACTTTGAGGTATATGTAGCTAAATTATTTCTCTATGTTAAAAACTAAGTATCAAAA
The DNA here is from genome assembly GCA_932526625.1 of Rhingia campestris. Taxonomy (NCBI): domain Eukaryota; kingdom Metazoa; phylum Arthropoda; class Insecta; order Diptera; family Syrphidae; genus Rhingia; species Rhingia campestris. The sequence goes on along the minus strand of OW052182.1, from coordinate 137,160,888 downwards.
CTAATATAGCCCCCTATGGGATAGGGTGTAAACATATGAGAGGCTACAATCCGCTATGCGGATCGTTGAATAGCCTATCCCATCCCATCCTTTAAATTAATATCCTCAAAATATAGGTCTTATGGCGATGAAATACAGAAAATGACATTGTCACAATATATTGCTCAGACAGTTTCTCAAAATCTTTTGTGGTTCGACAAAAAACAACGTATTTCTATTGCTAATGCCTTGGGATGGGGTATACAAATGGTTTTTGTAAGAAAACGCCCCCAAAATGTGGGCGAAGGTGAAAATGATCTATGGACAAAATGTTTTTATTACCATTGCGAAAGTATTTGCATCAAAAAATTTTTCGAAAGCTTTAAAATTTGAACAAAAAGCGTTTTTTACTAAAAACGCCCCCAAAAAGTGGGCGTGGCAAAAAACTTTGTATGAACGAAATATAGATATTAGGATTGTCTAAATATGCTACTCAGACACTTTTTTGAAATTCCTTACGGTTTGGCCAAAAAACAAGTTTTCCTAAAAAGGGGGCGTGGCAGTAAGCGGATTTAAAAAATTTTTACACTTGTTCTGGTGGCACGGACGAGGATCCTTACCAAATTTCATTATCCTAGCTCAAAATTTAAGGCCTAAAATCGGTGACGAAGAGACAGACGGACGGACGGACGGACGGACGGACGGACAGACAGACATGGCTAATTCGACTCAGCTAGCGATTCTGAGTCGATCCATATACTTTGAGGTATATGTAGCAAAATTATTTCTCTATGTTACAAACTAAGTATCAAAACTAATATACCCCCCTATAGGATAGGGTATAAACATATGAGAGGCTACAATCCGCTGTGCGGATCGTTTAATACCCTATCCCATCCCATCCTTAAAATTAATATCCCCAAAATGTGGTCTTTATGGGCATAAAGTATTGAAAATGGCGTTGTCACAACATATTGTTCAGAAGGTTTATCAAATTCTTTTATGGTTCGACGAAAAACAACGTTTTTCTATTGCATATGCCTTGGGGTAGGGCAAACCATTTTTTTTTGAAGAAAACGCCCCCAAAAAGTGGGCGTGGGTTAAAATCGTCTATGGACGAAATGTTCATATTAATACTACCAATGATTGTGCATCAAATTTTTTTTTGAAAATTTTAAAATTTGACCAGAAAATGTTTTTTTATAAAAAACGCCCCCAAAAAGTGGGCGTGGCAAAAAACTTTAAATTGACGAAATATAGATATAACGATTCTCTAAATATGCTGCTCAGACACTTTTTAAAAATTCTTTACGGTTTGGCCAAAAAATACGTTTTCCTAAAAAGGGGGCGTGGTAGTGGGCGGATTTCAAAAATTTTTACACTTGTTTTGGTGGCACGGACGAGGATCCTATATACCAAATTTCATTATGTTAGCTCAAAATTTAAGGCACAAAAATCGGTGACGAACAGCCGGACGGACGGACGGACGGACGGACAGACAGACATGGCTAATTCGACTCAGCTAGCGATTCTGAGTCGTTCCATATACTTTGAGGTATATGTAGCTAAATTATTTCTCTATGTTAAAAACTAAGTATCAAAACTAATATACCCCCCTATGGGATAGGGTATAAACATATGAGAGGCTACAATCCGCTATGCGGATCGTTGAATAGCCTATCCCATCCCATCCTTTAAAGTAATATCCTCAAAATATTGGTCTTATGGCGATGAAATACAGAAAATGACATTGTCACAATATATTGCTCAGACAGTTTCTCAAAATCTTTTGTGGTTCGACAAAAAACAACGTATTTCTAATGCTAATGCCTTGGGATGGGGTATACAAATGGTTTTTGTAAGAAAACGCCCCCAAAATGTGGGCGAAGGTGAAAATGATCTATGGACAAAATGTTTATATTACCATTGCGGAAGTATTTGCATCAAAAATTTTTTCGAAAGTTTTAAAATTTGGACAAAAAGCGTTTTTTACTAAAAACGCCCCCAAAAAGTGGGCGTGGCAAAAAACTTTGTATGAACGAAATATAGATATTAGGATTGTCTAAATATGCTACTCAGACATTTTTTTGAAATTCCTAACGGTTTGGCCAAAAAACAAGTTTTCCTAAAAAGGGGGCGTGGCAGTGGGCGGATTTCAAAAATTTTTACACTTGTTCTGGTGGCACGGACGAGGATCCTTACCAAATTTCATTATCCTAGCTCAAAATTTAAGGCCCAAAAATCGCTGACGAACAGACAGACGGACGGACGGACGGACAGACAGACATGGCTAATTCGACTCAGCTAGCGATTCTGAGTCGATCCATATACTTTGAGGTATATGTAGCAAAATTATTTCTCTATGTTACAAACTAAGTATCAAAACTAATATACCCCCCTATGGGATAGGGTATAAAAATTGAGTATTGCATTTTTTACACATACATAACTGCGAAAATAGAGTAAGTGTAACGATGTGCCCCGCGAGGAATGTTTGACCTAAAAAGTGCTCCTCGACCAAAAAAGATTGGGAACCGCTGCCCTATCCCATCCTATCCATAAAACTAAAATCCCCAAAAAAGGGGGCATGGCTAAAAACACGATGTGGGTAAAATAGAAAAAATGATATAGTGACAACAAATTCTTCAGACTGCTTACAAAACAATTTTACGGTTCCACAAAAGACAAGGTTTTCTCCTGCATATGTAATGGGGTAGTGTATAAAAATGGTTTTTATATAAAAACGCCCCCAAAAAGTGGGCGTGGGTTAAAATGGTATATAGACGAAATGTTCATATTAATAATGTTAATAATGCATCAAAATTTTTTTCGAAAAATTTAAAATTTGACCGAAAACAGTTTTTAATTGAAAACGCCCCCAAAAAGTGGGCGTGGCAAAAAACTTTATATAAACGTAATATAGATATTAATATTGTCTAAATATGTTGTTCAGAAACATTTTTAAAATTCCTTACGGTTTGGCCAAAAACTGAGTTTTTCTTAAAAGGGGGCGTGGCAGTGGGCGGATTTCAAAAATGTTTACACTTGTTCTGTAGGCAGAGACGAGGATCCTATATACCAAATTTCATTATCCTAGCTCAAAATTTAAGGTCTAAAAATCGGTGACGTACAGACGGACGGATGGACAGACAGACATGGCTTAATCGACTCAGCTAGCGATTCTGAGTCGATCCATATACTTTGAGGTGTATATGTAGCAAAATTATTTCTCTATATTACAAACTAAGTATCAAAACTAATATACCCCTATGGGATAGGGTATAATAAAATTGGTCATAAATGACTTCCTTGAGGTACTCCAGATTGAGCAACAAAAGGGTTGGACTTGGAACCTCTAAATTTTACTTGGTATTTTCTCAGTGAGAGATAAGATTTAACCCAATTTGTGAAACCTGGAGGGAATCCATACGCCTTAAGTTTAAAAATTATGGTGTTATTATGATAACTGATCAAAGGCTTTGGAGAAGTCAGTGTATACACAATCGACTTCTTTTTTAGACCCTATCCCATAGGGGTATATTAGTTTTGATACATAGTTTGTAACATAGAGAAATAATTTAGCTACATATACCTCAAAGTATATGGATCGACTCAGAATCGATAGCTGAGTCGATAAGCCATGTCTGTCCGTCCTTCCGTCCGTACGTCACCAGTTTTTGGGCCTTAAATTTTGAGCTAGAAGGATGAAATTTGGTACACGTGCTCTTTGTTGCTCCCAGCAGAATAAGTGTAAAAGATTTTGAAATCCGCCTACTGCCACGCCCCCTTTTTAGAAAAACGTATTTTTTGGCCAAACCATAAGGAATTTTGAAAAACTTTCTTTACAACATATTTAGACAATCTGAATATCTATATTTCGTTCATATAAAGTTTTTTGCCACGCCCACTTTTTGGGGGCGTTTTTAATAAAAAACGTTTTTCGGTCAAATTTTAAAATTTTCGAAAAAACTTTTGATGCAGAATCATTAGTAATATACATTTGAACATTTCGTCTATAGACTATTTTAACCCCCGCCCACTTTTTTAGGGCGTTTTTATATAAAAACCATTTTTATACACTACCCCATAACATATGCAGTAGAAAATATTGTCTTTTGTAGAACCGTAAAAGTTTTTTATAAGCAGGCTGAAGAATTTGTTGTCACCATGTGATTTTCTTTATTTTATCCACATCGTGTTTTTAGCCATGTCCACTTTTTGGGGATTTTAGTTTTACAGATAGGATGGGATAGGGTATTCAACGATCCACACAGCGGATTGTAGCCTTCTTATATGTTTATTTTTAAAACTACTGGAGCAATGATGCATAAAAGTTAATAGATTTGTTACAGTGGATCGATGTTTAACAAAGCCATGCTGTTATTCACAGATAATGTGTCGACAAAGGAATACCAATTTATCACAAATAATATGTTCAAATAACTTACGAATGCAAGATAGTTTTGAGATGGGTCTATAATTGGAGATATCCCACGCTCACCTTTTTTTTTAAAACAAGTGTTATAAATGCACTTTTCCATTGGTTGGGAATACTCCTGTGGCAAGGGAGCTTTCAAACATATACTTAAGGTATGGCAAAAGAGCATCTTTGCATTGCTTTACGACTATTGGTGGGATTCCATCGGGCCCCGCAGAATAATCATTGTTTAATGAAGATAAATATTTAAGTAGTGTCTCATCGTCAAATGTAACATTTCTGAAACTGACTTGAGGACAGTCATTGAGATAATTAAAATAATTCTCGTCTAAGACTGGATTGATTTACTGAATTGCTCTGCGAATAAGTTTGACACAATTAGAGAGCTCGATGTTTTTGAATTATTGGAGAGAAACTGGCTGGATATCCGTCCGATTTTCTCATTCGTGTACCACGGATCCTGGATTTGAGCATTTTTAGAATGCTTGACTGGGATAGTTCTATCCATGCAATCTTTTATTATAAACATATGAGAGGCTACAATCCGCTATGCGGATCGTTGAATACCCTATCCCATCCCATCCTTTAAAGTAATATCCTCAAAATATAGGTCTTATGGCGATGAAATACAGAAAATGACATTGTCACAATATATTGCTCAGACAGTTTCTCAAAATCTTGTGTGGTTCGACAAAAAACAACGTATTTCTATTGCTAATGCCTTGGGATGGGGTATACAAATGGTTTTTGTAAGAAAACGCCCCCAAAATGTGGGCGTAGGTGAAAATGATCTATGGACAAAATGTTTTTACTACTATTGCGGAAGTATTTGCATCAAAAATTCTTTCGAAAGTTTTAAAATTTGGACAAAAAGCGTTTTTTACTAAAAACGTCCCCAAAAAGTGGGCGTGGCAAAAAACTTTGTATGAACGAAATATAGATATTAGGATTGTCTAAATATGCTGCTCAGACGGACGGACGGACAGACAGACATGGCTTAATCGACTCAGCTAGCGATTCTGAGTCGATCCATATACTTTGAGGTATATGTAGCTAAATCATTTCTCTATTTCTCTCTAACTAATATACCCCTATGGGATAGGTTATAATTATTTCTCTATGTTACAAACTAAGTATCAAAACTAATATACCCCCCTATGGGATAGGGTATAAAAACATATGAGAGGCTATAATCCGCTATGCGGATCGTTGAATACCCTATCACATCCCATCTATGGACAAAATGTTTATATTACCATTGCGGAAGTTTTTGCATCAAACATTTTTTCGAAAGTTTTAAAATTTGGACAAAAAGCGTTTTTTTACTTAAAACGTCCCCAAAAAGTGGGCGTGGCAAAAAACTTTGTATGAACGAAATATAGATATTAGGATTGTCTAAATATGCTGCTCAGACACTTTTTTGAAATTCTTTAAGGTTTGGCCAAAAAATAAGTTTTCCTAAAAAAGGGGCGTGGCAGTGGGCGGATTTCAAAAATGTTTACACTTGCTACTCAGACACTTTTTTGAAATTCCTTACGGTTTGGCCAAAAAACAAGTTTTCCTAAAAAGGGGGCGTGGCAGTGGGCGGATTTCAAAAATTTTTACACTTGTTCTGGTGGCACGGACGAGGATCCTATGTACCAAATTTCATTATCCTAGCTCAAAATTTAAGGCACAAAAATCGCTGACGAACAGACAGACGGACGGACGGACGGACAGACAGACATGGCTAATTCGACTCAGCTAGCGATTCTGAGTCGATCCATATACTTTGAGGTATATGTAGCAAAATTATTTCTCTATGTTACAAACTAAGTATCAAAACTAATATACCCCCCTATGGGATAGGGTATAAAAATTGAGTATTGCATTTTTTACACATACATAACTGCGAAAATAGAGTAAGTGTAACGATGTGCCCCGCGAGGAATGTTTGACCTAAAAAGTGCTCCTCGACCAAAAAAGATTGGGAACCGCTGCCCTATCCCATCCTATCCATAAAACTAAAATCCCCAAAAAAGGGGGCATGGCTAAAAACACGATGTGGGTAAAATAGAAAAAATGATATAGTGACAACAAATTCTTCAGACTGCTTACAAAACAATTTTACGGTTCTACAAAAGACAAGGTTTTCTCCTGCATATGTAATGGGGTAGTGTATAAGAATGGTTTTTATATAAAAACGCCCCCAAAAAGTGGGCGTGGGTTAAAATGGTATATAGACGAAATGTTCATATTAATAATGTTAATAATGCATCAAAATTTTTTTCGAAAAATTTAAAATTTGACCGAAAACAGTTTTTAATTGAAAACGCCCCCAAAAAGTGGGCGTGGCAAAAAACTTTATATAAACGTAATATAGATATTAATATTGTCTAAATATGTTGTTCAGAAACATTTTTAAAATTCCTTACGGTTGGCCAAAAACTGAGTTTTTCTTAAAAGGGGGCGTGGCAGTGGGCGGATTTCAAAAATTTTTACACTTGTTCTGTAGGCAGAGACGAGGATCCTATATACCAAATTTCATTATCCTAGCTCAAAATTTAAGGTCTAAAAATCGGTGACGTACAGACGGACGGACGGACAGACAGACATGGCTTAATCGACTCAGCTAGCGATTCTGAGTCGATCCATATACTTTGAGGTGTATATGTAGCAAAATTATTTCTCTATAGTACAAACTAAGTATCAAAACTAATATACCCCTATGGGATAGGGTATAATAAAATTGGTCATAAATGACTTCCTTGAGGTACTCCAGATTGAGCAACAAAAGGGTTGGACTTGGAACCTCTAAATTTTACTTGGTATTTTCTCAATGAGAGATAAGATTTAACCCAATTTGTGAAACCTGGAGGGAATCCATACGCCTTAAGTTTAAAAATTATGGTGTTATTATGATAACTGATCAAAGGCTTTGGAGAAGACAGTGTATACACAATCGACTTCTTTTTTAGACCCTATCCCATAGGGGTATATTAGTTTTGATACATAGTTTGTAACATAGAGAAATAATTTAGCTACATATACCTCAAAGTATATGGATCGACTCAGAATCGATAGCTGAGTCGATAAGCCATGTCTGTCCGTCCGTCCGTCCGTACGTCACCAGTTTTTGGGCCTTAAATTTTGAGCTAGAAGGATGAAATTTTTTAATAAAAAACGTTTTTCGGTCAAATTTTAAAATTTTCGAAAAAACTTTTGATGCAGAATCATTAGTAATATACATTTGAACATTTCGTCTATAGACTATTTTAACCCCCGCCCACTTTTTTAGGGCGTTTTTATATAAAAACCATTTTTATACACTACCCCATAACATATGCAGGAGAAAATATTGTCTTTTGTAGAACCGTAAAAGTTTTTTATAAGCAGGCTGAAGAATTTGTTGTCACCATGTGATTTTCTTTATTTTATCCACATCGTGTTTTTAGCCATGTCCACTTTTTGGGGATTTTAGTTTTACAGATAGGATGGGATAGGGTATTCAACGATCCACACAGCGGATTGTAGCCTTCTCATATGTTTATTTTTAAAACTACTGGAGCAATGATGCATAAACGTTAATAGATTTGTTACAGTGGATCGATGTTTAACAAAGCCATGCTGTTATTCACAGATAATGTGTCGACAAAGGAATGCCAATTTATCACAAATAATATGTTCAAATAACTTACGAATGCAAGATAGTTTTGAGATGGGTCTATAATTGGAGATATCCCACGCTCACCTTTTTTTTTAAAACAAGTGTTATAAATGCACTTTTCCATTGGTTGGGAATACTCCTGTGGCAAGGGAGCTTTCAAACATATACTTAAGGTATGGCAAAAGAGCATCTTTGCATTGCTTTACGACTATTGGTGGGATTCCATCGGGCCCCGCAGAATAATCATTGTTTAATGAAGATAAATATTTAAGTAGTGTCTCATCGTCAAATGTAACATTTCTGAAACTGACTTGAGGACAGTCATTGAGATAATTAAAATAATTCTCGTCTAAGACTGGATTGATTTACTGAATTGCTCTGCGAATAAGTTTGACACAATTAGAGAGCTCGATGTTTTTGAATTATTGGAAGAGAAACTGGGTGGATATCCGTCCGATTTTCTCATTCGTGTACCACGGATCCTGGATTTGAGCATTTTTAGAATGCTTGACTGGGATAGTTCTATCCATGCAATCTTTTATTATAAACATATGAGAGGCTACAATCCGCTATGCGGATCGTTGAATACCCTATCCCATCCCATCCTTTAAAGTAATATCCTCAAAATATAGGCCTTATGGCGATGAAATACAGAAAATGACATTGTCACAATATATTGCTCAGACAGTTTCTCAAAATCTTTTGTGGTTCGACAAAAAACAACGTATTTCTATTGCTAATGCCTTGGGATGGGGTATACAAATGGTTTTTGTAAGAAAACGCCCCCAAAATGTGGGCGTAGGTGAAAATGATCTATGGACAAAATGTTTTTACTACTATTGCGGAAGTATTTGCATCAAAAATTCTTTCGAAAGTTTTAAAATTTGGACAAAAAGCGTTTTTTACTAAAAACGTCCCCAAAAAGTGGGCGTGGCAAAAAACTTTGTATGAACGAAATATAGATATTAGGATTGTCTAAATATGCTGCTCAGACGGACGGACGGACAGACAGACATGGCTTAATCGACTCAGCTAGCGATTCTGAGTCGATCCATATACTTTGAGGTATATGTAGCTAAATCATTTCTCTATTTCTCTCTAACTAATATACCCCTATGGGATAGGTTATAATTATTTCTCTATGTTACAAACTAAGTATCAAAACTAATATACCCCCCTATGGGATAGGGTATAAAAACATATGAGAGGCTATAATCCGCTATGCGGATCGTTGAATACCCTATCACATCCCATCTATGGACAAAATGTTTATATTACCATTGCGGAAGTTTTTGCATCAAACATTTTTTCGAAAGTTTTAAAATTTGGACAAAAAGCGTTTTTTTACTTAAAACGTCCCCAAAAAGTGGGCGTGGCAAAAAACTTTGTATGAACGAAATATAGATATTAGGATTGTCTAAATATGCTGCTCAGACACTTTTTTGAAATTCTTTAAGGTTTGGCCAAAAAATAAGTTTTCCTAAAAAAGGGGCGTGGCAGTGGGCGGATTTCAAAAATGTTTACACTTGCTACTCAGACACTTTTTTGAAATTCCTTACGGTTTGGCCAAAAAACAAGTTTTCCTAAAAAGGGGGCGTGGCAGTGGGCGGATTTCAAAAATTTTTACACTTGTTCTGGTGGCACGGACGAGGATCCTATGTACCAAATTTCATTATCCTAGCTCAAAATTTAAGGCCCAAAAATCGCTGACGAACAGACAGACGGACGGACGGACGGACAGACAGACATGGCTAATTCGACTCAGCTAGCGATTCTGAGTCGATCCATATACTTTGAGGTATATGTAGCAAAATTATTTCTCTATGTTACAAACTAAGTATCAAAACTAATATACCCCCCTATGGGATAGGGTATAAAAATTGAGTATTGCATTTTTTACACATACATAACTGCGAAAATAGAGTAAGTGTAACGATGTGCCCCGCGAGGAATGTTTGACCTAAAAAGTGCTCCTCGACCAAAAAAGATTGGGAACCGCTGCCCTATCCCATCCTATCCATAAAACTAAAATCCCCAAAAAAGGGGGCATGGCTAAAAACACGATGTGGGTAAAATAGAAAAAATGATATAGTGACAACAAATTCTTCAGACTGCTTACAAAACAATTTTACGGTTCTACAAAAGACAAGGTTTTCTCCTGCATATGTAATGGGGTAGTGTATAAGAATGGTTTTTATATAAAAACGCCCCCAAAAAGTGGGCGTGGGTTAAAATGGTATATAGACGAAATGTTCATATTAATAATGTTAATAATGCATCAAAATTTTTTTCGAAAAATTTAAAATTTGACCGAAAACAGTTTTTAATTGAAAACGCCCCCAAAAAGTGGGCGTGGCAAAAAACTTTATATAAACGTAATATAGATATTAATATTGTCTAAATATGTTGTTCAGAAACATTTTTAAAATTCCTTACGGTTGGCCAAAAACTGAGTTTTTCTTAAAAGGGGGCGTGGCAGTGGGCGGATTTCAAAAATTTTTACACTTGTTCTGTAGGCAGAGACGAGGATCCTATATACCAAATTTCATTATCCTAGCTCAAAATTTAAGGTCTAAAAATCGGTGACGTACAGACGGACGGACGGACAGACAGACATGGCTTAATCGACTCAGCTAGCGATTCTGAGTCGATCCATATACTTTGAGGTGTATATGTAGCAAAATTATTTCTCTATAGTACAAACTAAGTATCAAAACTAATATACCCCCCTATGGGATAGGGTATAAAACATATGAGAAGGCTACAATCCGCTGTGCGGATCGTTGAATACCCCATCCCATCCTATCCATAAAACTAAAATCCCCAAAAAAGGGGACATGGCTAAAAACACGATGTGGATAAATAGAAAAAATGATATAGTGACAACAAATTCTTCAGACTGCTTACAAAACACTTTAACGGTTCTACAAAAGACAAGGTTTTCTCTTGCATATGTTATGGGGTAGTGTATAAAAATGCTTTTTATATAAAAACGCCCCCAAAAAGTGGGCGTGGGTTAAAATGGTATAAAGAAGAAATGTTCATATTAATAATGTTAATGATTCTGCATCAAATTTTTTTTCGAAAAATTTAAAATTTGACCGAAAACAGTTTTTTATTGAAAACGCCCCCAAAAAGTGGGCGTAGCAAAAAACTTTATATGGGCGAAATATAGATATTAATATTGTCTAAATATGTTGTTCAGAAACTTTTTTAAAATTCCTTACGGTTTGGTCAAAAACTGAGTTTTTCTTAAAAGGGGGCGTGGCAGTGGGCGGATTTCAAAAATTTTTACACTTGTTCTGTAGGCAGAGACGAGGATCCTATATACCAAATTTCATTATCCTAGCTCAAAATTTAAGGCCTAAAAATCGGTGACGTACAGACGGACGGACGGACGGACGGACGGACGGACAGACAGACATGGCTTAATCGACTCAGCTAGCGATTCTGAGTCGATCCATATACTTTGAGGTATATGTAGCAAAATTATTTCTCTATGTTACAAACTAAGTATCAAAACTAATATACCCCTATGGGATAGGGTATAAACATATGAGAAGGCTACAATCCGCTGTGCGGATCGTTGAATACCCTATCCCATCCTATCCATAAAACTAAAATCCCCAAAAAAGGGGACATGGCTAAAAACACGATGTGGATAAATAGAAAAAATGATCTAGTGACAACAAATTCTTCAGACTGCTTACAAAACACTTTAACGGTTCTACATAAGACAAGGTTTTCTCTTGCATATGTTATGGGGTAGTGTATAAAAATGGTTTTTATATAAAAACGCCCCCAAAGAGTGGGCGTGGGTTAAAATGGTATATAAACGAAATGTTCATATTATAAATGTTAATGATTCTGCATCAAAATTTTTTTTGAAAAATTTAAAATTTGACCGAAAACAGTTTTTTATTGAAAACGCCCCCAAAAAGTGGGCGTGGCAAAAAACTTTATATGGACGAAATATAGGTATTAATATTGTCTAAATATGTTGTTCGGAAACTTTTTTAAAATTCCTTACGGTTTGGTCAAAAACTGAGTTTTTCTTAAAAGGGGGCGTGGCAGTGGGCGGATTTCAAAAAATTTTACACTTGTTCTGTAGGCAGAGACGAGGATCCTATATACCAAATTTCATTATACTAGCTCAAAATTTAAGGCCTAAAAATCAGTGACGTACAGACGGACGGACGGACAGACAGACATGGCTTAATCGACTCAGCTAGCGATTCTGAGTCGATCCATATACTTTGAGGTATATGTAGCAAAATTATTTCTCTATGTTACAAACTAAGTATCAAAACTAATATACCCCTATGGGATAGGGTATAAAAAGAAATTTTTAACAGCTTCTTCTAAATTGGAGAAGCCGTTAATTATACCCTATCCCATAGGGGTATATTAGTTTTGATACTTAGTTTGTAACATAGAGAAATAATTTAGCTACATATACCTCAAAGTATATGGATCGACTCAGAATCGCTAGCTGAGTCGAATTAGCCATGTCTGTCTGTCCGTCCGTCCGTCCGTCCGTCCGTCCGTCTGTCTGTTCGTCACCGATTTTTGGGCCTTAAATTTTGAGCTAGGATAATGAAATTTGGTATATAGGATCCTTGGCCGAGTCACCAGAACAAGTGTAAAAATTTTTAAAATCCGCCCACTGCCACGCCCCCTTTTAGAAAAAACGTAGTTTTAAGCCAAACCGTAAGGAATTTCAAAAAAGTGTGTTTGCAGCATATTTAGACAATCCTAATATCTATATTTCGTCCATACAAAGTTTTTCGCCACGCCCACTTTTTGGGGGCGTTTTTAGTAAAAAACGTTTTTTGTCCAAATTTTAAAACTTTCGAAAAAAATTTTGATGCAAATACTTCCGCAATGGTAATATAAACATTTTGTCCATAGATCATTTTTACCTACGCCCACATTTTGGAGGCGTTTTCTTACAAAAACCATTTGTATACCCCCTCCCAAGGCATTAGCAATAGAAAACCGTTGTTTTTTTGTCGAACCACAAAAGATTTTGAGAAACTGTCTGAGCAATATATTGTGACAATGTCATTTTCTGTTTTTCATCGCCATAAGGCCTATATTTTGAGGATATTAATTTAAAGGATGGGATGGGATGGGGTATTCAACGATCCGCATAGCGGATTGTAGCCTCTCATATGTTCTTCATATTCGAAATAATAATTTCTTCGGATAACATTTGAAAGTTTGCTTTCCGAAAGTCAAAAGAGTACGAACGATCGTACGAGTCAGCGTTTTCGTACAGATGAAAAAACTAAATCGAGAATTCGATTATTATGATTTTTTATACAGCTTATTTGCTGTAAGTTAAATGATAAAACGTTATCAAGTATTAAAAGCTCTTGTTGTGCAGAAACTGTGTGGTAAGTTGAAATCGCCCAGCAACAAAATAGTACTGTCATGACAGATAAGTCAAAATTTTTATTCTAAAGTTTTCGATAGCTCAAAATACAGAATGCATAGACGATATGAATGAATGAACGCATTTGCAACATAAAGATATTTGTTTCCAATTGTTATCTTATTTTTGTACTTTTAATAGAAGTACCTGTAGGGACTAGATTTTTTGAAACAAATTGACTAAACACTTCTTCATAGAAAGTGCTTGGTTTCAGGCGTGCTATAAAGATCGATTTTGTTTTGGTATCGATTCAATTGAAGAAACAGATGCAGTCACTGTTGGACTTACACTAGATGATGTATTAAGGGCAGTAGGAGAAGTATTGGTTGTAGGCGACCCAACTGACAGATTAGGAACCAAATTAGTTTTGTTTTGATCCTGACTTCTGAGATTAGAGCGTTTAGCTGTCGGATGATCCGTTGATGAGTTGGTGTCACGCTTACTGGCTGCATGGGACGGGACAGATTGTATGGACGGTGTTTCAGGATGGTTAATGATATGAGCTTATTCTTTGGAAGTGTTATGGTCAAATGTTTGCAAAGGCTCTGTAGACGTGGAAGCGTTGACGGACAGACATGGGTCAGATAATGCAGACACTGTGGATACATGATTAAAGCTGTCTAGCAAGTCCTTAAAGCCTTTCGACAGCTTTACAATGTCAGCTTTAAAAGCCGACATCTTAAAAGCAAGACTTGATATGGATAACTTACGACACGCAGTGCAATAGCAGAAAGTGTCTTCAGTTGCGTTTATTTTATCCATAAATGCGTTAGTAGATCCAACGCATTTCGCAGTAAAGTGCTACGTATTCATATTACAAAACCTACAAATTTTTTTTACTTAACTGGCCCAAGGGTAATGGAATAATTCCTTTCTCACCATTCAATATTTTTCTCATGCTCATCCAAATGATCATAAATCACCAGAAAAAACCAGGCGAAGATGTGAGTTTAATTGGCGGAATTGCTTTTATAACTATTTTTTTCGAATCCAGGATATCTGAAATAAAATTTCGACGTCGTATATCTTTTCTCAAGTTATTTATATATGCTCACAAAATATATCCCACACCAGTATCACGTACATATCCTTTTTTCAATTACATGTATCGACGAAAAATTCGACAGCACGTAATTATTGACCCAAATCTCTTGATGCGTGTGTGTGTATTCTGGCCTGTACATTTATTTGTGACATGGTGGGAAGGAACCAGCGGATACCCTGCGCCAGGACATTTTGCGTGATTAAGCTCTCTGGTTGTATAATTTAATTCGGTTATCCTGATGGATGTTTGCATGTTCTTCGAAACAAAAGAAGTAAAGCTTTGTTGTTCCTGACATGTTGGTTCTATGTATGGCCATGGAGATACTAGCACACATTACGACGAACAACGCCGTCGGCAATCGGAAAGAACTTTTAATTCGAGAGACATGCAATAAATTACATTCACTTCTTCTGTAGACAATTTTCTTTAAGCTCTTTAAGCTCTGGGTAACAGTAAGGTACTGTTGTTCGGGGAGGAGAAAACAGGATATATAAGAATATCAAATCCGATGAAATTAGTGAAGTGGCCACGTGGTGAAGGCTATATTAATTGAATTGTTGTTGGTTCTTGTGCCGTATTTCTTTCTTTCATTTGGATGGAGATATTAATCAATTCTGCATTTTGTCCACGCAGGATTACTCTGTTTCTTGTTCACTTGTAATTAATAAGCATAATTAACGACATTTTCTAATAAATGCGATAAAATCAATGATCAATAACTTTCTAAATAAATTCGTTCATCTTTCTTTCATGCAACATGTCACAACTATTGGCAAGCAATAATAGATTTCGAGTTTATAAAGGCTGTGTTGTGTATTGTAGCGGATACCTTGAAAATATTTATACCCTATCCCATAGGGGGGTATATTAGTTTTGATACATAGTTTGTAACATAGAGAAATAATTTTGATACATATATCTACCTCAAAGTATATGGATCGACTCAGAATCGCTAGCTGAGTCGAATTAGCCATGTCTGTCTGTCCGTCCGTCTGTCTGTTCGTCAGCGGTTTTTGGGCCTTAAATTTTGAGCTAGGATAATAAAATTTGGTATATAGGATCCACGTCCGTGCCACCAGAACAAGTGTAAAAATTTTTGAAATCCGCCCACTGCCACGCCCCCTTTTTAGGAAAACTTATTTTTTGGCCAAACCGTAAGGAATTTCAAAAAAGTGTCTGAGCAGCATATTTAGACAATCCTAATATCTATATTTCCTTCATACAAGGTTTTTTGCCACGCCCACTTTTTGGGGGCGTTTTTAGTAAAAAACGCTTTTTGTCCAAATTTTAAAATTTTCGAAAAAAATTTTGATGCAAATACTTCCGAAATGGTAATATAAACATTTTATCAATAGATCATTTTCACCTACGCCCACATTTTGGGGGCGTTTTCTTACAAAAACCATTTGTATACCCCATCCCAAGGCATTAGCAATAGAAATACGTTGTTTTTTGTCGAACCACACAAGATTTTGAGAAACTGTCTGAGCAATATATTGTGACAATGTCATTTTCTGTATTTCATCGCCATAAGGCCTATATTTTGAGGATATTAATTTAAAGGATGGGATGGGATAGGGTATTCAACGATCCGCATAGCGGATTGTAGCCTCTCATATGTTTTTAATTATTTTCTATTAAATTAAAATACATATTACTCCGAAATTTATTTCCTATAATTTTACTTAACTCATAAAAGATGGCAATACCATCTATATGTTCCACAAAATAAAACCCACCACATGCGAAAAAATGGAAACTTACCATGCACTCACCACAAACATTCGCACCAACCTGTATAGCGTTTGTGTATTTAACGCTCGCACGTTCAGAGCTTGACTTTTCTTTTCTTTCGCCTGTGACAGTGGTCATTAGAGGTCGTGACTGCCAAAATTCTTTTACGTTAAGTTTAATCGAACGCAAGGTTCCTTATTTTTTAATTTGTTAACAAAAGTTAAAATCGGTATGTACGATCGTTTCCATTTGTGCTAACACCCTAGTATATTGTGTTTCTCTTCCTTTAGTGCAACTCTCGTGTATATTTTGTATATAAGTATACTCCGCAACAGATTATTTTTAAAATTGGCTATTTCATTGAAATTGCGACCAATAAGTGATGAGAGTAAGCAGGAAGTGATGGTGAAAAATGTGTGACCATTTGTGTAGAAATTGGTAAGGGACTATTGGTAACATACAGGTAGCAATAGTCAAGGTGACATTAATGAACTAGGTTATTGATGTTGTCAGGGTATGCTTAAGAGAACATAACATCTACGTTTTCCTTCTCTTCTTTTAAAATCACTCGTGAGGTTATATCAATCTCTTTGACGGTAAGGTCAAGCAAAGTGCTCTGGCCAGAATATACCGGAAACCGAACCAAAAAACTTTTGCGGTACGACAGAAGCTCCTTATCTAAACTGATAGGGGCTCTAACTGGTCACAACTTTCTCAGAACCCATACAATGAAATTAAATCTCAAGGATGACGATATCTGTAGAGGCTGCGGCGATGAGGAAACACACGAGGAAACACCTCACTTCCTCTGTCACTGCCCGAGTCTCTGTCACCTGAGGAACAGAACACTTGGAAGCTACTACTTCCAAGACATCCAAGAGCTTTCCGATATTCAATTACCCTATCTTTGCAGGTTCCTACGAACATCAAGATGGCTGGATAGAGTGGAATAACCCATAGTAACGATAAGGAAGGGCGTAATCCCACCAAGGGTATCACAATGGGTCCACATGGACCTAAGTGTGGCGGAATAGAGAATTCTTTACTCCACCAACCCGTAAACCTAACCTTACCTAACATTGAACATCGCAAAGGTTCGCAAAATATTGTGCCCGATGTACTGTCGCGAGTACATCTCGATGAAATTTCTGGACATGACAATGATACGTTTTTGGTGGATTTGAACTCTGCTGAATTCAAGTCTATAGAGTATTCAGATCTTATAAATACAATCGCCAAAAACCAATATACACTACGAGATCTCAAAGTGGAAAATGAGTTTGTATATAAACGAATGTTTCCAGTAGATAGACATTCGATTTCTAATGAACATCAGTGGAAACTGCGGATACCAGAAGCTTTGACTAATGATATCATTAAAAGTTCCCATGCACCATCAAACTTTTCACATGGAGGGATCCTAGAAACCACTACTACTGGCCAAATATGACAGTTAAAATTCGAAACTTCATTAGTCGTTGCGAGGATTGCAAAATGAATAAAGCAACTAACCAAATTCTTAGACCACCGATGGGGGTAAAACAAGAAGTAGATAGACCTTTTCAAAAAATATATATCGACTTCTTGGACCTTATGTCCGATCAAAAAAGGGAAATCTATTTATCTTTGTGGTACTGGATGAGTTCTCAAAATTTGTGTTCCTCAAAGCGATGCGTGTTGCAACATCCAAAACGGTTATAGAGTTTCTTGAGAAGGAAGTGTTTTTGAGATATGGAGTTCCAGAATACTTGCATAGCGATAATGGTCGACAGTTTGTATCGCTAGAATTCAAAAAATTTTGAATAAGTATGGAACTATCCATATTAAAAATGCTCTCTATTCCCCTCAAGCGAACTCTTCAGAACGCGTAAATAGATCTGTGTTATCTGCATTACGGACCTGCATTAAGTCAGACCATAGAGAATGGGATTCTCAGTTAGCAGAAGTACAACTAGCTTTATGCACATCAACTCACCAATCTACTGGCATGACCCCATACGGCGCAGGGACATAAGTCCCGAACACATAAGTCCTGAAGACATAAGTCCTGAATTGATTTTTCGGGACTAATGTCCCATTAAGGTGGGACATAAGTCCTGAATTCAATGCGGGACTTATGTCCCACTTGAGTGGGACACTACTCATGAAAAATTAATTCGGGACTTATGTCCCACATAAATATTTTAGCAAATATACGCCTTGAGAAAAACTTAGAAGACCTCCCCATCTGCTTTAACAAATATTCAAATTGCCATACAAATTGTGTGTAGTTTGACATTCTGTTTTTTTTTTAATAAGGCCAAATTTTGGCATTTGGTAATGTGACACCTTTGCAAAGCGACATAAGGCTAATTTGGCTTTATGACACTTTTGATTGCATATGCGATGTTGCGTAGCTGATGTGTACATATATAGGTTTTATTAACAATTCTCAGAGTTGAAAATTATTAAGAAGTCTTGACAAAATAAATTGATATTATTAATAAATTTATTTGATTTACTTAGTCTATTGAATAAAAATTAATTCATTACAAACTATTTTGTATTTGGTCAACATAATCGGCCTACTGAGCGTACTATTCGCAACACCATCACCCATTTTGAGACCTAGCATTCATTATTGGATAATATTCGACCGAATAGACCACGTCCAGCACGCTGTGAAGAAAATATAGCGGCCGTAGTTGAGAGTGTACATGAAGACGTGGAGAGTCGATTCGGCACCGTTCGCAGCAACTCGGACCATGATTACCGACTATTTGATGGCTGAAATTGAAGCTCGTGATCTCGGCGACATTTGGTTTCAGCAAGACGGCGCCACTTCCCACACATCGAATCAATCAATGGACTTATTGAGAGAACATTTCGGTGAGCACATAATTTCACGTTTTGGGCCGGTCGATTGGCCACCAAGATCGTGTGATATCACACCGTTAGACTTTTTCCTGTGGGGATATGTAAAGTCAAAAGCTTATGCCGACAAACCCGCTTCGATTCAGGCCTTGGAGGAAAACATCACGCGTGTCATTCGCCAGTTACCAGTCGAAATGCTCGAACGAGTGATCGAAAATTGGACTCAACGGATGGACGTAGCAACGGCCAACATTTGATAGACATAATCTTCAAAAAATAAATGCCAAAGAATGTTCTTTCAAATGATAATAAACATTCTCCATTAAAATTAGTCCCAAAAAATCAATTCAGGACTTATGTCCCTGCCCCACCCCATACTTTATAATTTTTGGTAACAATATGATTACACATGCTAAAATGTGCAGTGTAGCTAGAAACTTAAACGCCTTAAGAGACAATGAGTTAGATTTCTTACCTACATCAAGTGGCCTACTCTTGATTCATAAAGTAATAGAAAATCTAAAATTGGCTTTTCAACGGAATGAAAAATCATATAACTTGAGATGCGCTGTAAAACATTTTAAACCAGGAGACGAAGTCTTCAGAAGAAATTTTGTTCTCAGCAATGCCAACAATAAGATAAGTAGCAAATCATCTCAGAAAATTTGTTAATGGCAACATATTGAGAAAATTAGGAAATTCAATGTACGAAATCGAAGACACTAATCGTAAAAGTAAAGGAATTTATCATGCTAAAGATATTCGACGATGATCGATCTATGCTAATTTCAGCGATCCAAGCTCCTCGTTTTTCGTGTGTTTGATAGAACAGGTTACATTCAAATACCGACTTTGTAGCGGATACCTTGAAAATATTTTTTTAATTATTTTCTAATAAAATACATATTACTCCGAAAATTATTTCCTATAATTTTACTTAACTCATAAAAGATGACAATACCATCTATATGTTCCACAAAATAAAACCTACCACATGCGAAAAAATGGAGTCTTACCATACACTCACCACAAATATTCGCACCAACCGGTATAGCGTTTGTGTATTTAACGCTCGCACGTTCAGAGCTTGACCTTTCTTTTCTTTCGCCTGTGACAGTGGTCATAAGAGGTCGTGACTGCCAAAATTCTTTTACATTAAGTTTAATCGAACGCAAGGTTCCTTTTTTTAATTTGTTGACAAAAGTTAAAATCGGTATGTACGATCGTTTCCATTTGTACACCCTAGTATATTGTGTTTCTCTTCCTTTAGTGCAACTCTCGTGTATATTTTGTATATAAGTATACTCCGCAACAGATTATTTTTATAATTGGCTATTTCATTGAAATTGCGACCAATAAGTGATGAGAGTAAGCAGGAAGTGATGGTGAAAAAAGTGTGACCATTTGTGTAGAAATTGGTAAGGGACTATTGGTAACATACAGGTAGCAATAGTCAAGGTGACATTAATGAACAAGGTCATTGATGTTGGCAGGGTATGCCTAAGAGAACATAACATCTACGTTTTCCTTCTCTTCTTCTAAAATCACTCGCGAGGTTATATCAATCTCTTTGACGGTAAGGTCAAGCAAATTGCATGCAACATTTTCTTTTTAGGCACGTAACAATTTTTATTTGAATTAGTTGAATGTGTAGTAGAAAGATCCCACCCCTCCGACGAGCTGTCGCCGTGCAATGACAAGCGTGCTAATTCTGCTACCGGGTACAAAAAACCTCCACCCACACCTTATAGTATATATGCGCAAGGTTGTGCAAATGCTATTGATAGTCCAAAAGAAGTATGGTTATTCTTGTGGCAAACGTTAAGTATCAAAGTCCCCTGCTTCAGTTTCTGATACTTTAGTGATATTGAGGACTACTGGGTCCGAAATTGAAAATGGAAATGGAAATGGAAATCGTTCAAAACTATTTGTCTGAAGTCTATTGTAGAATTACTTGAAATTTTGCACCATGAATTTTTTATACCCTATCCCATAGGGGGGTATATTAGTTTTGACATTAAGTTTGTAACATAGAGAAATAATTTCTATACATATACCTCAAAGTATATGGATCGATTCAGAATCGCTAGCTGAGTCGATTAAGCCATGTCTGTCTGTTCGTCCGTCCGTCCGTCCGTCCGTCTGTGTGTCACCGATTTTTGGGCCTTAAATTTTGAGCTAGAGTGTTGAAATTTGGTATATAGACTCTTTGGCCGACGAAGCAGAACAGGTGTAAAAATTTTTGAAATCCTCCCACTGCCACGCCCCCTTTTAGAAAAACGTAGTTAAAAGCCAAACGGTAAGGAATTTCAAAAAAATGTCTGAGCAGCATATTTAGACAATCCTAATATCTATATTTCGTTCATACAAAGTTTTTTGCCACGCCCACTTTTTGGGGGCGTTTTTAGCAAAAAACGCTTTTCGTCCAAATTTTAAAACTTTCGAAAAAAATTTTGATGCAAATACTTCCGCAATGGTAATATAAACATTTTGTCTATAGATCATTTTCACCTACGCCCACATTTTGGGGGCGTTTTCTTCCAAAAACCATTTGATTGCCCAATCCCAAGGCATTAGCAATAGAAATACGTTGTTTTTTGTCGAACCACAAAAGATTTTGATAAACTGTCTGAGCAATATATTGTGACAATGTCATTTTCTGTATTTCATCGCCATGAGGCCTATATTTTGAGGATATTAATTTTAAGGTGGGATGGGATAGGGTATTCAACGAGCCGCACAGCGGATTGTAGCCTCTCATATGTTTTTTTTTAATTCTGACTTGCCTAAGCACTAATATACACATCGACCGAAAAGATCTATTGTGTTTGCCGTCAGATGTTTTTTAGATTAGTAGCGCTTCTACTTTCCTAATGTAGCTGATAATACTTTCAGCCGAAGCTCGGCTGTTTCGTCTTCTTCTCGACATAGTCTGCACTCCGGTGAGTGCCTGCGAAGATTTAGTATCTTATTGCATCTGATTTGAAGGGCGAATAGCTCTTTTGGCCTGTTTAAGGCCTGTGATGTTTCCCCAGTATGAAAAACATTTGTTTTGTTCCCAGTTTTTTATGACCAGATTTGGAGTCAATAATGTGTGAGCTAAGGGCTTATAAAGCTGCTTGACTGTCGTGAATATATGGATGCTCGCGCCTTGAATACCTGAGTTGTGTATTAGGTTTGCGCATTATTTTATGCCATGGAGCTCAGCTTGGAATACACTATGTATTGAGATGTTTTTATTTGGTCCATGTATGCCAGCTCCTACCCCCGAGTCCATTTTAGAACCATCCGTTTTTAGACCGTTTAGGCAGTTTGGTGGGTTGTTGCTACACCATGCTTCTCTGGTTGTGATCTCCGTTGAGAATCTTTTGTCGAAGCATAGTGTCTTTGGTAAGCGGTCTGTAACCGCACAGATCATGACAAGTTCTGGAAGTTCGGATAGAAGTTCAATTAGTTTAAGGTGTTCACTAATGTTTAACTTTTTTACCCCGTTTGGGTTAGGGGTCAGAATATACCCGAGGTAAGGCATGCCTGTCGTAGAAGGCGACTAAAATCCACTCCCCGAATACCGAGTGTAAAGCGTATACAAACAACAAAAATGCAATGAGTACAACGAAAAGATTTAATACCCCAGGTGGCAATTCAGTTTCACTGGAAAATACACCCTCTGAGGAGGTCGGCTCTAAGGATTCTGGGGAGAGCCAATTATTGCAAATGTGTAACCCTTTCAGGAAAAATTCAAGGGTAACGAGGTCACCTACATCAGGATCTCAAAAAAATATATGTGTCTCAAGGAGCTCGACAACACCAGAAGTGTCAGCCCACGAAAAACGAGACTCAATGAAAAATAAGAGCCTAAAGGAAGAAAACGACGTTCTTCGAACAAGGCTTAACAATGTCGAACTGCTCTGCGAAGAGCTTCGTAAGGAAATTCTCCATCTAAAGGAAGAAAATATGACACTGAAGAGTTCATTTAAAATACCTAATGAGCCAAAACCAAGTTCAAACGGCCCCGTGAATTCGGAATACCACACGGATGAAGAAGAACTTAGTCGCGAAACTGACTGGATCTTAAAGAAAAGACCAGTAAAAAAGAGGAAAGCTGTATCCTCTCCTGAAATAATAAACCGCGACAATGAGATTATTAACAAAGCGAAACAGCTAAAACAACGTCCCCCACCGCCAATTAATGTGATCGGTATTGACGACTTCAACAAGTTGCATACCTTGCTGAAATCGTTGCCATTATCGGGCTACCAAGTAACTTCGCTAAGAAAAAACATATGAGAGGCTACAATCCGCTATGCGGATCGTGGAATACCCTATCCCATCCCATCCTTTAAATTAATATCCTCCAAATATAGGCCTTATGGCGATGAAATACAGAAAATGACATTGTCACAATATATTGCTCAGTCAGTTTCTCAAAATCTTGTGTGGTTCGACAAAAACAACGTATTTCTATTGCTAATGCCTTGGGATGGGGTATACAAATGGTTTTTGTAAGAAAACGCCCCCAAAATGTGGGCGTAGGTGAAAATGATCTATGGACAAAATGTTTATATTACCATTTCGGAAG
Source organism: Rhingia campestris (assembly GCA_932526625.1). Classification (NCBI taxonomy): domain Eukaryota; kingdom Metazoa; phylum Arthropoda; class Insecta; order Diptera; family Syrphidae; genus Rhingia; species Rhingia campestris. The sequence goes on along the minus strand of OW052182.1, from coordinate 137,137,177 downwards.
TATTTGCATCAACAATTTTTTTCGAAAGTCTTAAAATTTGGACAAAAAGCATTTTTTACTAAAAACGCCCCCAAAAAGTGGGCGTGGCAAAAAACTTTGTATTAACGAAATATAGATATTAGGATTGTCTAAATATGCTACTCAGACACTTTTTTGAAATTCCTTACGGTTTGGCCAAAAAATAAGTTTTCCTAAAAAGGGGGCGTGGCAGTAGGCGGATTTCAAAAATTTTTACACTTGTTCTGGTTGCACGGACGAGGATCCTATATACCAAATTTCATTATCCTAGCTCAAAATTTAAGGCCCAAAAACCGCTGACGAACAGACAGACGGACGGACGGACGGACGGACAGACAGACATGGCTAATTCGACTCAGCTAGCGATTCTGAGTCGATCCATATACTTTGAGGTATATGTAGCAAAATTATTTCTCTATGTTACAAACTAAGTATCAAAACTAATATACCCCCCTATGGGATAGGGTATAAATACATGGAAAGTCTGCGTTAAAGACTCTGAAAGTTACCGTCTATTATCTCGCAAGCTTAATACCGATAAAATAGAATGGTATTCTTTTGAAAATAAATCTGAAGGGCCTTTACGCGTAGTAGCTAGAGGGTTGCATGCGTCGTGCTTAAAGGATGACATTGTCACAATATATTGCTCAGAGAGTTTATAAAAACCTTTTGTGGTTGGACAAAAAACAATGTTTATACCCTATCCCATAGGGGTATATAAGTTTTGATACTTAGTTTGTAACATAGGGAAATAATTTTGCTACATATACCTCAAAGTATATGGATCGACTCAGAATCGCTAGCTGAGTCGATTAAGCCATGTCTGTCTGTCCGTCCGTCCGTCCGTCCGTCCGTCTGTACGTCACCGATTTTTAGGCCTTAAATTTTGAGCTAGGATAATGAAATTTGGTATATAGGATCCTCGTCTCTGCCTACAGAACAAGTGTAAAAATTTTTGAAATCCGCCCACTGCCACGCCCCCTTTTAAGAAAAACTCAGTTTTTGGCCAAACTGTAAGGAATTTTAAAAAAGTTTCTGAACAGCATATTTAGACAATATTAATATCTATATTTCGTCTATATAAAGTTTTTTGCCACGCCCACTTTTTGGGGGCGTTTTCAATAAAAAACTGTTTTCGGTCAAATTTTAAATTTTTCGAAAAAATTTTTGATGCAGAATCATTAACATTATTAATATAAATATTTCGTCTATATACCATTTTAACCCACGCCCACTTTTTGGGGGCGTTTTTATATAAAAACCATTTTTATACCCAACCCCATAACATATGCAGGAGAAAACCTTGTCTTTTGTAGAACCGTAAAACTGTTTTGTAAGCAGTCTGAAGAATTTGTTGTCACTATATCATTTTTTCTATTTTATCCACATCGTGTTTTTAGCCATGCCCACTTTTTTGGGGATTTTAGTTTTATGGATAGGATGGGATAGGGTATTCAACGATCCGCACAGCGGATTGTAGCCTTCTCATATGTTTATACCCTATCCCATAGGGTGGTATATTAGTTTTGACATTAAGTTTGTAACATAGAGAAATAATTTCGATACATATACCTCAAAGTATATGGATCGATTCAGAATCGCTAGCTGAGTCGATTAAGCCATGTCTGTCTGTCCGTCCGTCCGTCCGTCTGTGTGTCACCGATTTTTGGGCCTTAAATTTTGAGCTAGAGTGTTGAAATTTGGTATATAGACTCTCTGGTCGACGAAGCAGAACAAGTGTAAAAATTTTTGATATTTAGACAATCCTAATATCTATATTTCGTTCATACAAAGTTTTTTGCCACGCCTACTTTTTGGGGGCGTTTTTAGTAAAAAACGCTTTTTGTCCAAATTTTAAAACTTTCGAAAAAAATTTGATGCAAATACTTTCGCAATGGTAATATAAACATTTTGTCCATAGATCATTTTCACCTCCGCCCACATTTTGGGGGCGTTTTCTTACAAAAACCATTTGTATACCCCATCCCAAGGCATTACCAATAGAAATACGTTGGTTTTTGTCGAACCACAAAAGATTTTGATAAACTGTCTGTGCAATATATTGTGACAATGTCATTTTCTGTATTTCATCGCCATAAGGCCTATATTTTGAGGATATTAATTTTAAGGATGGGATGGGATAGGGTATTCAACGATCCGCACAGCGGGTTGTAGCCTCTCATATGTTTATACCCTATCCCATAGGGGGGTATATTAGTTTTGATACTTAGTTTGTAACATAGAGAAATAATTTTGCTACATATACCTCAAAGTATATGGATCGGCTCAGAATCGCTAGCTGAATCGAATTAGCCATGTCTGTCTGTCCGTCCGTCCGTCCGTCTGTCTGTTCGTCAGCGGTTTTTGGGCCTTAAATTTTGAGCTAGGATAATGAAATTTGGTATATAGGATCCTCGTCCGTGCCACCAGAACAAGTGTAAAAATTTTTAAAATCCGCCCACTGCCACGCCCCCTTTTTAGGAAAACCTTTTTTTTTGCCAAACCGTAAGGAATTTCAAAAAAGAGTCTGAGTAGCATATTTAGACAATCCTAATATCTATATTTCGTTCATACAAAGTTTTTTGCCACGCCCACTTTTTGGGGGCGTTTTTAAAAAAAAACGCTTTTTGTCCAAATTTTAAAACTTTCGAACAAAATTTTGATGCAAATACTTCCGAAATGGTAATATTAACATTTTGTCCATATATCATTTTCACCTACGCCCACATTTTGGGGGCGTTTTCTTACAAAAACCATTTGTATGCATTAGCAATAGAAATACGTTGTTTTTTGTCGAACCACACAAGATTTGGAGAAACTGTCTGAGCAATATTATGTGACAATGTCATTTTCTGTATTTCATCGCCATAAGGCCTATATTTTGAGGAAATTAATTTAAAGGATGGGATGGGATAGGGTATTCAACGATCCGCAAGGCGGATTGTAGCCTCTCATATGTTTATACCCTATCCCATATGGGGGTATATTAGTTTTGATACTTAGTTTGTAACATAGAGAAATAATTTTGCTACATATACCTCAAAGTATATGGATCGACTCAGAATCGCTAGCTGAGTCGAATTAGCCATGTCTGTCTGTCCGTCCGTCCGTCCGTCCGTCCGTCCGTCCGTCCGTCCGTCCGTCCGTCCGTCCGTCCGTCCGTCCGTCTGTCTGTTCGTCAGCGGTTTTTGGGCCTTAAATTTTGAGCTAGGACAATGAAATTTGGTATATAGGATCCTCGTCCGTGCCACCAGAACAAGTGTAAACATTTTTAAAATCCGCCCACTGCCACGCCCCCTTTTTAGGAAAACTTATTTTTTGGCCAAACCGTAAGGAATTTCAAAAAAGTGTCTGAGTAGCATATTTAGACAATCCTAATATCTATATTTCGTTCATACAAAGTTTTTTGCCACGCCCACTTTTTGGGGGCGTTTTTAGTAAAAAACGCTTTTTGTCCAAATTTTAAAACTTTCGAAAAAAAATTTGATGCAAATACTTCCGAAATGGTAATATAAACATTTTGTTAATAGATCATTTTCACCTACGCCCACATTTTGGGGGCGTTTTCTTACAAAAACCGTTTGTATACCCCATCCCAAGGCATTAGCAATAGAAATACGAACCACACAAGATTTTGAGAAACTGTCTGAGCAATATATTGTGACAATGTCATTTTCTGTATTTCATTGCCATAAGGCCTATATTTTGAGGATATTAATTTAAAGGATATGATGGGATAGGGTATTCAACGATCCGCATAGCGGATTGTAGCCTCTCATATGTTTTTATATAAAAACCATTTTTATACACTACCCCTTAACACATGAAGGAGAAAACCTAGTCTTTTGTAGAACCGTAAAAGTGTTGTGTAAGCAGTCTGAAGATTTAGTTGTCACTATATCATTTTTTCTATATTATTATTTTTAGCCATGCCCACTTTTTTTTTTGGGATTTTAGTTTTATGGATAGGATGGGATAGGGTATTCAACGATCCGCACAGCGGATTGTAGCCTTCTCATATGTTTATACCCTATCCCATAGGGGTATATTAGTTTTGATACATAGTTTGTAACATAGAGAAATAATTTAGCTACATATACCTCAAAGTATATGGATCGACTCAGAATCGATAGCTGAGTCGATTTAGCCATGTCTGTCCGTCCGTCCGTCCGTCCGTCCGTCCGTCCGTCCGTCCGTACGTCACCAGTTTTTGGGCCTTAAATTTTGAGCTAGAAGGATGAAATTTGGTACACGTGCTCTTTGTTGCTCCCAGCAGAACAAGTGTAAACATTTTTGAAATCCGCCCACTGCCACGCCCCCTTTTTAGAAAAACGTATTTTTTGGCCAAACCATAAGGAATTTTGAAAAACTTTCTGAACAACATATTTAGACAATCTGAATATCTGTATTTCGTTCATATAAAGTTTTTTGCCACGCCCACTTTTTGGGGGCGTTTTTAATAAAAAACGTTTTTCGGTCAAATTTTAAAATTTTCGAAAAAACTTTTGATGCAGAATCATTAGTAGTATAAATATGAACATTTCGTCCGTAGACTATTTCAACCCACGCCCACTTTTTGGGGGCGTTTTTATATAAAAACCATTTTTACACACTACCCCATAACATATGCAGGAGAAAACCTTGTCTTTTGTAGAACCGTCAAAGTTTTTTGTAAACAGTCTGAACAATTTGTTGTCACCATGTCATTTTCTTTATTTTATACACATCGTGTTTTTAGCCATGTCCACTTTTTGGGGATTTTAGTTTTACAGATAGGATGGGATAGGGTATTCAACGATCCGCACAGTGGATTGTAGCCTTCTCATATGTTTATACCCTATCCCATAGGGGGGTATATTAGTTTTGATACATAGTTTGTAACATAGAGAAATAATTTTGCTACATATACCTCAAAGTATATGGATCGACTCAGAATCGCTAGCTGAGTCGAATTAGCCATGTCTGTCTGTCCGTCCGTCCGTCCGTCCGTCTGTCTGTTCGTCACCGATTTTTGGGCCTTAAATTTTGAGCTACGATAATGAAATTTTTTATATAGGATCCTTGTGCGAGTCACCAGAACAAGTGTAAACATTTTTGAAATCCGCCCACTGCCACGCCCCCTTTTTAGAAAAACTTATTTTTTGGCCAAACCGTAAGGATTTTCAAAAAAGTGTCTGAGCAGGATATTTAGACAATCCTAATATCTATATTTCGTTCATACAAAGTTTTTTTTCCACGCCCACTTTTTGGGGGCGTTTTTAGTAAAAAACGCTTTTTGTCCAAATTTTAAAACTTTCGAAAAAATTTTTGATGCAAATACTTCCGCAATGGTAATATAAACATTTTGTCCATAGATCATTTTCACCTACGCCCACATTTTGAGGGCGTTTTCTTACAAAAACCATTTGTATACCCCATCCCAAGGCATGAGCAATAGAAATACGTTGTTTTTTGTCGAACCACAAAAGATTTTGAGAAACTGCCTGAGCAATATATTGTGACAATGTCATTTTCTGTATTTCATCGCCATAAAGCCTATATTTTGAGGATATTAATTTAAAGGATGGGATGGGATAGGGTATTCAACGATCCGCATAGCGGATTGTAGCCTCTCATATGTTTTTAATTGGAGTTCTAGCTCTTAAAAGTATGACACTTCTTATGTAAAGGCGTTTAACTTATATCTCTTTTGTGTTCCTACACTAGTATTAATTCATAGTTTGTAACTACATATTATGTAACTTATTTATAAATATAATGCATCGAATCAGAATCGCAAGCTGCGTTGATCTATTCACACCTAAGGGGTCATTCTGCATCTTTAAAAACGATTATCACTCAGACGGTAGTCGAGACCTCATGAGCAATCGCTCAATAATCGTCTGTGCTTTAACGCTTATTGTTTTAGGTGCAGCAACCAAAGTGGTATCGCCGACAGCAAAAACGATTATTAATCTTATGTGATGCAAGATGTACCGTTGAAATGTTATCGTCGATAATCACTTGATGGAACCTGCCTATGATGTATCGTCACAGCTATTAAATTATTAAGAGAGTAAGTTTTGGAGTATTTGGAAGCCTAGCTTATGTTGATAATCTCTTTTAATTTGTTCTTACGGCTCGCTCAGGGCTTGGGGTGGGTAAAGCTAAGTTCCTTAAAAAACATATGAGACGGCTACACTCCGCTGTGCGGATCGTTGAATACCCTATCCCATCCCATCCTTAAAATGAAAATCCCCAAAATGTGGGCTTTATGGCGATAAAATATTGAAAATGACGTTGTAACAACATATTGTTCAGACGGTTTATTAATATCTTTTATAGTTCGACAAACAACAACGGGAATAAACATATGAGAAGGCTACAATCCGCTGTGCGGATCGTTGAATACCCTATCCCATCCTATCCATAAAACTAAAATCCCCAAAAAAGGGGACATGGCTAAAAACACGATGTGGATAAATAGAAAAAATGATCTAGTGACAACAAATTCTTCAGACTGCTTACAAAACACTTTAACGGTTCTACATAAGACAAGGTTTTCTCTTGCATATGTTATGGGGTAGTGTATAAAAATGGTTTTTATATAAAAACGCCCCCAAAGAGTGGGCGTGGGTTAAAATGGTATATAGACGAAATGTTCATATTATAAATGTTAATGATTCTGCATCAAAATTTTTTTTGAAAAATTTAAAATTTGACCGAAAACAGTTTTTTATTGAAAACGCCCCCAAAAAGTGGGCGTGGCAAAAAACTTTATATGGACGAAATATAGATATTAATATTGTCTACATATGTTGATCGGAAACTTTTTTAAAATTCCTTACGGTTTGGTCAAAAACTGAGTTTTTCTTAAAAGGGGGCGTGGCAGTGGGCGGATTTCAAAAATTTGTACACTTGTTCTGTAGGCAGAGACGAGGATCCTATATACCAAATTTCATTATCCTAGCTCAAAATTTAAGGCCTAAAAATCGGTGACGTACAGACGGACGGACAGACAGACATGGCTTAATCGACTCAGCTAGCGATTCTGAGTCGATCCATATACTTTGAGGTATATGTAGCAAAATTATTTCTCTATGTTACAAACTAAGTATCAAAACTAATATACCCCTATGGGATAGGGTATAAAAATGGGGTTTGTAGGAAAGCGCCCCGTGATTTAAACTGGTCTAAGGACGAAATGTTTATATTATAATAATTGATGATTTTGCATCGAAAGTTTTTTTGTCAAATATTTAAAAAAATGTACCAAAAAACGTTTTTTATAGAAAACGCTCCAAAAAAGTGGGCGCGGCAAACAATTTTGTATGGACGAAATATAGACATTAAGATTTTCTAAATATGTTTCTCCGATACTTTTTTAAAATTCCTTTCGGTTTGGCTAAAGACTTTGTTTTACTAAAAAGAGTGGGTGGATTTAAAAAATGTTTTAACTTGTTCTGCTTCGTCGGGTAGAGAGTCCATATTCATAATTTCATCATTCTAGCTCAAACTTTAAGGCCCAAAAACTGGTTTCGTACGGACGGATAGACATGGCTTAATCGACTCAGCTAGCAATTCTGAGTCGATCCATATACTTTGGGTACATATACCCCAAATTAGTTCTCTATGTTACAAACTATGTATCAAAACTTATATACCCCGATGGGATAGGGCATAATTAATGTCCTCAAAATGTAGGCTTTATGGCGATGAAATACAGAAAATGGCATTGTCACAACATAATGTGCAGACAATGTATCAAAACATTTTGTGGCTCGACAAAAAACAGCGTACATATTTCTATTGCTAATGCCTTGGGATGGGGTATACAAATGGTTTTTATAGGCATATGCCTCCAAAAAGTGGGAGTAGGTCAAAATGATCTGTATAACAAATGTTGACATTACCATTACGGAAGTATTTGTATCAAAAGTTTTTTCGAAGTTTTTCAAATTTGGACAAAAAGCGTTTTTACTAAAAACGCCCTTAAAAAGTGGTCGTGGCAAAAAACTTTGTATAAACAAAATATATTATTAAGATTCTCTAAAATTGTTCTTCAAAATTCCTTTCGATTTGGTCAAAAAATACTTTTTTTAAAAAAGGGGCGTAGCAATGGGCAGATTTTTAAAATTTGAACACTTGTTCTGCTTCGTCGGCCAGAGAGCCTATATTCCAAATTTCAACTTTCTAGCTCAAAATTTAAGGCCCAAAAATTGGTTACACACAGACGGACGCACGGACAGACAACACATGGCTAGATCGACTCAGCTAGCGATTCTGATTCTATACTTTGGGGTATAACTATATAAATTGTTTCTCTATGTTACAAACTTAATATCAAAACTAAAATACCCGTATGGGATAGGGTATAAACACGTCATATAAATTCTAAATATATATTATTCGTCATTTTTATTAATTAAATTTAAAGCTAACGTTAGTTCTTATTCTGCTCTTAGTATCTCTTAGTATCATTCAATGACATAGAAAATTATTACTCACGGTTTCCGAGGAAGATCCACCGTTGTCCTGCTGGCAGCACGAATGTATGCTGGAAAAGTTGACACAATAGTGCCTTAACGCGAACAAAATACCTAAATGCAAAATTACTGCTTTGCACAATATTAATTTAAATAAATTCAAAATTTAAAAATCTACTTGAACAAAATTTCTTAAATTGTTTTAAGTTGCACTGTGGTTTTCCACTTTTCTACACCACCCAACCTTAAATATTTACAACACATATTTGTTGTTGTTATAGGCAATCAATGCTCATCATTAGTCTTTTGTCACTTCACTGCATTTTTTGTTTAAATCTTGGGAATTTGTGGTGATAAAATTCTCGCGTTATCAAGTACTGCCCCGGGGGAGTTATGTAAGCATAGTTTTAAAACGTTGTCAGTTTATTTGAAAGTTACGCAAATAAAGATGAAATTAGAAAAACATAACCGACTTCTTGTCAGCCAAAAGAACATACCTCTGCAGTTTATAAAAATTATTTACATATGTGCATATCATTTGTATAAATAACGCCCACCCATTAGCAGAATTACACTGATAATCAAAGTCCTCATCCAAAAAATCCTAAGTACGAATTATTTTAATCAGAGTAGGTACAATTTTATGATCAAAATTGTATTACCCCAATGCATAGTTATTTTACCACAAAAATATAGTCGATCTGCCGGGCCGGAAGCTACACTGGTAAGTGCCGATTAGAGTGTTGCAGAACGGTTTTAGATTTTCACACCGTACGTTGGATAGGATCTTGTATGCGACATTAAGCAGGGATATGTCTCGATAGTTCTTGCAAGACATAGAATCGCTTTTTTGTAGATGGGGAATATGGAGCTGATAGTCCAGTCATCGGGCATATTTTCTTCCAGCCATACTTGGTTGATGATTCGGTGCATGCTCCTTAACAAAAAATCACCACCGTATTTAAAAAGCTCCGCTGGGAAGCTATCAGAGTTCTTAAGCTTTTTTATAGCTAGGCCAACTTCTACTTTAGGTACTAGGTGGTGGAACCAACCACATAGTTAAAGAGCAAATTCCCAGAAGAACTGTATGGCATTACGAGAAAGCCAACTGGGAAGCTCTAAACGGTTTCTTTAAGAATTTTAACTGGTCATTATGCTTTCTCGATAATGATGTGGATGCTACGGTTGATGCAATAACTAACACCATTCTCCTGGGTATGAAATCCTGTATCCCGCACCGGGTAAAGAGTATAAAACCGAAGGTAAACGGGTGGTATGACTCGAGCTGTAAAGAGGTTGTTAGGGTGAACGAGTTATGTTTTCGGTCATATAAAGCCAACCCAACTGAGGAAAACCGTTTAAAATTCAAATGACTGCAATGCCCACACTAAGCGTGTATATTCTTCCACGACCGGAAGTTGAAGCAAAAAATTCTACTATGTCCCAAAGGTAATAAAAACTTTTGGTCGTTTGTAAAAAACATCAAGAACTCAGCCTCATCTTCCATCCCAACGCTCATTTACAATGACATTCCAGATGTCACCTCTCTAGACAAAGCCAATCTACTCGCTGCTCATTTTGCAGCCAATTCCACGCTGCCAGATTGTGCCCAGTCTCCCCCTGTACTAGGGAACGTAGAACATTCTATGGGACCAATGCACTTCACTTTTGTACTCATACAGTCGCAAGAGTATTAATCGATCTTGACATACACAAATGGTCTGAAGAGGTGTTCTTCAACAAAACCACTGCGTAAGCTTTTCCATCTGTCCTATTCATCAGGACTCTTTTCGAGTCGATGGAAAACTGCATTTGTCCAGCCCGTCCCCAAAAAAAGCGAATCTTCTTCTCTCTCCAACTACCGACCAATTGCACTTACCTCCCTTCTTTCTAAGGTCATGGAAACGCTGATAAACCGTCAGCTTATGAATTATATTGAATCACGAAAACTCCTCAATGACCGCGAATATGGTGATTTGATGTCATATCTCACAGAAAAGCGGCACCAATCAATCCACCATGGTGGCGAAAACAAGATCGTTGCACTTGATATTTCAAAGGCATTTGACAGGGTTTGGCATCAAGCCCTTTTGTCGAAAAATGCGTGCTTTTGAAATCGATGAGACTCTTCTTCAATGAAACTACCTCTCGAAACGTTCAATACAAGTAGTTTTGAACGGTTTCAAGTCTGCTACTCACCAAATTAATGCTGGTGTCCCTCAAGGCTCAGCTTTGTCTCCGACACTCTTTCTCATTTGTATAAATGACCTATTGTCTGCAACTTCTAATCCAATCCATTCCTTCGCTGATAACAGTACCCTCAGCTTTTCATATTCGTTCTCGAATTCACGCTCTTCACCTTCGGATGTGGAAGAAGAACGACAAAATATGTTAAGTTCATTAAATTCCGACCCCGACAGCATAATTAAATGGGGTAAATCTAATAGAGTGGACTTTAATGCTTCCAAAACGCAATGCTGTCTTCTGTCATCCAAGCGAAACCAAATTTTACAGCCACTATCCATAAATGGCACATGCATCGTCGAAACCGAAAAACTTTTCATGCTCGGTATGTGTGTTAGTAACGACCTTCGTTGGAACGACCACTTATTCGAAATCGCCAAAAATGCAGCAAAATGTCTAGGTTTCCTTCATCGATGTAAGAAATACTTCACCCCTTCTGATCTGGCCCCAAACTTGAGTTCAACGCCTACATATGTACATGTGCAGCCAAAACATCATTGCATCTATTAGATAGGATACAAAAGCGTGCGATAAAATTGATAGGAGATCCAACCATAGCGAACTCCATAGTTTCGCTCGAACATCGTAGGAATGTCTCCTGCCTTACACTCTTTTACCGCTATTACAACAACAAATGCTCTAACGTAATAGCCAGCTGCATTCCGCCCCTTCAACAATTCAACCGTAATACTCGCCGTACCACGAATGCTAATCAGTTCACCCTAAAGCCTATCTTCGGACGTACTATGAAATATAGAGATTCATTCCTTAACCGAACAACACGAATGTGGAATGCTTTTTCAAACTCAGTTTTCCCTCTCCGTTAAAATTTACAGGAATTCAAAACCAACGCGCATCGGTATCTCCTCTTTTCTACTCCTCTATTTCCTTAATGCCCGCGCTGTGCTTAAACACCATAAGGGTATCAATAATCCCTTTAGCGCGCGCCAATTATAAAAAAAAAACATATGAGAAGGCTACAATCCGCTATGCGGATCGTTGAATACCCTATCCCATCCTATCCATAAAACTAAAATCCCCAAAAAAGTAGGCATGGCTAAGAACACGATGTGGATAAAATAGAAAAAATGATATAGTGACAACAAATTCTTCAGACTGCTTACAAAACAGTTTTACGGTTCTACCAAAGACAAGGTTTTCTCCTGCATATGTTATGGGGTTGGGTATAAAAATGGTTTTTATATAAAAACGCCCCCAAAAAGTGGGCGTGGGTTAAAATGGTATATAGACGAAATGTTTATATTAATAATGTTAATGATTCTGCATCAAAAATTTTTTCGAAAAATTTAAAATTTGAGCGAAAACAGTTTTTTATTGAAAACGCCCCCAAAAAGTGGGCGTGGCAAAAAACTTTATATAGACGAAATATAGATATTAATATTGTCTAAATATGCTGCTCAGAAACTTTTTTAAAATTCCTTACAGTTTGGCCAAAAACTGAGTTTTTCTTAAAAGGGGGCGTGGCAGTGGGCGGATTTCAAAAATGTTTACACTTGTTCTGTAGGCAGAGACGAGGATCCTATATACCAAATTTCATTATCCTAGCTCAAAATTTAAGGCCTAAAAATCGGTGACGTACAGACGGACGGACGGACGGACGGACGGACGGACGGACGGACGGACAGACAGACATGGCTTAATCGACTCAGCTAGCGATTCTGAGTCGATCCATATACTTTGAGGTATATGTAGCAAAATTATTTCTCTATGTTACAAACTAAGTATCAAAACTAATATACCCCCCTATGGGATAGGGTATAAACATATGAGAAGGCTACAATCCACTGTGCGGATCGTTGAATACCCTATCCCATCCTATCTGTAAAGCTAAAATCCCCAAAAAGTGGACATGGCTAAAACACGATGTGGATAAAATAAAGAAAATGACATGGTGACAACAAATTGTTCAGACTGTTTACAAAAAACTTTGACGGTTCTACAAAAGACAAGGTTTTCTCCTGCATATGTTATGGGGTAGTGTGTAAAAATGGTTTTTATATAAAAACGCCCCCAAAAAGTGGGCGTGGGTTGAAATAGTCTACGGACGAAATGTTCATATTTATACTACTAATGATTCTGCATCAAAAGTTTTTTCGAAAATTTTAAAATTTGACCGAAAAACGTTTTTTATTAAAAACGCCCCCAAAAAGTGGGCGTGGCAAAAAACTTTATATGAACGAAATACAGATATTCAGATTGTCTAAATATGTTGTTCAGAAAGTTTTTCAAAATTCCTTATGGTTTGGCCAAAAAATACGTTTTTCTAAAAAGGGGGCGTGGCAGTGGGCGGATTTCAAAAATGTTTACACTTGTTCTGCTGGGAGCAACAAAGAGCACGTGTACCAAATTTCATCCTTCTAGCTCAAAATTTAAGGCCCAAAAACTGGTGACGTACGGACGGACGGACGGACGGACGGACGGACAGACATGGCTAAATCGACTCAGCTATCGATTCTGAGTCGATCCATATACTTTGAGGTATATGTAGCTAAATTATTTCTCTATGTTACAAACGATGTATCAAAACTAATATACCCCTATGGGATAGGGTATAAACATATGAGAAGGCTACAATCCGCTGTGCGGATCGTTGAATACCCTATCCCATCCTATCCATAAAACTAAAATCCCCAAAAAGGGGGCATGGCTAAAAACACGATTTGGATAAAATAGAAAAAATGATATAGTGACAACAAATTCTTCAGACTGCTTACAAAACAATTTTACGGTTCTACAACAGACAAGGTTTTCTCCTGCATATGTTATGGGGTAGTGTATAAAAATGGTTTTTATATAAAAACGCCCCCAAAAAGTGGGCGTGGGTTAAAATGGTATATAGACGAAATGTTCATATTAATAATGTTAATGATTCTGCATCAAAATTTTTTTCGAAAAATTTAAAATTTGACCGAAAACAGTTTTTAATTGAAAACGCCCCCAAAAAGTGGTCGTGGCAAAAAACTTTATATAGACGAAATATAGATATTAATATTGTCTAAATATGTTGTTCAGAAACTTTTTTAAAGTTCCTTACGGTTTGGTCAAAAACTGAGTTTTTCTTAAAAGGGGGCGTGGCAGTGGGCGGATTTCAAAAATTTTTACACTTGTTCTGGTGACTCGGCCAAGGATCCTATATACCAAATTTCATTATCCTAGCTCAAAATTTAAGGCCCAAAAATCGGTGACGAACAGACAGACGGACGGACGGACAGACAGACATGCCTAATTCGACTCAGCTAGCGATTCTGAGTCGATCCATATACTTTGAGGCATATGTAGCAAAATTATTTCTCTATGTTACAAACTATGTATCAAAACTAATATACCCCCCTATGGGATAGGGTATAATAAAACGATAAGACGATCAATAAATGCACGTCGACAGAAATTATAAACAAAGATAGACGAATAAGAAGTCAGATATCATATTCATATTATATCCGACTCACATCCTATCTATCAGAAACACAAGTCAATAAATACTGGTCATCTGCGATGTTCCAGTCAGTTCTTAAGTACCATCTACACTGAATTCAATAAAAAACTAATTTTTCAGAGCTCAACTCTGAATAATCATTTTTAAAAAGTGTTTTAGTTAAAAAGCATTTTAAATTGGCGCAGTCGGTAGGATACTCTTTTACATGTGAGTATCTTTTGCAAAAAACAACCTACAAAATATTTTTAAAAATCGATCAACCCACGTAAGGGAAAAGGTCAGTATCGGTAGCAAAATATTTAAACCGCTATAGTGAAATTAAATTCGTTTGTAATAAACTCGATGCAAAAGAGTATTAACACGTTCACAGTCCGCATACAATAGTGATTATGTTGAACCCTACGCCCAACCGTTTTTTTACGGAAATCTGCTAGTGTCAGAACAAAAAGGTTAAATACATTTTTGTTTTACTGAAAAATTAATGGTTATACCCTATCCCATAGGGGGGTATATTAGTTTTGATACTTAGTTTGTAACATAGAGAAATAATTTTGCTACATATACCTCAAAGTATATGGATCGACTCAGAATCGCTAGCTGAGTCGATTAAGCCATGTCTGTCTGTCCGTCCGTCCGTCCGTCCGTCCGTCTGTACGTCACCGATTTTTAGGCCTTAAATTTTGAGCTAGGATAATGAAATTTGGTATATAGGATCCTCGTCTCTGCCTACAGAACAAGTGTAAACATTTTTGAAATCCGCCCACTGCCACGCCCCCTTTTAAGAAAAACTCAGTTTTTGGCCAAACTGTAAGGAATTTTAAAAAAGTTTCTGAGCAGCATATTTAGACAATATTAATATCTATATTTCGTCTATATAAAGTTTTTTGCCACGCCCACTTTTTGGGGGCGTTTTCAATAAAAAACTGTTTTCGGTCAAATTTTAAATTTTTCGAAAAAATTTTTGATGCAGAATCATTAACATTATTAATATAAACATTTCGTCTATATACCATTTTAACCCACGCCCACTTTTTGGGGGCGTTTTTATATAAAAACCATTTTTATACCCAACCCCATAACATATGCAGGAGAAAACCTTGTCTTTGGTAGAACCGTAAAACTGTTTTGTAAGCAGTCTGAAGAATTTGTTGTCACTATATCATTTTTTCTATTTTATCCACATCGTGTTTTTAGCCATGCCCACTTTTTTGGGGATTTTAGTTTTATGGATAGGGATAGGGTATTCAACGATCCGCATAGCGGATTGTAGCCTTCTCATATGTTTATACCCTATCCCATAGGGGGGTATATTAGTTTTGATACTTAGTTTGTAACATAGAGAAATAATTTTGCTACATATACCTCAAAGTATATGGATCGACTCAGAATCGCTAGCTGAGTCGAACTAGCCATGTCTGTCTGTCCGTCCGTCCGTCCGTCCGTCCGTCCGTCCGTCCGTCCGTCTGTCTGTTCGTCACCGATTTTTGGGCCTTAAATTTTGAGCTAGGATTATGAAATTTGGTATATAGGATCCTTGGCCGAGTCACCAGAACAAGTGTAAACATTTTTAAAGTCCGCCCACTGCCACGCCCATTTTTAGAAAAAACGTAGTTTTAAGCTAAACCGTAAGGAATTTCAAAAAAAAAGTCTGAGCAGCATATTTAGACAATCCTAATATCTATATTTCGTTCATACAAAGTTTTTTGCCACGCCCTCTTTTTGGGGGCGTTTTTAGTAAAAAACGCTTTTTGTCCAAATTTTAAAACTTTCGAAAAAAATTTTGATGCAAATACTTCCGCAATGGTAATATAAACATTTTGTCCATAGATCATTTTCCCCTACGCCTACATTTTGGGGGCGTTTTCTTACAAAAACCATTTGTATACCCCATCCCAAGGCATTAGCAATAGAAAACCGTTGTTTTTTGTCGAACCACAAAAGATTTTGATAAACTGTCTGAGCAATATATTGTGACAATGTCATTTTCTGTATTTCATCGCCATAAGGCCTATATTTTGAGGATATTAATTTTAAGGATGGGATGGGATAGGGTATTCAACGATCCGCACAGCGGATTGTAGCCTCTCATATGTTTATACCCTATCCCATAGGGGGGTATATTAGTTTTGATACTTAGTTTGTAACATAGAGAAATAATTTTGCTACATATACCTCAAAGTATATGGATCGACTCAGAATCGCTAGCTGAGTCGAACTAGCCATGTCTGTCTGTCTGTTCGTCACCGATTTTTGGGCCTTAAATTTTGAGCTAGGATTATGAAATTTGGTAAATAGGATCCTTGGCCGAGTCACCTAGTGTTGATTGAATGATTCTAGACCTTAGCATGGATATAATCCATTGGCTAAAATGCTCCTCTACACCAGTTACGGTTAGGGCTTCTAGTATGCTGTCAGTTTGTACATTATTGAAAGCCCCTTCTATATCAAGGAAAGTGGCTAGGGTATACTCTTTGTAGTAGAGGGACTTTTCGATGGTCCCAATCACCTCATGCAGAGCGGTTTCAGTCGATCTGCCTTTGAGATAAGCGTGTTGTGATGTGGATAGCGGTGATTCATTAAGAATGCTTCGCACATGGATGTCAAGGATCCGCTCCAGGGTCTTTAGTATAAAGGAAGCAAGGCTGATGGGCCTAAAATCTTTTGCAGATTCATGTCCACGTCTGCCCGCCTTTGGTATAAAAACTACCCTGACACGTCTCCATGAGTGTGGAATAAAGTTTAGTAAAATGCAACTTCTATAAATTGGCAACAACCACGGTAATACAGTATCCAGTGAGTTTTGTAGCATGATCGGCAAGATGCCATCAAGGCCAGGTGATTTATAGCGTGAGAAGCTATTTATTGCCCAGGATGTCTTTTCTTTGGTTATAATGGATTTGATATTTTCCCAAGTTGTATGGTCAGCGGGCCGAGAGTCAGCAGATGCTGGCGGCACCTCTTTACAACCCGGGAAGTGTGTGTTAATTAGGATAGACAGAGATTCGGATGAGGTCTCTGCCCAGCTACCATCCGACTTTCTTATTAAGGACGGGTTTGAATGGTCCTTCGCTAAGATTTTGCTCAGTCTGGAAGAGTCTTTAAGGGTGTTGATGGATTCGCAGTATTCCTGCCAGGATTCTTTCTTGGCGCTACGAATAGCCGCTTTGTATATTCTAAGGCAATCTTTATAGGGCTGCCAAAAGTTGTATTTATGGCATATGTTAAAAATGACCCTGGTCATATTCCTAAGTTTACTAAGGTCCTCACTCCACCAGGGAGGTAGTTTTTTCCTACCGTAACTGGCTGGACACGAGACCTTGAAAGCAGTACTCATTGCCTTCTCAAAGGTAACGATAGCTGCATTCAGTTCGTCTGTCGAAGTGAACTTAGATTTTGGTATTGCTTGAAGTCTAGAATTAACTATTTGGTCAAACTTTGGCCAGTTGATTCTTTTGGGATTTCTAAAGGGGATTGGTGCATCAATCCGAATATTGACATCAAAGAGTATCCAGCTGTGATCAGAGAAGGATTTCAGGTTGGATACTCTCCAGTTATTCACCTTAAGGTTGTCGTTGTTTGTAGCTAGTGTGATGTCAATGACATCTTCCCAGCCCCTAAAACTCACCGTGCTCGGGAAAGTGAAGGTTGGGGTGCAACCCTTGTTGCAGATTGACAGGTTGTTATGAATTATAAAATCAAAAAGAGACTCACCTCGTTCATTGATCTCTGAGCTACCCCACAGGGTATGCCTGGCATTGGCATCGCAGCCCAGAATCAAGTGGGTATTCCTTTTTGATAAGGTGGCTGAGAGAAACTCTACCTCCTTCGGCGGAGCATTCTGGTTATGTGCCATATAGGCCGAAGCGGCATACAGACACTCCTGCTTACCAGCTTCAATCCGTATAACAGCAAGGTCGTTGCAGCTGAGGTTGGGACAAAAGAAAGCTTTGATATGTTTTTTAACTAAAATACAGGATCTTGGCTTACCGTTATGTTTGTCGATGTTGTAGAAAAGGTTGTAGTCCTTGTCATTGAGCCCTTTGATAGTGGAACCTCCCACCCAGGGTTCTTGAATTAGGCTGATGTCGATGTCTTCCTCTTTCAGAAAGACTAGGAGGTTTTCACTAGCGCACCTAGAGTGCTGCAGGTTAATCTGCAGAACTCTGAGCATCTCGTGTGGATGTGGCATCTAGTCGCAGGACTTCCAACAAATTGTTGGCGTCATCGACTTCGTCCGGGTCTTCACCTGGACGCGCTGACCTGAATATTTTGAGTTTGGCATGTCTGATGCCAAACCTCAATCTGTTATCGGCCTTCTCTAGGGCTTCTAGAGACTCCTCGTTGATGAGTAGGAGGAAGGGCTTAGTGTGAGGGGTTGGTGTCTCTACCTTAAGGACGGACCAGTCAGTCATGGGAATTCCGGGGTTGTGCAGCTGTAGGACCTGGATCAGTTTGACCCTGTCCAAGTGCATATTAGGTAGCCAAATGCGGGCTCGCGGTCGCCAAGGAATGTCATCGGCTGGAACGAGCTTCAAACTAAAACCCGTCCAGTTGTTCCGAATCTTGGCAACACAATTTTCGAGGAAATCCCTCGAAAATTTGTCCGCACATTTAACCACCCTAATACCCCTAACCACTTCTTCGGAATCGAAGCAAGGCAGAGGGCCACCCGGATTGTCCAGCAGAAAGTCCATAACCATCTCAGATAGCTTGGCCTCAATCTCACCCCAAGCGTCCGCCACCTTGCTGCAATTAGTCGGCTGCTCGTCGATAATTGCAACTTGCAGGTCGTCTCTTACGACCCGGGTATTGGAGCGCTTCGGTTTAGGTTTGACTTTGGCCTCCGCATGCTTAGATGAGTTACCGGAGGCTGAAAACTTCCCCCGCTTTGAGGCGTTAGTTGGCTCATCATGAGACCTACTACGCTTCGCGGTTTCAGACTCTAGCCGCTTTTCCTTGAGTTTGTTGTAGTCTTCAACAATCTTGAGGTATATGTGTTTGTCGCTGTCTTTGGTATGTGCAATACCAGCCGCTTCATTCTTAGCTATCTTACTGAGAATGAAGCAGGCTCTACTGTACTGACTTTTGGTGATGTTCGATACACTCGGTTGTTGGCCATCACAAGCGACCTTAGCCGGAATCGCTTTGGTATTTAATGGCTTAGACGCTGTCGGTGTACTGACTGCACATGTTCCAACGTCTAAGTCGGTTGTTTTCAGCAAGACATTAGATGAAGCGAGTGTACTAACTATACACTGCCCATCGCCTGCGTTTTGTTGGGTGTTAATTGGCTGAGACTCCGCGAGTGTACTAACTATACAATGCGCGTCGCCTGAAGAGGTCTCTAGAGATACCACAGACGTCGTGGGAATACTACTTGTATCCTTCACAACGCCTGTAACCGTCTCTTGAGAGGAGGCTAGTAACTCCTCTTCCGAAGAGGTACCGACCTGCTTATCCTCAAGTTTATTTATTTTTTTTTTGTATTTTTTTATTAATTTGTTTTTTTATTTTTGTTTGGTTCATTTGAAAATTTTGGACCCACGAGTAGAACGGAAAGGAGGTCCACTCCGGCAGAGCCGATATACCGGAGTAAGGCAAAAGATACGACAGACCATGCCTGTGCATCTGAAGAAGCTCGTTAGCGGCTGGTTTAACCCCCAGCCTTGCATTCTTGGGCACGGTTTGCATTAAGTGCGCTTACACCACCACTGAAATCAGGTACCTCTAGTCCTATGGTCAAAAGGCATAAAAACGGGATATTTTACTATTGAGAAGTAGAGTAACATCACCGCAATGCCCTCTGACCTTAGCTGATTGCCGTCTTGACAACGTACAAGAACACTGTAGCAATCATTACCGGCCGGCATCCACTGGGAGGGTTTGGATGAGGATTTTCGCCGGCCCTATCCCATAGGGGGGTATATTAGTTTTGATACTTAGTTTGTAACATAGAGAAATAATTTTGCTACATATACCTCAAAGTATATGGATCGACTCAGAATCGCTAGCTGAGTCGATTAAGCCATGTCTGTCTGTCGGTCCGTCCATCCGTCCGTCCGTCCGTCTGTACGTCACCGATTTTTAGGCCTTAAATTTTGAGCTAGGATAATGAAATTTGGTATATAGGATCCTCGTCTCTGCCTACAGAACAAGTGTAAAAATTTTTGAAATCCGCCCACTGCCACGCCCCCTTTTAAGAAAAACTCAGTTTTTGGCCAAACTGTAAGGAATTTTAAAAAAGTTTCTGAACAGCATATTTAGACAATATTAATATCTATATTTCGTCTACATAAAGTTTTTTGCCACGCCCACTTTTTGGTGGCGTTTTCAATAAAAAACTGTTTTCGGTCAAATTTTAAATTTTTCGAAAAAATTTTTGATGCAGAATCATTAACATTATTAATATAAACATTTCGTCTATATACCATTTTAACCCACGCCCACTTTTTGTGGGCGTTTTTATATAAAAACCATTTTTATACCCAACCCCATAACATATGCAGGAGAAAACCTTGTCTTTTGTAGAACCGTAAAACTGTTTTGTAAGCAGTCTGAAGAATTTGTTGTCACTATATCATTTTTTCTATTTTATCCACATCGTGTTTTTAGCCATGCCCACTTTTTTGGGGATTTTAGTTTTATGGATAGGATGGGATAGGGTATTCAACGATCCGCATAGCGGATTGTAGCCTTCTCATATGTTTATACCCTATCCCATAGGGGGGTATATTAGTTTTGACATTAAGTTTGTAACATAGAGAAATAATTTCGATACATATACCTCAAAGTATATGGATCGATTCAGAATCGCTAGCTGAGTCGATTAAGCCATGTCTGTCTGTCCGTCCGTCCGTCCGTCCGTCCGTCCGTCCGTCTGTGTGTCACCGATTTTTGGGCCTTAAATTTTGAGCTAGAGTGTTGAAATTTGGTATATAGACTCTCTGGCCGACGAAGCAGAACAAGTGTAAAAATTTTTGAAATCCGCCCACTGCCACGCCCCCTTTTTGAAAAACGTAGTTTAAAGCAAAACCGTAAGGAATTTCAAAAAAGTGTCTGAGCAGCATATTTATACAATCCTAATATCTATATTTCGTTCATACAAAGTTTTTTGCCACGCCCACTTTTTGGGGGCGTTTTTTGTAAAAAACGCTTTTTGTCCAAATTTTGAAACTTTCGAAAAAAAATTTGATGCAAATACTTCCGCAATGGTAATATAAACATTTTGTCCATAGATCATTTTCACCTGCGCCCACATTTTGGGGGCGTTTTCTGACAAAAACCATTTGTATACCCCATCCCAAGGCATTACCAATAGAAATACGTTGGTTTTTGTCGAACCACAAAAGATTTTGATAAACTGTCTGTGCAATATATTGTGACAATGTCATTTTCTGTATTTCATCGCCATAAGGCCTATATTTTGAGGATATTAATTTTAAGGATGGGATGGGATAGGGTATTCAACGATCCGCACAGCGGGTTGTAGCCTCTCATATGTTTATACCCTATCCCATAGGGGGGTATATTAGTTTTGACATTAAGTTTGTAACATAGAGAAATAATTTCGATACATATACTTCAAAGTATATGGATCGATTCAGAATCGCTAGCTGAGTCGATTAAGCCATGTCTGTCTGTCCGTCCGTCCGTCCGTCCGTCCGTCCGTCCGTCCGTCTGTGTGTCACCGATTTTTGGGCCTTAAATTTTGAGCTAGAGTGTTGAAAATTGGTATATAGACTCTCTGGCCGACGAAGCAGAACAAGTGTAAAAATTTTTGAAATCCGCCCACTGCCACGCCCCCTTTTTGAAAAACGTAGTTTAAAGCCAAACCGTAAGGAATTTCAAAAAAGTGTCTGAGCAGCATATTTATACAATCCTAATATCTATATTTCGTTCATACAAAGTTTTTTGCCACGCCCACTTTTTGGGGGCGTTTTTTGTAAAAAACGCTTTTTGTCCAAATTTTGAAACTTTCGAAAAAAAATTTGATGCAAATACTTCCGCAATGGTAATATAAACATTTTGTCCATAGATCATTTTCACCTGCGCCCACATTTTGGGGGCGTTTTCTTACAAAAACCATTTGTATACCCCATCCCAAGGCATTACCAATAGAAATACGTTGGTTTTTGTCGAACCACAAAAGATTTTGATAAACTGTCTGTGCAATATATTGTGACAATGTCATTTTCTGTATTTCATCGCCATAAGGCCTATATTTTGAGGATATTAATTTTAAGGATGGGATGGGATAGGGTATTCAACGATCCGCACAGCGGGTTGTAGCCTCTCATATGTTTTTTATTTATATTTAATTATTTTATTTTTATTCATATATGATACATGGGCGTCACGGTCATAAAAGATAACCACACGCTCAATGTATCAAATATGAACATGTGCAATGTGCATATATGAATCCTCTTCGGAGGTCGGTCCCATGGATTCTGGGGGGGGACCATTTATTGCCTAGTAGCGACCCTTTCGGAAGATGTAAAGAAAGAACACCCCCATCTAAAATGGTAGACAACAATGAAAACCTTAAGGCTAAATTTTCAAAAGCCTGTGAAGAAAGAGATGGGTTTAAGCAACTCAATGAGGCACTGCTGAGAGAAATAAATAATCTGAAGCAGGAGTTGCAATTGTTGAAAGAACAAATCAACGGCCAAAAAAAAAGAAAATGCTCAGTTCTCAACCGATGAAGAAGAACTTAAAACATATGAGAAGGCTACAATCCGCTGTGCGGATCGTTGAATACCCTATCCCATCATATCCATAAAACTAAAATCCCAAAAAAAAGTGGGCATGGCTAAAAATACGATGTGGATAAAATAGAAAAAATGATATAGTGACAACTAACTCTTCAGACTGCTTACAAAACACTTTTACGGTTCTACAAAAGACTAGGTTTTCTCCTTCATATGTTATGGGGTAGTGTATAAAAATGGTTTTTATATAAAAACGCCCCCAAAAAGTGGGCGTGGGTTAAAATGGTATAAAGACGAAATGTTCATATTAATAATGTTAATGATTCTGCATCAAATTTTTTTTCGAAAAATTTAAAATTTGACCGAAAACAGTTTTTTATTGAAAACGCCCCCAAAAAGTGGGCGTGGCAAAAAACATTATATGAACAAAATATAGATATTACGATTCTCTAAATATGCTGTTCAGACACTTTTTTTAAAAATCTTTACGGTTTTGCCAAAAATTACGTTTTTCTAAAAAGGGGGCGTGGCAGTGGGCGGATTTCAAAAATTTTTACACTTGTTCTGGTGACTCGGACAAGGATCCTATATACCAAATTTCATTATCCTAGCTCAAAATTTAAGGCCCAAAAATCGGTGACGAACAGACAGACGGACGGACGGACGGACGGACGGACGGACGGACAGACAGACATGGCTAATTCGACTCAGCTAGCGATTCTGAGTCGATCCATATACTTTGAGGTATATGTAGCAAAATTATTTCTCTATGTTACAAACTATGTATCAAAACTAATATACCCCCCTATGGGATAGGGTATAAAAAGAGACGGAAGGGCATCGTCACATGGGGAATAAAAATAAAAAGCGTAAGATGAGTATATCCCCGAAAATCTCATCCCAAATGAAAAGCTTTCAAAATATTGAGATTGATCCAGGTAAAGAAAACCAAATTAAAAAAATAATCAAACCTCCACCAATCATAGCGCTTCAAATAAACAACTATGAAAGCCTAACCAAATTATTGGAGGAAAATAAAATAAAAGCAAGCACAACCCTTATTAATAATAATGATATAAAAATTAATGTGGTTGAAACGTACAGAAACCTCACCAAAATACTAAACCAAAAAAAAGTGCAATGGTACTCTTATGAAAGTAAGCAATCCAGGCCAATAAAGGTAGTAGTAAAAAAATTACACTACTCATGCTCGCCTGAAAGCATTAAAAAAGACTAAAAAGAGAAAAAGTTTAAAACAATAGAAGTAGTCAATATGCTTAAATTTAAAAGCAAAGTACCACTTCCAAACCTTAGGCTCAGTTTTGAGCATGACGAAGACATAAAAAAATCTACGGAATAAAAGACATACTTGGAATGAAAGTTGAAATCCACACATTAAGGAAATCTAAACTCGTTCCACAATGCAAAAATTGCCAAAAGTATGGTCACACACAAAAATACTGCAGCGCAAATTCAAAATGCGTAAAATGCGCGGGAAGTCACCATACTAAAGACTGTATGAAAAAAAAAGATGAACCGCCAAAATGTGCGAATTGCAACGAAAATCATCCAGCTAGCTATAGAGGATGTACAGTTGCAACAGAAATCTAACTTGCTAAAGACAAGAGGCAAAAGAAGCCTCACAACAGACTAAATATGGACGCACCTAAAGTCAAAAAGGACTTACAACAAAGCAACCGAACAAAAATCGATACCCAAGAGTTAAAAGTCTTAAAAGACTCAAAATTAAAACCAACTGCGGGTGCAAAAATAACATATGCTCAAGTAGCATCAAAAACCGCAGGAAAACCAGCTGACAAAAAAGAAAAAAATAATATAAAACCAATGGAAACCCTAATGAGACAAATCCTTAATAGAATGGATTCAATGGAGAAATGTAATAAAACAATATTAGAAAGAATATCTATTCTTGAGAGACAGAGCAGCAACAAAAGAGCTGTCCCAAAAAGACAAACATGATGGATAAAATAAAAATCCTTGAATGGAATGCTAATGGTATCGAGAATCGCAAGGAAGAGATTCAAATAATACTCGATATTAACCAAATCGATATATGCCTCATCTCAGAGACTCATTTAAAATTATCTACAGACTTTAAACTGCAAGGATATAAACTATATCACACCCCACATCCTCACAATTGTGCAAAAGGAGGGGCTGCAGTCTTAATAAAAAACGAGATTGAACACCATATAGAAACCAAATTCCAGTCATGTGCGATTCAAGGGATCTCCATAAGAATAAAAACGAACAGTGGGCAGATATCAGTTGCATCAGTATACTGTTCCCCTAGCTATAGAATACAAAAAAAAAATGACTTTAAAAGTCTTCTAGATATATTTCACAATAGATTCATTGCGGGAGGAGATTTTAATGCCAAAAATAAGTATTGGGGATCTAGACTAACGAATACTAGAGGAAGAGCTTTACTTGAATCAATTAAAGAATGTGGCAGTAAATATCATTCGGCGGGAAAACCTACCTACTGGCCAACAGATAGGAATAAAACCCCAGATCTTGTCGACTTCTTTATAACAAAAAATATCTCCTCAAATAATATAAATGTGGAAGAAGGGCCAGACCTACAGTCAGATCACTCTTCAATACTTTTCACACTTGGCGATAAAATAATAATGAAAGAACAAAGTCCAACACTAGTTAATAAGCTAACTGACTGGAGCTACTTCAGAGAGAAGTTGGAAGAAAATACCCAAATGATAGCTATTGAAACAGAAGAGCAAATAGAAAAAGCAGTGCAATTATTTACACTCAATATACAAAAAGCTGCATGGGCTGCAACTCCAAAAATAAAAAACAAAATAAAACAAAATTCATACCCTCCTGTAATATGTGAAATTATTGCAGAAAAGAGAAAAGCTAGAAAACGTTGGCAACAAACAAGGGCGCCAATTGACAAAAACAAACTAAACAGGCTAAATAGTAAACTCAGAAAATCAATAATTGAATTCAGAAATGAGTCACTAAAAAAATACCTTACAGGCCTAACAAATGATGCTAGTACTGACTACTCGCTCTGGAAGGCAACAAAGAAAATGAACAGGCCAACAGCTCACATCCCACCAGTGAAAACCAGAGAAGGAAACTGGGCAAAAAGCAGTCAAGAAAAAGCAAATACTTTTGCTGAGCATCTTGAAGGCGTCTTCCAACCATACGAAGATAAAGACTATCAAGGAATGGAAGAAACGTGCCAGGAAGATGTACCAATTCGACCGGTTACGTCTAAAGAACTTGCCAAAGAAATAAAAGAAGGTATAAACATAAAAAGGCCCCAGGGTTTGATTTAATAACGGGGGAAATTTTAAAACAATTCTCAAAAAAAAACTGAAACATCTAGCGCAGATCATAAACGCTGTATTTAGATTAAGATATGTACCAAGCATATGGAAGGTCGCGGAGGTTATAATGATTCCAAAACCAGGTAAACCACCTAGCGAAGTAACCTCATATAGGCCAATATCGATACTACCAATGTTGTCCAAGCTATTCGAAAAGATGCTGGTAAAACGCCTGCAAAATATTATTGTAGACAAATCGCTAGTACCGAGCCATCAATTTGGGTTCAGGAATAAACACTCAACAATTGACCCAGTGCATAGAATCACTGATAGGAGAAACTGTCGAAATAGCTACAAAAAAGAATGGACTAAAAATTGGCAGATCAGATTAAATGACCTGAAGTCAGTTCATATAAATTTTACGTTAAAAACTGTACCACACATTCCAGTATACATAAATAGTAATGTAGTGGAATATTCAAATACTGCTAAATATTTAGGGATGACTCTAGACGCCAAACTGCGCTGGAAAGCCCACGTAAAGAAAAAAACATATGAGAAGGCTACAATCCACTGTGCGGATCGTTGAATACCCTATCCCATCCTATCTGTAAAACTAAAATCCCCAAAAAGTGGACATGGCTAAAAACACGATGTGGATAAAATAAAGAATATGACATGGTGACAACAAATTCTTCAGACTGCTTATAAAACATATGAGAGGCTACAACCCGCTGTGCGGATCGTTGAATACCCTATCCCATCCCATCCTTAAAATTAATATTCTCAAAATATAGGCCTTATGGCGATGAAATACAGAAAATGACATTGTCACAATATATTGCTCAGACAGTTTATCAAAATCTTTTGTGGTTCGACAAAAACCAACGTATTTCTATTGGTAATGCCTTGGGATGGGGTATACAAATGGTTTTTGTAAGAAAACGCCCCCAAAATGTGGGCGCAGGTGAAAATGATCTATAGACAAAATGTTTATATTACCATTGCGAAAGTATTTGCATCAAAATTTTTTTCGAAAGTCTTAAAATTTGGACAAAAAGCGTTTTTTACTAAAAACGCCCCCAAAAAGTGGGCGTGGCAAAAAACTTTGTATGAACGAAATATAGATATTAGGATTGTCTAAATATGCTGCTCAGACACTTTTTTGAAATTCCTTACGGTTTGGCTTTAAACTACGTTTTTCTAAAAGGGGGCGTGGCAGTGGGCGGATTTCAAAAAATTTTACACTTGTTCTGCTTCGTCGGCCAGAGAGTCTATATACCAAATTTCAACACTCTAGCTCAAAATTTAAGGCCCAAAAATCGGTGACACACAGACGGACGGACGGACAGACAGACATGGCTTAATCGACTCAGCTAGCGATTCTGAATCGATCCATATACTTTGAGGTATATGTATCGAAATTATTTCTCTATGTTACAAACTAAGTATCAAAACTAATATACCCCTATGGGATAGGGTATAAAAATAACAATTCAATGGTTATTAATTTCATAGTACAATCATTAAGTTGTTCTTACGATAATGTATGAAGTATTTTAATATAAAAACATATGAGAAGGCTACAATCCGCTGTGCGGATCGTTGAATACCCTATCCCATCCTATCCATAAAACTAAAATCCCCAAAAAAGTGGGCATGGCTAAAAACACGATGTGGATAAAATAGAAAAAATGATATAGTGACAACAAATTCTTCAGACTGCTTACAAAACAGTTTTACGGTTCTACAAAAGACAAGGTTTTCTCCTGCATATGTTATGGGGTTGGGTATAAAAATGGTTTTTATATAAAAACGCCCCCAAAAAGTGGGCGTGGGTTAAAATAGTATATAGACGAAATGTTTATATTAATACTGTTAATGATTCTGCATCAAAATTTTTTTCGAAAAATTAAAAATTTGACCGAAAACAGTTTTTTATTGAAAACGCCCCCAAAAAGTGGGCGTGGCAAAAAACTTTATATAGACGAAATATAGATATTAATATTGTCTAAATATGCTTTTCAGAAACTTTTTTAAAATTCCTTACGGTTTGGCCAAAAACTGAGTTTTTCTTAAAAGGGGGCGTGGCAGTGGGCGGATTTCAAAAATTTTTACACTTGTTCTGTAGGCAGAGACGAGGATCCTATATACCAAATTTCATTACTCTAGCTCAAAATTTAAGGCCTAAAAATCGGTGACGTACAGACGGACGGACGGACGGACGGACGGACGGACGGACGGACGGACGGACAGACAGACATGGCTTAATCGACTCAGCTAGCGATTCTGAGTCGATCCATATACTTTGAGGTATATGTAGCAAAATTATTTCTCTATGTTACAAACTAAGTATCAAAACTAATATACCCCTATGGGATAGGGTATAAACATATGAGAGGCTACAATCCGCTATGCGGATCGTTGAATACCCTATCCCATCCTATCCTTTAAATTAATATCCTCAAAATATAGGCCTTATGGCAATGAAATACAGAAAATGACATTGTCACAATATATTGCTCAGACAGTTTCTCAAAATCTTGTGTGGTTCGTATTTCTATTGCTAATGCCTTGGGATGGGGTATACAAACGGTTTTTGTAAGAAAACGCCCCCAAAATGTGGGCGTAGGTGAAAATGATCTATGGACAAAATGTTTATATTACCATTTCGGAAGTATTTGCATCAAATTTTTTTTCGAAAGTTTTAAAATTTGGACAAAAAGCGTTTTTTACTAAAAACGCCCCCAAAAAGTGGGCGTGGCAAAAAACTTTGTATGAACGAAATATAGATATTAGGATTGTCTAAATATGCTACTCAGACACTTTTTTGAAATTCCTTACGGTTTGGCCAAAAAATAAGTTTTCCTAAAAAGGGGGCGTGGCAGTGGGCGGATTTTAAAAATTTTTACACTTTTTCTGGTGGCACGGACGAGGATCCTATATACCAAATTTCATTATCCTAGCTCAAAATTTAAGGCCCAAAAACCGCTGACGAACAGACAGACGGACGGACGGACGGACAGACAGACATGGCTAATTCGACTCAGCTAGCGATTCTGAGTCGATCCATATACTTTGAGGTATATGTAGCAAAATTATTTCTCTATGTTACAAACTAAGTATCAAAACTAATATACCCCCCTATGGGATAGGGTATAAACATATGAGAGGCTACAATCCGCCTTGCGGATCGTTGAATACCCTATCCCATCCCATCCTTTAAATTAATTTCCTCAAAATATAGGCCTTATGGCGATGAAATACAGAAAATGACATTGTCACATAATATTGCTCAGACAGTTTCTCCAAATCTTGTGTGGTTCGACAAAAAACAACGTATTTCTACTGCTAATGCATACAAATGGTTTTTGTAAGAAAACGCCCCCAAAATGTGGGCGTAGGTGAAAATGATATATGGACAAAATGTTAATATTACCATTTCGGAAGTATTTGCATCAAAATTTTGTTCGAAAGTTTTAAAATTTGGACAAAAAGCGTTTTTTTTTAAAAACGCCCCCAAAAAGTGGGCGTGGCAAAAAACTTTGTATGAACGAAATATAGATATTAGGATTGTCTAAATATGCTACTCAGACACTTTTTTGAAATTCCTTACGGTTTGGCCAAAAAAAAGGTTTTCCTAAAAAGGGGGCGTGGCAGTGGGCGGATTTTAAAAATTTTTACACTTGTTCTGGTGGCACGGACGAGGATCCTATATACCAAATTTCATTATCCTAGCTCAAAATTTAAGGCCCAAAAACCGCTGACGAACAGACAGACGGACGGACGGACGGACGGACGGACGGACGGACGGACGGACAGACAGACATGGCTAATTCGATTCAGCTAGCGATTCTGAGCCGATCCATATACTTTGAGGTATATGTAGCAAAATTATTTCTCTATGTTACAAACTAAGTATCAAAACTAATATACCCCCCTATGGGATATGGTATAAACATATGAGAGGGTACAATCCGCTATGCGGATCGTTGAATACCCTATCCCATCCCATCCTTTAAATTAATATCCTCAAAATAAAGGCTTTATGGCGATGAAATACAGAAAATGACATTGTCACAATATATTGCTCAGACAGTTTCTCAAAATCTTTTGTGGTTCGACAAAAAACAACGTATTTCTATTGCTAATGCCTTGGGATGGGGTACACAAATGGTTTTTGTAAGAAAACGCCCCCAAAATGTGGGCGTAGGTGAAAATGATCTATGGACAAAATGTTTATATTACCATTGCGGAAGTATTTGCATCAATAATTTTTTCGAAAGTTTTAAAATTTGGACAAAAAGCGTTTTTTACTAAAAACGCCCCCAAAAAGTGGGCGTGGCAAAAAACTTTGTATGAACGAAATATAGATATTAGGATTGTCTAAATATCCTGCTCAGACACTTTTTTGAAATTCCCTACGGTTTGGCCAAAAAATAAGTTTTTCTAAAAAGGGGGCGTGGCAGTGGGCGGATTTCAAAAATGTTTACACTTGTTCTGGTGACTCGCACAAGGATCCTATATACCAAATTTCATTATCCTAGCTCAAAATTTAAGGCCCAAAAATCGGTGACGAACAGACAGACGGACGGACGGACGGACGGACGGACGGACAGACAGACATGGCTAATTCGACTCAGCTAGCGATTCTGAGTCGATCCATATACTTTGAGGTATATGTAGCAAAATTATTTCTCTATGTTACAAACTATGTATCAAAACTAATATACCCCCCTATGGGATAGGGTATAAACATATGAGAGGCTACAACCCGCTGTGCGGATCGTTGAATACCCTATCCCATCCCATCCTTAAAATTAATATCCTCAAAATATAGGCCTTATGGCGATGAAATACAGAAAATGACATTGTCACAATATATTGCACAGACAGTTTATCAAAATCTTTTGTGGTTCGACAAAAACCAACGTATTTCTATTGGTAATGCCTTGGGATGGGGTATACAAACGGTTTTTGTAAGAAAACGCCCCCAAAATGTGGGCGCAGGTGAAAATGATCTTTGGACAAAATGTTTATATTACCATTGCGGAAGTATTTGCATCAAATTTTTTTTCGAAAGTTTCAAAATTTGGACAAAAAGCGTTTTTTACAAAAAACGCCCCCAAAAAGTGGGCGTGGCAAAAAACTTTGTATGAACGAAATATAGATATTAGGATTGTATAAATATGCTGCTCAGACACTTTTTTGAAATTCCTTACGGTTTGGCTTTAAACTACGTTTTTCTAAAAAGGGGGCGTGGCAGTGGGCGGATTTCAAAAATTTTTACACTTGTTCTGCTGGGAGCAACAAAGAGCACGTGTACCAAATTTCATCCTTCTAGCTCAAAATTTAAGGCCCAAAAACTGGTGACGTACGGACGGACGGACAGACATGGCTAAATCGACTCAGCTATCGATTCTGAGTCGATCCATATACTTTGAGGTATATATACCTAAATTATTTCTCTATGTTACAAACTATGTATCAAAACTAATATACCCCTATGGGATAGGGTATAAAAAAGTAGCTCTAAGACACAGAGATAGGCTTCTCAGCAATGTTAATTTAGATATAGCACAGCTTTTAAGAACCGACAATATAGTCAGGAGATTAAGACGGGTTAAACCCCTTGATCTATGTAGCTAAAGATATATATAATTAAAAAAAAAAAGAAAAAACATATGAGAAGGCTACAATCCGCTGTGCGGATCGTTGAATACCCTATCCCATCCTATCCATAAAACTAAAATCCCCAAAAAGGGGGCATGGCTAAAAACACGATTTGGATAAAATAGAAAAAATGATATAGTGACAACAAATTCTTCAGACTGCTTACAAAACAATTTTACGGTTCTACAACAGACAAGATTTTCTCCTGCATATGTTATGGGGTAGTGTATAGAAATGGTTTTTATATAAAAACGCCCCCAAAAAGTGGGCGTGGGTTAAAATGGTATATAGACGAAATGTTCATATTAATAATGTTAATGATTCTGCATCAAAATTTTTTTCGAAAAATTTAAAATTTGACCGAAAACAGTTTTTAATTGAAAACGCCCCCAAAAAGTGGGCGTGGCAAAAAACTTTATACAGACGAAATATAGATATTAATATTGTCTAAATATGTTGTTCAGAAACTTTTTTAAAGTTCCTAACGATTTGGTCAAAAACTGAGTTTTTCTTAAAAGAGGGCGTGGCAGTGGGCGGATTTCAAAAATTTTTACACTTGTTCTGGTGACTCGGCCAAGGATCCTATGTACCAAATTTCATTATCCTAGCTCAAAATTTAAGGCCCAAAAATCGGTGACGAACAGACAGACGGACGGACGGACGGACGGACAGACAGACATGCCTAATTCGACTCAGCTAGCGATTCTGAGTCGATCCATATACTTTGAGGCATATGTAGCAAAATTATTTCTCTATGTTACAAACTATGTATCAAAACTAATATACCCCCCTATGGGATAGGGTATAAAAACAAGAAATACTGAAACTTAGGTACAATTTCAAACAAAACTCATAGAAATCCGACCAAAGTCGGAATTTCTTTTAAATTTAATATTTTTATAAAATATAATACATGTGAAAAATAAATTGCTGATTAGTCTAACGACTAGGTGCGATTCCTTGAAGACATACAAAAGTTTTTTTAGATCGGGTTAAAGTCCCTCACTATTGCAGAAGGTTCCCTCGCGATAAAACCTCTGCAATGTCTTTCGATGATTTTTCCTTCCAGCGAACCCCACAAAAAAAAGAAGACATACAAAAGTTTTTTTAGATCGGGTTAAAGTCCCTCACTATTGCAGAAGGTTCCCTCGCGATAAAACCTCTGCAATGTCTTTCGATGATTTTTCCTTCCAGCGAACCCCACAAAAAAAAAAAATGAGAGGCTACAATCCGCTATGCGGATCGTTGAATACCCTATCCCATCCCATCCTTTAAATTAATATCCTCAAAATATAGGCCTTATGGCGATGAAATACAGAAAATGACATTGTCATAATATATTGCTCAGACAGTTTCACAAAATCTTTTGTGGTTCGACAAAAAACAACGTATTTCTATTGCTAATGCCTTGGGATGGGATATACAAATGGTTTTTGTAAGAAAACGCCCCCAAAATGTGGGCGTAGGTGAAAATGATCTATAGGCAAAATGTTTATATTACCATTGCGGAAGTAGTTGCATCAAAAAATTTTTCGAAAGTTTTAAAATTTGGACAAAAAGCGTTTTTTACTAAAAACGCCCCCAAAAAGTGGGCGTGGCAAAAACTTTGTATGAACGAAATATAGATATTAGGATTGTCTAAATATGTTGCTCAGACACTTTTTTTAAGTTCCTGACGGTTTGGCCAAAAAAAAAGTTTTCCTAAAAAGGGGGCGTGGCAGTGGGCGGATTTCAAAAATTTTTACACTTGTTCTGGTGACTCGGACAAGGATCCTATATACCAAATTTCATTATCCTAGCTCAAAATTTAAGGCCCAAAAATCGGTGACGAACAGACAGACGGACGGACGGACACACGGACGGACGGACGGACGGACGGACAGACAGACATGGCTAATTCGACTCAGCTAGCGATTCTGAGTCGATCCATATACTTTGAGGTATATGTAGCAAAATTATTTCTCTATGTTACAAACTATGTATCAAAACTAATATACCCCCCTATGGGATAGGGTATAAAAAAAAAATGTTACAAACTAAGTATCAAAACTAATAAACCCCCCTATGGGATAGGGTATAAAAATATGAGAGGCTACAATCCGCTGTGCGGATCGTTGAATACCCTATCCCATCCCATCCTTTAAATTATTATCCTCAAAATATAGGCCTTATGGCGATGAAATACAGAAAATGACATTGTCACAATATATTGCGCAATATATTGTGACAATGTCATTTTTTCGAAAAATTTAAATTAAAATAAAACATACAAAAGTTTTTTTAGATCGGGTTAAAGTCCCTCACTATTGCAGAAGGTTCCCCCGCGATAAAACCTCTGCAATGTCTTTCGATGATTTTTCCTTCCAGCGAACCCCACAAAAAAAAAAATGAGAGGCTACAATCCGCTATGCGGATCGTTGAATACCCTATCCCATCCCATCCTTTAAATTAATATCCTCAAAATATAGGCCTTATGGCGATGAAATACAGAAAATGACATTGTCATAATATATTGCTCAGACAGTTTCACAAAATCTTTTGTGGTTCGACAAAAAACAACGTATTTCTATTGCTAATGCCTTGGGATGGGATATACAAATGCTTTTTGTAAAAAAACGCCCCCAAAATGTGGGCGTAGGTGAAAATGGTCTATGGACAAAATGTTTATATTACCATTGCGGAAGTATTTGCATCAACCTTTTTTTCGAAAGTTTTAAAATTTGGACAAAAAGCGTTTTTTACTAAAAACGCCCCCAAAAAGTGGGCGTGGCAAAAACTTTGTATGAACGAAATATAGATATTAGGATTGTCTAAATATGTTGCTCAGACACTTTTTTTAAGTTCCTGACGGTTTGGCCAAAAAAAAAGTTTTCCTAAAAAGGGGGCGTGGCAGTGGGCGGATTTCAAAAATTTTTACACTTGTTCTGGTGACTCGGACAAGGATCCTATATACCAAATTTCATTATCCTAGCTCAAAATTTAAGGCCCAAAAATCGGTGACGAACAGACAGACGGACGGACGGACGGACGGACGGACGGACAGACAGACATGGCTAATTCGACTCAGCTAGCGATTCTGAGTCGATCCATATACTTTGAGGTATATGTAGCAAAATTATTTCTCTATGTTACAAACTATGTATCAAAACTAATATACCCCCCTATGGGATAGGGTATAAAAAAAAATGTTACAAACTAAGTATCAAAACTAATAAACCCCCCTATGGGATAGGGTATAAACATATGAGAGGCTACAATCCGCTGTGCGTATCGTTGAATACCCTATCCCATCCTATCTGTAAAACTAAAATCCCCAAACAGTGGACATGGCTAAAAACACGATGTGGATAAAATAAAGAAAATGACATGGTGACAACAAATTCTTCAGACTGCTCATAAAAAACTTTTACGGTTCTACAAAAGACAATATTTTCTCCTGCATATGTTATGGGGTAGTGTATAAAAATGGTTATACCCTATCCCATAGGGGGGTATATTAGTTTTGATACTTAGGTTGTAACATAGAGAAATAATTTAGCTACATATACCTCAAAGTATATGGATCGACTCAGAATCGCTAGCTGAGTCGAATTAGCCATGTCTGTCTGTCCGTCCGTCCGTCCGTCCGTCCGTCTGTCTGTTCGTCACCGATTTTTGGGCCTTAAATTTTGAGCTAACATAATGAAATTTGGTATATAGGATCCTCATATAGTTTGTAACATATGTTACAAACTATGTATCAAAACTAATATACCCCCTATGGGATAGGGTATAAACATATGAGAAGGCTACAATCCACTGTGCGGATCGTTGAATACCCTATCCCATCCTATCTGTAAAACTAAAATCCCCAAAAAGTGGACATGGCTAAAAACACGATGTGGATAAAATAAAGAAAATGGAATGGTGACAACAAATTCTTCAGACTGCTTACAAAAAACTTTTACGGTTCTACAAAAGACAAGGTTTTCTACTGCATATGTTATGGGGTGGTGTATAAAAATGGTTTTTATATAAAAACGCCCCCAAAAAGTAGGCGTGGGTTAAAATGATCTATAGACGAAATGTTCATATTTATATTGCTAATGATTCTGCATCAAAAGTTTTTTTCGAAAATTTGAAAATTTGACCGAAAACCGGTTTTTATTAAAAACGCCCCCAAAAAGTGGGCGTGGCAAAAAACTTTATATGAACGAAATACAGATATTCAGATTGTCTAACTACGTTTTTCAGACACTTTTTTAAAATTCCTTATGGTTTGGCCAAAAAAAAAGTTTTTCTAAAAAGGGGGCGTGGCAGTGGGCGGATTTCAAAAATTTTTACACTTGTTCTGATGGGAGCAACAAAGAGCACGTGTACCAAATTTCATCCTTCTAGCTCAAAATTTAAGGCCCAAAAACTGGTGACGTACGGACGGACGGACGGACGGACAGACATGGCTTAATCGACTCAGCTATCGATTCTGAGTCGATCCATATACTTTGAGGTATATGTAGCTAAATTATTTCTCTATGTTACAAACTATGTATCAAAACTAATATACCCCTATGGGATAGGGTTTAAAAATTTGATGCACAATCATTGGTAGTATTAATATGAAAATTTCGTCCATAGACGATTTTAACCCACTCCCACTTTTTGGGGACGTTTTCTTACAAAAAAAAACATTTGTATGCCCTACCCCAAGGCATATGCAATAGAAAAACGTTGTTTTTCGTCGAACCATAAAAGAATTTGATAAACCTTCTGAACAATATGTTGTGACAACGCCATTTTCAATACTTTATGCCCATAAAGACCACATTTTGGGGATATTAATTTTAAGGATGGGATGGGATAGGGTGTTAAACGATCCGCACAGCGGATTGTAGCCTTCTCATATGTTTTTTATATAAAAACGCCCTAAAAAAGTGGGTGGGGGTTAAAATAGTCTATAGACGAAATGTTCGTATGTATATTACTAATGATTCTGCATCAAAAGTTTTTTCGAAAATTTTAAAATTTGACCGAACAACGTTTTTTATTAAAAACGACCCCAAAAAGTGGGCGTGGCAAAAAACTTTATATGAACGAAATACAGATATTCAGATTGTCTAAATATGTTGTCCAGAAAGTTTTTCAAAATTCCTTATGGTTTGGCCAAAAAATACGTTTTTCTAAAAAGGGGGCGTGCCAGTGGGCGGATTTCAAAAATGTTTACAGTTGTTCTGCTGGGAGCAACATAGAGCACGCGTACCAAATTTCATCCTTCTAGCTCAAAATTTAAGGACAGACATGGCTTCTTAGCTATCGATTCTAAGTCGATCCATATACTTTGAGGTATATGTAGCTAAATTATTTCTCTATGTTACAAACTATGTATCAAAACTAATATACCCCTATGGGATAGGGTATAAACAAATTGACTGGACGTGGGTTCTCTTCCCTATCCTCTTGTTTCCATATGAGGAGTTTCATTATCCGAGGCTGGTTGTGTCTCTCTCAAAACTAATTGTATTTTCGAAGGTCGGGAAGTTACCCCGACGGCACAACCCCCAACCCGGAGACCAAGCCCTTGTTTTGACCCTCGGGCAGCGGGCTGGAAAAACCGATGTCAGTAGCCATTTCGGGATATGAGCGCTGCCGTTGACCCATTGAGGGCTCCTCCGCCACAACTCTTTTCCAACACCCTGGCTCAGTATTGGAAATCCCTATAGACCTGGTGTTTAAATATGTCGAAGCAGCTCATAAAGATATTACACTAACAGTTCGATCAAACTGGAGCTGTAGGCGCCACCGTTGACTCCATCTAGGAAATTCCTACACTGCCGCCTGAGAGTGAGTGCCTTAGTGAGAGGACACTCCTCCCCCTTCTCTCGTTAGTTTTGAGCGCTCATAAACTGACGGGTCACTAGATACTTCAACGCAAATGCAAGGACTGCCGCATGCAAAGTGTTGCATTTGAAATGCATACCTATTAGCTATAGTTATACAGATTCTATTGGCGATGTTTGATTTACGCGGAGCAGACCCAAGTCGGGTAACTTATTTAAATTTTAATATCCTTTTCATGTGTGACACCCAAGGATTTACCAACCAAATATTCTAAACGATATCTACAATCACTTAACATTCTTTAAATGCGACAATTGGTGAACTTAGGCTCCAGTTTCGAACAAAAATATTTCCCTTCATGACTCTGTGTAAAATTTCGTTTATATACTATTTGTCCCTCAGAGAAAGTAACATTACGGGTCCTTAAATTGTATGCAAGCGCATGTTTCTTTTCAACTTGCTGTAGTGCATTTTACACTTTTTTTTTCTTATCCATACTAATCGATCCTCTGTTGGTTTAATTTATTCAGAATTACCAGGGCCCTCATTCCGTAAAGTGGTTATCGTTTGCCGATAACATTTCGACGGTACATATTGCATCACGTAAGATCAATAGTCGTTTTTGCTGTCGGCCTTATCACTTTATTTCCTTCACTTAAAACCATAATCGTCAAATCACAGACGATTAGTGAGCGATTGCTATGAGGTCTCGACTACCGTCTGAGTGATAATCGTTTTCATAGTTACGGAATGACCCCCCAGAAAAACTTTCAAGCATCCTTAGTACCTCATACTGCGAACCATGTGTGATCATATAAAACACAAAAAGAACGATATAACGACTGAATGCGATCGAATCATGAGATATATTTCTCAGTGCACAAGCGATTTGACCTAAATGTTTGTCCCATTCTCTATGATCATTTTCAACCGCCGTGAAAATAGTTTTATTAACACGTTCGGCAGCATTACCCTGTGGTGAATAAAAGGCAGTAAACAAATGTTTGATTCCATATGCACTTAAAAAACTTTTGAACTCTTTAGATACAAATTACGAACCGTTATCAGACAGAATTTTCTCCGGAACACTAAAAACATCGAATACATATTCTTAAGAGGTTCTTATCACAAGGTGCTATGTTGCTTTTCGTAATGGTTTCACAATTACATATTTCGAAAAATTATCAAGAATTACTTAAGCATGGATATTTCCATTCTTTGACATTGGAAGTGGTACAACAAAATCTATGAAAATTTCTTGCCAAGGTCTGACAGGGGGAACTCTGGTTTGCATTGGCGTTACTCGTTTTTATACCCTATCCCATAGGGGGGTATATTAGGTTTGACATTAAGTTTGTAACATAGAGAAATAATTTCGATACATATACCTCAAAGTATATGGATCGATTCAGAATCGCTAGCTGATTCGATTAAGCCATGTCTGTCTGTCCGTCCGTCTGTGTGTCACCGATTTTTGGGCCTTAAATTTTGAGTTAGAGTGTTGAAATTTGGTATATAGACTCTCTGACCGACGAAGCAGAACAAGTGTAAACATTTTTGAAATCCGCCCACTGCCACGCCCCCTTTTAGAAAAACGTTGTTTGAAGCCAAACCGTAAGGAATTTCAAAAAAGTGTCTGAGCAACATATTTAGACAATCCTAATATCTATATTTCGTCCGTACAAAGTTTTTTGCCACGACCACTTTTTGGGGGCGTTTTCAGTAAAAAACGCTTTTTGTCCAAATTTTACCACTTTCGAAAAAAATTTGGATACAAATAATTCCGTAATGGTAATAAAAACATTTTGTCATAGATCACCTACGCCCACATTTTGATAAATTGTCTGAGCAATATATTGTAACAATGTCATTTTCTGTATTTCATCGCCATTAGGCCTATATTTTGAGGATATTAATTTTATGGAT
This sequence comes from Rhingia campestris, assembly GCA_932526625.1. Taxonomy (NCBI): domain Eukaryota; kingdom Metazoa; phylum Arthropoda; class Insecta; order Diptera; family Syrphidae; genus Rhingia; species Rhingia campestris. Next base: position 137,097,552 of record OW052182.1, on the reverse strand, counting down.
GGGATGGGATAGGGTATTCAACGATCCGCACAGCGGATTGTAGCCTCTCATATGTTTGAATCTTTGCAAGCCCCACAATTATTAATATAGCTGCTCGCATCCGTTATCATTTGTGGCCAATAATAAAATCGCCTTAACTTTCAAATAATTTATTATTGCCATAATGTGCAGAATTTGGAGACTTTGTCTCATTGCCTTCGGTAACAAGAGTCTCCACCATTCATTTTCAGAACTAACATAATGATTTCGAAAATATACACTCTTGAATAATTTTGAGTTCGAAACTTTTAAATCAGGATACCTTGTTGTAGACTTCTTTACTTGTTATACCCTATCCCATAGGGGTATATTAGTTTTGATACATAGTTTGTAACATAGAGAAATAATTTCGCTACATATACCTCAAAGTATATGGATCGACTCAGAATCGATAGCTGAGTCGATTTAGCCATGTCTGTCCGTCAGTCCGTCCGTCCGTACGTCACCAGTTTTTGGGCCTTAAATTTTGAGCTAAGAGGATGAAATTTGGTACACGTGCTCTCTGTTGCTCCCAGCAGAACAAGTGTAAAAATTTTTGAAATCCGCCCACTGCCACGCCCCCTTTTTAGAAAAACATATTTTTTGGCCAAACCATAAGGAATTTTGAAAAACTTTCTGAACAACATATTTAGACAATCTGAATATCTGTATTTCATTTATATAAAGTTTTTTGCCACGCCCTCTTTTTGGGGGCGTTCTTAATAAAAAACGTTTTTCGGTCAAGTTTCAAAATTTTCGAAAAACTTTTGATGCAGAATCATTAGTAATATAAATATGAACATTTCGTCTATAGACCTTTTTAACCCACGCCCACTTTTTGGGGGCGTTTTTATATAAAAACCATTTTTATACACTACCCCATAACATATGCAGGAGAAAACCTTGTCTTTTGTAGAACCGTAAAAGTTGTTTGTAAGCAGTCTGAAGAATTTGTTGTCACCATGTCATTTTCCTTATTTTATCCACATCGTGTTTTTAGCCATGCCCACTTTTTGGGGATTTTAGTTTTACAGATAGAATGGGATAGGGTATTCAACGATCCGCACAGCGGATTGTAGCCTTCTCATCTGTTTTTTATACCCTATCCCATAGGGGGGTATATTAGGTTTGGCATTAAGTTTGTAACATAGAGAAATAATTTCGATACATATACCTCAAAGTATATGGATCGATTCAGAATCGCTAGCTGAGTCGATTAAGCCATGTCTGTCTGTCCGTCCGTCCGTCCGTCCGTCTGTGTGTCACCGATTTTTGGGCCTTAAATTTTGAGTTAGAGTGTTGAAATTTGGTATATAGACTCTCTTACCGACGAAGCAGAACAAGTGTAAAAAATTTTGAAATCCGCCCACTGCCACGCCCCCTTTAAGAAAAACGTAGTTTGAAGCCAAACCGTAAGGAATTTCAAAAAAGTGTCTGATCAACATATTTAGACAATCTTAATATCTATATTTCGTCCATACAAAGTTTTTTGCCACGACCACTTTATGGGGGCGTTTTTAGTAAAAAACGCTTTTTGTCCAAATTTTACCACTTTCGAAAAAAATTTGGATACAAATAACTCTGTAATGGTAATAAAAACATTTTGTTTATATATCATTTTCACCTACGCCCACATTTTGGGGGCGTTTTCTTACAAAAACCATTTGTATACCCCATCCCAAGGCATTAGCAATAGAAATACGTTGTTTTTTGTCGAACCATAAAAGATTTTGATAAATTGTCTGAGCAATATATTGTGACAATGTCATTTTCTGTATTTCATCGCCATAAGGCCTATATTTTGAGGATATTAATTTTATGGATGTGATGGGATAGGGTATTCAACGATCCGCACAGCGGATTGTAGCCTCTCATATGTTTGAATCTTTGCAAGCCCCACAATTATTGATAAAGCTGCTTGCATCCGTTATCATTTGTGGCCAATAATAAAATCGCCTTAACTTTCAAATAATTTATTATTGCCATAATGTGCAGAATTTGGAGACTTTGTCTCATTGCCTTCGGTAACCAGAGTCTCCAACATTCATTTTCAGATATAACATAATGATTTCGAAAATATACACTCTTGAATAATTTTGAGTTCGAAACTTTTAAATCAGGATACCTTGTTGTAGACTTCTATACTTGTTTAACTAGATTTACATAATCGGAATTCAAAAATTCATCCGATTCGAGATCAACATCTGCGTAATTATCTCCAGCAACCAATTCCTCTTGCTACATTCGAGATAAAGCATCTGCAACAACATTTAATATACCACTACGGTGTTTATCTTAAAGTCGTACTGTTGTAATTTGAATGACCACCGATCCAGAATGGCGACCATTAAGGTATTTTTGTCCCATTAAAAACTTCAGGCTAGCATGGTCGGTTATCATAACGAAATGTGTTCAATCAATACACGGTCAAAATTTTTGTATACTTAGTACTGCTGCAAGGCGAGTACAGTTACAGAGTATTTATCTTGAGCTGTGCGTGTGCTTAACTTTTTTGACATGTATGCCACTGGTTTCTCATTACCCTCATTATCCATTTGTATAGACGCTCCACCGACACCCTGTGAAGAAGCATCACACTGAATGTTAATGATTTTCTCAAAGTTTGGCGAAACGAGATCAGGTTGAGCATCCAGTAAAGATTCTCAAATGAATGAAGATTCTGTTCATAAACCATCCTCAACCACTAAAATTTTATCTGTTTCTGACAGAACTTGTGTTTAGCTACATATATCGTTAGGTTGGCATCTCTCAAACACAGTGAAACCTTAGAAAGCAACTCCATATGTTCTTTAAAGGTTTCTGGCATGATAAGAAGGTCATCAATTTACGTAAGCACGTCCCCGTGCAACTCAAAAGGAATAACCCGATCTATCAGCTTACACATTGTTTGAGTCGCGTTTTTAAGACTAAAAGTTATAACCTTAAATTGAAATTGACCTCTTTCAGGTATGGCAAAAGCGATCTTGTCACACGATGAATTAGCAAGTGGATAAAAGGGATGAAATATATTTAGCTACTTTCATACGAGTAACAATCCCTTCAATTGTTTGAACAGGATAAGCATCTTTGAGAGTAATAGAATTTACTCCACGAATATCCAAACATTGCCTTGGTTTTCCATTGGCTCTCATTATACCCTATCCCATAGGGGGGTATATTAGTTTTGACATTAAGTTTGTAACATAGAGAAATAATTTCGATACATATACCTCAAAGTATATGGATCGATTCAGAATCGCTAGCTGAGTCGATTAAGCCATGTCTGTCTGTCCGTCCGTCCGTCCGTCCGTCCGTCCGTCCGTCCGTCTGTGTGTCACCGATTTTTGGGCCTTAAATTTTGAGCTAGAGTGTTGAAAATTGGTATATAGACTCTCTGGCCGACGAAGCAGAACAAGTGTAAAAATTTTTGAAATCCGCCCACTGCCACGCCCCCTTTTTGAAAAACGTAGTTTAAAGCCAAACCGTAAGGAATTTCAAAAAAGTGTCTGAGCAGCATATTTATACAATCCTAATATCTATATTTCGTTCATACAAAGTTTTTTGCCACGCCCACTTTTTGGGGGCGTTTTTTGTAAAAAACGCTTTTTGTCCAAATTTTGAAACTTTCGAAAAAAAATTTGATGCAAATACTTCCGCAATGGTAATATAAACATTTTGTCCATAGATCATTTTCACCTGCGCCCACATTTTGGGGGCGTTTTCTTACAAAAACCATTTGTATACCCCATCCCAAGGCATTACCAATAGAAATACGTTGGTTTTTGTCGAACCACAAAAGATTTTGATAAACTGTCTGTGCAATATATTGTGACAATGTCATTTTCTGTATTTCATCGCCATAAGGCCTATATTTTGAGGATATTAATTTTAAGGATGGGATGGGATAGGGTATTCAACGATCCGCACAGCGGGTTGTAGCCTCTCATATGTTTTTTATACCCTATCCCATAGGGGTATATTAGTTTTGATACTTAGTTTGTAACATAGAGAAATAATTTAGCTACATATACCTCAAAGTATATGGATCGACTCAGAATCGCTAGCTGAGTCGAATTAGCCATGTCTGTCTGTCCGTCCGTCCGTCCGTGTGTCCGTCCGTCCGTCTGTCTGTTCGTCACCAATTTTTGGGCCTTAAATTCTGAGCTAGGATAATGAAATTTGGTATAAAGGATCCTTGGCCGAGTCACCAGAACAAGTGTAAAAATTTTTAAAATCCGCCCACTGCCACGCCCCCTTTTAGAAAAAACGTAGTTTTAGGCCAAACCGTAAGGAATTTCAAAAAAGTGTGTTAGCAACAAATTTAGACAATCCTAATATCTATATTTCGTCCATACAAAGTTTTTTGCCACGCCCACTTTTTGGGAGCGTTTTTAGTAAAAACATTTTTTGTCCAAATTTTTAAACTTTCGAAAAAATTTTGATGCAAATACTTCCGCAATGGTAATATAAACATTTTGTCCATAGATCATTTTTACCTACGCCCACATTTTGGGGGCGTTTTCTTACAAAACCCATTTATATACCCCATCCCAAGGCATTAGCAATAGAAATACGTTGTTTTTTGTCGAACCACAAAAGATTTTGAGAAACTGTCTGAGCAATATATTGTGACAATGTCATTTTCTGTTTTTCATCGCCATAGGGCCTATATTTTGAGGATATTAATTTAAAGGATGGGATGGGATAGGGTATTCAACGATCCGCATAGTGGATTGTAGCCTCTCATATGTTTTTTATACCCTATCCCATAGGGGTATATTAGTTTTGATGCTTAGTTTGTAACATAGAGAAATAATTTAGCTACATATACCTCAAAGTATGGATCGACTCAGAATCGCTAGCTGAGTCGTATTAGCCATGTCTGTCTGTCCGTCCGTCCATCCGTCCGTCTGTTCGTCACCGATTTTTGGGCCTTGAATTTTGAGCAAGGAGAATGAAATTTGGTATATAGGATCCTTGTCCGAGTCACCAGAACTATTGTAAAAATTTTTAGAATCCGCCCACTGCCACGCCCCTTTTTAGGAAAACGTTTTTTTTGGCCAAACCGTAAAGAATTTTAAAAAAGTGTCCGAGCAGCACATTTTGAGAATCGAATTATCTATATTTCGTATAGATAAAGTTTTTTTGCCACGCCCACTTTTTAGGGGCGTTTTTAATAAAAACCGTTTTTCTGTCAAATTTTAAAATTTTCGAAAAAAATGTTGATGCATTCATGATCATTAGTATTGTTAATTTGAACATTTCGTCTATAGACCATTTTAACCCACGCCCACTTTTTGGGGGCGTTTTTATATAAAAACCATTTTTATACACTACCCCATAACATATGCAGGAGAAAAACCTTGTCTTTTGTAGAACCGTAAAATTTGTTCTGACAATGACATTTTCTATATTTAAATCCCCATCGTGTTTTAAGCCATGTCCACTTTTTGGGGATATTAGTTTTACAGATGGGTTGGGATAGGGTATTCAACGATCCGCACAGTGGATTGTAGCCTTCTCATATGTTTTTTTCCATGACCACTTTTTGGGTCACTTTTCACACCCTATCCCATAGGGGGGTATATTAGTTTTGACATTAAGTTTGTAACATAGAGAAATAATTTCGACGAAGCAGAACAAGTGTAAACATTTTTGAAATCCGCCCACTGCCACGCCCCCTTTTTGAAAAACGTAGTTTAAAGCCAAACCATAAGGAATTTCAAAAAAGTGTCTGAGCAGCATATTTATACAATCCTAATATCTATATTTCGTTCATACAAAGTTTTTTGCCACGCCCACTTTTTGGGGGCGTTTTTTGTAAAAAACGCTTTTTGTCCAAATTTTGAAACTTTCGAAAAAAAATTTGATGCAAATACTTCTGCAATGGTAATATAAACATTTTGTCCATAGATCATTTTCACCTGCGCCCACATTTTGGGGGCGTTTTCTTACAAAAACCATTTGTATACCCCATCCCAAGGCATTACCAATAGAAATACGTTGGTTTTTGTCGAACCACAAAAGATTTTGATAAACTGTCTGTGCAATATATTGTGACAATGTCATTTTCTGTATTTCATCGCCATAAGGCCTATATTTTGAGGATATTAATTTTAAGGATGGGATGGGATAGGGTATTCAACGATCCGCACAGCGGGTTGTAGCCTCTCATATGTTTTTTATACCCTATCCCATAGGGGTATATTAGTTTTGATACTTAGTTTGTAACATAGAGAAATAATTTAGCTACATATACCTCAAAGTATATGGATCGACTCAGAATCGCTAGCTGAGTCGAATTAGCCATGTCTGTCTGTCCGTCCGTCCGTCCGTGTGTCCGTCCGTCCGTCTGTCTGTTCGTCACCGATTTTTGGGCCTTAAATTCTGAGCTAGGATAATGAAATTTGGTATAAAGGATCCTTGGCCGAGTCACCAGAACAAGTGTAAAAATTTTTAAAATCCGCCCACTGCCACGCCCCCTTTTAGAAAAAACGTAGTTTTAGGCCAAACCGTAATTAATTTCAAAAAAGTGTGTTAGCAACAAATTTAGACAATCCTAATATTTCGTCCATACAAAGTTTTTTGCCACGCCCACTTTTTGGGAGCGTTTTTAGTAAAAACATTTTTTGTCCAAATTTTTAAACTTTCGAAAAAAATTTTGATGCAAATACTTCCGCAATGGTAATATAAACATTTTGTCCATAGATCATTTTTACCTACGCCCACATTTTGGGGGCGTTTTCTTACAAAACCCATTTATATACCCCATCCCAAGGCATTAGCAATAGAAATACGTTGGTTTTTGTCGAACCACAAAAGATTTTGATAAACTGTCTGAGCAATATATTGTGACAATGTCATTTCTGTATGCCTATATTTTGAGGATATTATTATACCCTATCCCATAGGGGTATATTAGTTTTGATACTTAGTTTGTAACATAGAGAAATAATTTTGCTACATATACCTCAAAGTATATGGATCGACTCAGAATCGCTAGCTGAGTCAATTAAGCCATGTCTGTCTGTCCGTCCGTCCGTCCGTCCGTCTGTACGTCACCGATTTTTAGGCCTTAAATTTTGAGCTAGGATAATGAAATTTGGTATATAGGATCCTCGTCTCTGCCTACAGAACAAGTGTAAAAATTTTTGAAATCCGCCCACTGCCACGCCCCCCTTTTAGGAAAACTTATTTTTTGGCCAAACCGTGAGGAATTTCAAAAAAGTGTCTGAGCAGAATATTTAGACAATCCTAATGTCTCTATTTCGTTCATACAAAGTTTTTTTGCCACGCCCACTTTTTGGGGCGTTTTTAGTAAAAAACGCTTTTTGTCCAAATTTTAAAACTTTCGAAAAAATTTTTGATGCAAATACTTCCGCAATGGTAACATAAGCATTTTGTCCATAGATCATTTTCACCTACGCCCACATTTTGGGGGCGTTTTCTTACAAAAAACATTTGTATACCACATCCCAAGGCATTAGCAATAGAAATACGTTGTTTTTTGTCGAACCACAAAAGATTTTGAGAAACTGTCTGAGCAATATATTGTGACAATGCCATTTTCTGTATTTCATCGCCATAAGGCCTATATTTTGAGGATATTAATTTTAAGGATGGGATGGGATAGGGTTTTCAACGATCCGCATAGCGGATTGTAGCCTCTCATATGTTTTTTAAGGATGGGATGGGATAGGGTATTCAACGATCCGCATAGCGGATTGTAGCCTTCTCATATGTTTATACCCTATCCCATAGGGGTATATTAGTTTTGGTACATAGTTTGTAACATAGAGAAATAATTTAGCTACATATACCTCAAAGTATATGGATCGACTCAGAATCGATAGCTGAGTCGATTTAGCCATGTCTGTCCGTCCGTCCGTCCGTCCGTCCGTCCGTCCATCCGTCCGTCCGTACGTCACCAGTTTTTGGGCCTTAAATTTTGAGCTAGAAGGATGAAATTTGGTACACGTGCTCTTTGTTGCTCCCAGCAGAACAAGTGTAAAATTTTTGAAATCCGCCCACTGCCACGCCCCCTTTTTAGAAAAACGTATTTTTTGGCCAAACCATAAGGAATTTTGAAAAACTTTCTGAGCAACTTATTTAGACAATCTGAATATCTGTATTTCATTAATATAAAGTTTTTTGCCACGCCCTCTTTTTGATGCAGTATAATTAGTAATATATATATGAACATTTCGTCTATAGACCTTTTTAACCCACGCCCACTTTTTGGGGGCGTTTTTATATAAAAACCATTTTTATACACTACCCCATAACATATGCAGGAGAAAACCTTGTCTATTGTAGAACCGTAAAAGTTTTTTATAAGCAGTCTGAAGAATTTGTTGTCACCATGTCATTTTCTTTATTTTATTCACATCGTGTTTTTAGCCATGTCCACTTTTTGGGGATTTTGTCACAACAATATATTGTTCAAACAGTTTATCAGTATATTTTGTTGTCTGACAAAACACATCGTTTTCCTCCTGCATATGCTATGGGGTAGGGTATACAAACGGTTTTTGGAAGAAATCGCCCCCAAAAAGTGAGCGTGGGCTAAAATGATCTATAGACGAAATGTTTATATTAATATTACTAATTATTTTCCATCAAATTTTTTTTCGAAAATTTTAAAATTTGACCGTAAAACGTTTTTAATTAAAAACGCCCCCAAAAAGTGGGCGTGGCAAAAAACTTTATATGAACGAAATATAGATATTACGATTGTCTAATTACGTTTTTCAGACATTTTTCCAAATTCCTTATGGTTTGCCCAAAAAATACGTTTTTCTAAAAAGGGGGCGTGGCAGTGGGCGGATTTCAAAAATTTTTACACTTGTTCTGCTGGGTGCAACAAAGAGCACGTGTACCAAATTTCATCCTTCTATCTCAAATTTTAAGGCCCAAAAACTGGTGACGTACGGACGGACAGACATGGCTAAATCGACTCAGCTAGCTAAATGTAGCTAAATTATTTCTCTATGTTACAAACTATGTATCAAAACTAATATACCCCTATGGGATAGGGTATAAAAAACTGGTTTCTAGCTTTCAAAAACGGAATAGTACTTCATTGTAAGTGTTGCCAATCATTTTTCTAAAATTGCCACTACCTCCTAAGCCGGGCGAGATAGACCCCACCTCTACAAAACTTCGTTATCCATTTTTGGTGCCAAACTCCCCGATTGGACATATCTGCTTCCATTTTGGCGCTTTCGGACACATTTTGTCCTACACATCCAAGTGTTGCGTTCAATACTCATTGAGCTGCACTTCATTACTACGTGATAATTGAGTACAGTGCACATAAATCCGTAGTCATTGGTCGATGAACGTTGTGTGTCCACATTGTAAATCAATTAAATACAAAAATTAAGAACCTGTATTGTGTTGGGGCAGTGACAAGGTCAAATTGACGCCATGGTACCCTCCACTAGAGTAATTGTGTTCATTGTTTTACGGGCCAGGTAAAGATTCCATGCATTGTTCAGCACATAGATATCCAGCAATACAACACTTGCATTCACCTTGTTCTTAATATTAATATAATATACATTATAATGATTAGCCGTCTATTATGAATTAAAAATTATCACTTCAGAAACTCATCGCCCCGTGCGTCGCGTCGCATCGGTCGCGACGATAGTAATGCCTTACCTCTAGTATTAATATTCTTACCTGCTAGTACCTTTTTATTGAGCTCATAATAAACATAGATGGCCCAATAAATTTCGGTATTCTCCTTTTGTTTCAATTGACTTCTGATCTCAAATTAATCAAATAGAAAACAGTTATCCTCATCACATTAAACTGGAACTAACATACATTAACAACCAACTACGAGTAAATTAATTACAACAATTTGTTACAATTCATTGCCAAAAACTAAAAGGTACTCCATAAATCAGGATTTATTCATTTACGCATGAGAGAGAGTGAATAAAAGAAATTATTGAGCTGACTTAAATTATAGTAAAAACGAATTACATATCATAAAGGGTCCTTAGATGCTTCCAGAAATAAATAAGCCAACGACTCAGCATTTGAACCCAAATCAGGATATAGACTATCACTACTTCGACAATAGTGATGACGACAATAACCATGAAGATGTGGGAAATGATCCGAATTCGCTTGGCTTTAACGAAATTCAATTGCGAATTCCTCTTAAGAAATACGAATAGATACCCATCTAAAATATATATACACATACAGACACACAATCGAACTTTTTTGTTGTGGATCCCATTTCTCAACGGGGAAAAAAATGTCCCATATTCAATTCCTATTCAACGCGAAATGCGAATTCTCTGGCAGGACAAAACGGCGACAAACATGGTATAATAGCCTTGCTATTTTCACTATCATGCCACCTTTCAGCAATTGTCTACGCGACGAATACTGAAAAAATACAACAGAAATAGAGACTACCCTTTACAAACGAAGTGAGTGTGTCCCAGGCCTATAATATATGTTACAGTTAAATTGGTCCAGGTTTTTCCAAGACTAAATTTAGGTTGTCGCCATTATGACTCATAGAGTGTGCATACTTATACCCTATCCGATAGGAGTATATTCGTTTTGACACATAGTTCGTAACATATAGAAATAATTTGGTAAATACATACCTATACCTTAAAGTATATGGATTGACCCAGAATCGCTAGCTGACTCGATGAAGCCATCTTTGTCTGTCCATCCCCAATTTTTAGGCCATACAATTTGAGCAAGTATAATTAAACTTGGTTTATATGATCCTTGTCCTTGCATAAAAAACAAATGTAGAAATTTTAATAAAAATTCGCCCACTGCCATATCCATTTTTTAGAACAACGATATTTTGTCTGAACGAGGTATTTAGACAATTGTAATTTCGTCCACATAATATTATTTGCCACGCAGACTTTTTGGGGATGTTTTCTGAAAAAAAAGGTTTTCGGTAACATATTAGGTAAATTAAAAAAAAAACATATGAGAAGGCTACAATCCGCTGTGCGGATCGTTGAATACCCTATCCCATCCTATCCATAAAACTAAAATCCCCAAAAAAGGGGACATGGCTAAAAACACGATGTGGATAAATAGAAAAAATGATATAGTGACAACAAATTCTTCAGACTGCTTACAAAACACTTTAACGGTTCTACATAAGACAAGGTTTTCTCTTGCATATGTTATGGGGTAGTGTATAAAAATGGTTTTTATATAAAAACGCCCCCAAAAAGTGGGCGTGGGTTAAAATAGTATAAAGACGAAATGTTCATATTAATAATGTTAATGATTCTGCATCAAATTTTTTTTCGAAAAATTTAAAATTTTACCGAAAACAGTTTTTTATTGAAAACGCCCCCAAAAAGTGGGCGTGGCAAAAAACTTTATATGGACAAAATATAGATATTAATATTGTCTAAATATGTTGTTCAGAAACTTTTTTAAAATTCCTTACGGTTTGGTCAAAAACTGAGTTTTTCTTAAAAGGGGGCGTGGCAGTGGGCGGATTTCAAAAATGTTTACACTTGTTCTGTAGGCAGAGACGAGGATCCTATATACCAAATTTCATTATCCTAGCTCAAAATTTAAGGCCTAAAAATCGGTGACGTACAGACGGACGGACGGACGGACGGACAGACAGACATGGCTTAATCGACTCAGCTAGCGATTCTGAGTCGATCCATATACTTTGAGGTATATGTAGCAAAATTATTTCTCTATGTTACAAACTAAGTATCAAAACTAATATACCCCTATGGGATAGGGTATAAACATATGAGAGGCTACAATCCGCTATTCGGATCGTTGAATACCCTATCCCATCCCATCCTTTAAATTAATATCCTCAAAATATAGGCTTTATGGCGATGAAAAACAGAAAATGACATTGTCACAATATATTGCTCAGACAGTTTCTCAAAATCTTTTGTGGTTCGACAAAAAACAACGTATTTCTATTGCTAATGCCTTGGGATGGGGTATACAAATGGTTTTTGTAAGAAAACGCCCCCAAAATGTGGGCGCAGGTGAAAATGATCTATGGACAAAATGTTTATATTACCATTGCGAAAGTATTTGCATCAAATTTTTTTTCGAAAGTTTTAAAATTTGGACAAAAAGCGTTTTTTACTAAAAACGCCCCCAAAAAGTGGGCGTGGCAAAAAACTTTGTATGAACGAAATATAGATATTAGGATTGTCTAAATATGCTGCTCAGACACTTTTTTGAAATTCCTTACGGTTTGGCTTTAAACTATGTTTTTCTAAAAGGGGGCGTGGCAGTGGGCGGATTTCAAAAATTTTTACACTTGTTCTGCTTCGTAGGCCAGAGAGTCTATATACCAAATTTCAACACTCTAGCTCAAAATTTAAGGCCCAAAAATCGGTGACACACAGACGGACGGACGGACGGACGGACGGACAGACAGACATGGCTTAATCGACTCAGCTAGCGATTCTGAATCGATCCATATACTTTGAGGTATATGTATCGAAATTATTTCTCTATGTTACAAACTTAATGTCAAAACTAATATACCCCCCTATGGGATAGGGTATAAACATATGAGAGGCTACAATCCGCTATGCGGATCGTTGAATACCCTATCCCATCCCATCCTTTAAATTAATATCCTCAAAATATAGGCCTTATGGCGATGAAATACAGAAAATGACATTGTCACAATATATAGCTCAGACAGTTTCTCAAAATCTTGTGTGGTTCGACAAAAAACAACGTATTTCTATTGCTAATGCCTTGGGATGGGGTATACAAATGGTTTTTGTAAAAAAAACGCCCCCAAAATGTGGGCGTAGGTGAAAATGGTCTATGGACAAAATGTTTATATTACCATTGCGGAAGTATTTGCATCAACCTTTTTTTCGAAAGTTTTAAAATTTGGACAAAAAGCGTTTTTTACTAAAAACGCCCCCAAAAAGTGGGCGTGGCAAAAAACTTTGTATGAACGAAATATAGATATTAGGATTGTCTAAATATGTTGCAAAGACACTTTTTTGAAATTCCTTACGGTTTTGCCAAAAAATAAGTTTTTCTAAAAAGGGGGCGTGGCAGTGGGCGGATTTCAAAAATTTTTACACTTGTTCTGCTTCGTCGGCCAGAGAGTCTATATACCAAATTTCAACACTCTAGCTCAAAATTAAAGGCCCAAAAATCGGTGACACACAGACGGACGGACGGACGGACAAACGGACGGACAGACAGACATGGCTTAATCGACTCAGCTAGCGATTCTGAATCGATCCATATACTTTGAGGTATATGTATCGAAATTATTTCTCTATGTTACAAACTTAATGTCAAAACTAATATACCCCCCTATGGGATAGGGTATAAACATATGAGAGGCTACAATCCGCTATGCGGATCGTTGAATACCCTATCCCATCCCATCTTTAAAATTAATATCCTCAAAATATAGGCCTTATGGCGATGAAATACAGAAAATGACATGGTCACAATATAATGCTCAGACTGTTTATCAAAATCTTTTGTGGTTCGACAAAAAACAACGTATTTCTATTGCTAATGCCTTGGGATATGCTATACAAATGGTTTTTGTAAGAAAACGCCCCCAAAATGTGGGCGTAGGTGAAAATGATCTATAGACAAAATGTTTATATTACCATTGCGGAAGTATTTGCATCAAAATTTTTTTTCGAAAGTTTTAAAATTTGGACAAAAAACGTATTTTACTAAAAACGCCCCTAAAAAGTGGGCGTGGCAAAAAAACTTTGTATGGACGAAATATAGATATTAGGATTGTCTAAATATGCTGCTCAGGCACTTTTTTGAAATTCCTTACGGTTTGGCTTAAAACTACGTTTTTCTAAAAGGGGGCGTGGCAGTGGGCGGATTTCAAAAATTTTTACACTTGTTCTGCTACGTCGGCCAGAGAGTCTATATACCAAATTTGAACACTCTAGCTCAAAATTTAAGGCCCAAAAATCGGTGACACACAGACGGACGGACGGACGGACGGACGGACAGACATGGCTTAATCGACTCAGCTAGCGATTCTGAATCGATCCATATACTTTGAGATATATGTATCGAAATTATTTCTCTATGTTACAAACTTAATGTCAAAACTAATATACCCCCCTATGGGATAGGGTATAAACATATGAGAGGCTACAATCCGCTATGCGGATCGTTGAATACCCTATCCCATCCCATCCTTTTAATTAATATCCTCAAAATATAGGCCTTATGGCGATGAAATACAGAAAATGACATTGTCACAATATATTGCTCAGATAGTTTCTCCAAATCTTTTGTGGTTCGACAAAAAACAACGTATTTCTATTGCTAATGCCTTGGGATGGGGTATACAAATGGTTTTTGTAAGAAAACGCCCCCAAACTGTGGGCGTAGGTGAAATTGATCTATGGACAAAATGTTTATATTACCATTGCGGAAGTATTTGCATCAAAAAATTTTTCGAAAGTTTTAAAACTTGGACAAAAAGCGTTTTTTACTAAAAAACGCCCCCAAAAAGTGGGCGTGGCAAAAAACTTTGTATGAAAGAAATATAGATATTAGGATTGTCTAAATATGCTACTCAGACACTTTTTTGAAATTCCTTACGGTTTGGCCAAAAAATAAGTTTTCCTAAAAAGGGGGCGTAGCAGTTAGCGGATTTCAAAAATTTTTACACTTGTTCTGGTGGCACGGACGATGATCCTATATACCAAATTTCATTATCCTAGCTCAAAATTTAAGGCCCAAAAATCGGTGACGAACAGACAGACGGACGGACGGACAGACAGACATGGCTAATTCGACTCAGCTAGCGATTCTGAGTCGATCCATATACTTTGAGGTATATGTAGCAAAATTATTTCTCTATGTTACAAACTAAGTATCAAAACTAATATACCCCCCTATGGGATAGGGTATAAACATATGAGAAGGCTACAATCCACTGTGCGGATCGTTGAATACCCTATCCCATCCTATCTGTAAAACTAAAATCCCCAAAAAGTGGACATGACCAAAAACACGATGTGGATAAAATAAAGAAAATGACATGGTGACAACAAATTCTTCAGACTGCTTATAAAAAACTTTTACGGTTCTACAAAAGACAAGGTTTTTTGCTGCATATGTTATGGGGTAGTGTATAAAAATGGTTTTTATATAAAAACGCCACCAAAAAGTGGGCGTGGGTTAAAATTGTATGTAGATGAAATGTTCATATTAATAATGTTAATGATTCTGCATCAAAAAAAAATTTTTTTAAAAATTTAAAATTTGACCGAAAACAGTTTTTAATTGAAAACGCCCCCAAAAAGTGGGCGTGACAAAAAAATTTATATGGACGAAATATAGATATTAATATTGTCTAAATATGTTGTTCAGAAACTTTTTTAAAATTATTTACGGTTTGGTCAAAAACTGAGTTTTTCTTAAAAGGGGGCGTGGCAGTGGGCGGATTTCAAAAATTTTTACACTTGTTCTGTAGGCAGAGACGAGGATCCTATATACCAAATTTTACTATCCTAGCTCAAAATGTAAGGCCTAAAAATCGGTGACGTACAAACGGACGGACGGACGGACGGACAGACAGACATGGCTAAATCGACTCAGCTAGCGATTCTGAGTCGATCCATATACTTTGAGGTATATGTTGCAAAATTATTTCTCTATGTTACAAACTAAGTATCAAAACTAATATACCCCTATGGGATAGGGTATAAACATATGAGAAGGCTACAATCCGCTGTGCGGATCGTTGAATACCCTATCCCATCCTATCTGTAAAACTCAAATCCCCAAAAAGTGGACATGGCTAAAAACACGATGTGGATAAAATAAAGAAAAGGACATGGTGACAACAAATTCTTCAGACTGCTTACAAAAAACTTTTACGGTTCTACAAAAGACAAGGTTTTCTCCTGCATATGTTATGGGGTAGCGTATAAAAATGGTTTTTATATAAAAACGCCCGCAAAAAGTGGGCGTGGGTTGAAATGGTCTATACGCAAAATGTTCATATTTATACTACTAATGATTCTGCATCAAAAGTTTTTTCGAAAATTTTAAAATTTGACCGAAAAACGTTTTTTATTAAAAACGCCCCCAAAAAGTGGGCGTGGCAAAAAACTTTATATGAAAAAAAATACAGATATTCAGATTGTCTAAATATGTTGTTCAGAAAAATTTTCAAAATTCCATATGGTTTGGCCAAAAAATACGTTTATCTAAAAAGGGGTCGTGGCAGTGGGCGGATTTCAAAAATTTGTACACTTGTTCTGCTGGGAGCAACAAAGAGCACGTGTACCAAATTTCATCCTTCTAGCTCAAAATTTAAGGCCCAAAAACTGGTGACGTACGGACGGGCGGACGGACGGACGGACAATTTCAGATTGTCTAAATATGTTGTTCTGAAAGTTTTTCAAAATTCCTTATGGTTTGGCCAAAAAATACGTTTTTCTAAAAAGGGGGCGTGGCAGTGGCGTATTTCAAAAATTTTTACAATTGTTCTGCTGGGAGCAACAAAGAGCACGTGTACCAAATTTCATCCTCTTAGCTCAAAATTTAAGGCCCAAAAACTGGTGACGTACGGACGGACGGACGGACGGACGGACAGACAAGGCTAAATCGACTCAGCTATCGATTCTGAGTCGATCCATATACTTCGAGATATATGTAGCTAAATTATTTCTCTATGTTACAAACTAAGTATCAAAACTAATATACCCCTATGGGATAGGGAATAAACATATGAGAAGGCTACAATCCGCTGTGCGGATCGTTGAATACTCTATCCCATCCTATATATAAAACTAAAATCCCCAAAAAAAGTGGGCATGGCTAAAAGCACGATGTGGATAAAATCGGAAAAATGATATAGTGACAACAAATTCTTCAGACTGCTTACAAAACACTTTTACGGTTCTACAAAAGACAAGGTTTTCTCCGGCATATGTTATGGGGTAGTGTCTAAAAATGGTTTTTATATAAACACGCCCCCAAAAAGTGGGCGTGGGTTAAAATGGTATATAGACGAAATGTTCATATTAATAACGTTAATGATTCTGCATCAAAAATTTTGTCGAAAAATTTAAAATTTCACCGAAAACAGTTTTTTTATTGAAAACGCCCCCAAAAAGTGGGCGTGGCAAAAAACTTTATATTAATGAAATACAGATATTCGGATTGTCTTAATATGTTGTTCAGAAAGTTTTTCAAAATTCCTTATGGTTTGGCCAAAAAATATGTTTTTCTAAAAAGGGGGCGTGGCAGTGGGCGGATTTCAAAAATGTTTACACTTGTTCTGCTGGGAGCAACAAAGAGCACGTGTACCAAATTTCATCCTCTTAGCTCAAAATTTAAGGCCCAAAAACTGGTGACGTACGGACGGACGGACGGACGGACAGACATGGCTAAATCGACTCAGCTATCGATTCTGAGTCGATCCATATACTTTGAGGTATATGTAGCTAAATTATTTCTCTATGTTACAAACTATGTATCAAAACTAATATACCCCTATGGGATAGGGTATAACAAGTATAGAAGTCTACAACAAGGTATCCTGATTTAAAAGTTTCGAACTCAAAATTATTCAAGAGTGTATATTTTCGAAATCATTATGTTAGTTCTGAAAATGAATGTTGGAGACTCTTGTTACCGAAGGCAATGAGACAAAGTCTCCAAATTCTGCACATTATGGCAATAATTAATTATTTGAAAGTAAAGCCGATTTTATTATTGGCCACAAATGATAACGGATGCGAGCAGCGATATCAATAATTGTGGGGCTTGCAAAGATTCAAACATATGAGAGGCTACAATCCGCTGTGCGGATCGTTGAATACCATATCCCATCACATCCATAAAATTTATATCCTCAAAATATAGGCCTTATGGCGATGAAATACAGAAAATGACATTGTCACAATATATTGCTCAGACAATTTATCAAAATCTTTTACGGTTCGACAAAAAACAACGTATTTCTATTGCTAATGCCTTGGGATGGGGTATACAAATGGTTTTTGTAAGAAAACGCCCCCAAAATGTGGGCGTAGGTGAAAATGATATATAAACAAAATGTTTTTATTACTATTACGGAGTTATTTTAAAAAACGCTTTTTGTCCAAATTTTACCACTTTCGAAAAAAATTTGGACAAAAAGCGTTTTTTACTAAAAACGTCCCCATAAAGTGGTCGTGGCAAAAAACTTTGTATGGACGAAATATAGATATTAAGATTGTCTAAATATGTTGGTCAGACACTTTTTTGAAACTCCTTACGGTTTGGCTTCAAACTACGTTTTTCTTAAAGGGGGCGTGGCAGTGGGCGGATTTCAAAAATTTTTACACTTGTTCTGCTTCGTCGGTCAGAGAGTCTATATACCTAATTTCAACACTCTAACTCAAAATTTAAGGCCCAAAAATCGGTGACACACAGACGGACGGACGGACAAACGGACGGACAGACAGACATGGCTTAATCGACTCAGCTAGCGATTCTGAATCGATCCATATACTTTGAGGTATATGTATCGAAATTATTTCTCTATGTTACAAACTTAATGTCAAAACTAATATACCCCCCTATGGGATAGGGTATAAACATATGAGAAGGCTACAATCCGCTGTGCGGATCGTTGAATACCCAATCCCATCCTATCCATAAAACTTAAATCCCCAAAAAAGTGGGCATGGCTAAAAACACGATGTGGATAAAATAGAAAAAATGATATAGTGACAACAAATTCTTCAGACTGCTTACAAACAACTTTTACGGTTCTACAAAAGACAAGGTTTTCTCCTGCATATGTTATGGGTTAGTGTATAAAAATGGTTTTTATATAAAAACGCCCCCAAAAAGTGGGCGTGGGTTAAAAAAGTCTATAGACGAAATGTTAATATTTATATTACTAATGATTCTGCATCAAAAGTTTTTTCGAAAATTTTGAAACTTGGCCGAAAAACGTTTTTTATTAAAAACGCCCCCAAAAAGAAGGCGTGGCAAAAAACTTTATATTAATGAAATACAGATATTCAGATTGTCTAAATATGTTGTTCAGAAAGTTTTTCAAAATTCCTTATGGTTTGGCCAAAAAATATGTTTTTCTAAAAAGGGGGCGTGGCAGTGGGCGGATTTCAAAAATTTTTACAACTGTTCTGCTGGGAGCAACAAAGAGCACGTGTACCAATTTTCATCCTCTTAGCTCAAAATTTAAGGCCCAAAAACTGGTGACGTACGGACGGACGGACGGACAGACATGGCTAAATCGACTCAGCTATCGATTCTGAGTCGATCCATATACTTTGAGATATATGTAGCTAAATTATTTCTCTATGTTACAAACTAAGTATCAAAACTAATATACCCCTATGGGATAGGGAATAAACATATGAGAAGGCTACAATCCGCTGTGCGGATCGTTGAATACCCTATCCCATCCCATCCTTAAAATTAATATCCTCAAAATGTAGGCTTTATGGCCACGAAATACAGAAAATGACATTGTCACAATATATTGCTCAGACAGTTTCTCAAAATCGTTTGTGGTTCGACAAAAAACAACGTATTTCTATTGCTAATGCCTTGGGATGGGGTATACAAATGGTTTTTGTGAGAAAACGCCCCCAAAATGTGGGCGTAGGTGAAAATGATCTATGGACAAAATGTTTATATTATCATTGCTTAAGTATTTGCATACATTTTTTTCGAAAGTGTTAAAATTGGACAAAAAGCGTTTTTTACTATAAACGCCCCCAAAAAGTTGGCGTGGCAAAAAAACTTTATATGGACGAAATATAGATATTGGGATTGTCTAATATGCTGCTCACACACTTTGGCTCTTCGGTTTGGCTTAAAAATACGTTTTTCTCGAAGGGGCGTGGCAGTGGGCTGATTTCAAAAATGCTTACACTTGTTCTGGTGGCACGGACAAGGATCCTATGTAACAAATTTCATTATCCTAGCTCAAAATTTAAGGCCTAAAAATCGGTGACGTACAGACGGACAGACGGACAGACAGACATGGCTTAATCGACTCAGCTAGCGATTCTGAGTCGATCCATATACTTTGAGGTATATGTAGCAAAATTATTTCTCTATGTTACAAACTAAGTATCAAAACTAATATACCCCTATGGGATAGGGTATAAACATATGAGAAGGCTACAATCCACTGTGCGGATCGTTGAATACCCTATCCCATCCCATCTTTAAAATAATATCCTCAAAATGTGGGCTATATGGCGATAAAATACAGAAAATGACATTGTCACAATATATTGCTCAGAGAGTTTATCAAAACCTTTTGTGGTTCGACAAAAAACAACGTTTTTGTATTGCATATGCCTTGGGGTAGTGCATACAAATGGTTTCTGTAGGAAAACGCCCCCAAAAAGTGGGCGTGGATTAAAATGGTCTACTGACGAAATGTTCATATTAATACTACCAATGATTTTACATAAAAATTTTTTTCTAGAATTTTCAAATGTTGCCAAAAAAGGGTTTTTATGGAAAACGCCCCCAAAAAGTGGGCGTGGCAAAAAACTTTGTATTGACGAAATATAGATATTACGATTCTATAAATATGCTTCTCAGACACCTTTTTAAAATTCTTTACGGTTTGGCCAAAAAATGAGTTTTTCTTAAAAGGGGGCGTGGCAGTGGGCGGATTTCAAAAATTTTTACACTTGGTCTGTAGGCACGAGCGAGGATCCTATATACCAAATTTCATTATCCTAGCTCAAAATTTAAGACCTAAAAATCGGTGACGTACAGACGGACAGACATGGCTTAATCGACTCAGCTAGCGATTCTGAGTCGATCCATATACTTTGAGGTATATGTAGCTAAATTATTTCTCTATGTTACAGACTAAGTATCAAAACTAATATACCCCTATGGGATAGGGTATAATGACATTATCACAAGAAATTGTACAGAAAGTTTGTAAAACAGTTTTATGGTTCTACAAAAGACAAGGTTTTTCTCTTGCATATGTTATGGGGTAGTGTATAAAAATAAAAATACTTAGTTTGTAACATAGAGAAATAATTTTGCTACATATACCTCAATGTATATGGAACGACTCAGAATCGCTAGCTGAGTCGAATTAGCCATGCCTGTTTGTCCGTCCGTCCGTCTGTCTGTTCGTCACCAATTTTTGGCCTTAAATTTTGAGCTAGGATAATGAAATTTGGTACATAGGATCCTCGTCCGTGCCACCAGAACAAGTGTTAAAAATTTTTGAAATCCGCCCACTGATCATTCCATAGATCATTTTCACCTATGCCCACATTTTGGGGCGTTTTCCTACAAAAACCATTTGTATACCCCATCCCAAGGCATAAGCTATAGAAATACGTTGTTTTTTGTCGAACCACAAAAGATTTTGAGAAACTGTCTGAGCAATATATTGTGACAATGTCATTTTCTGTATTTCATCGCCATAAGGCCTATATTTTGAGGATATTAATTAAAAGGATGGGATGTGATAGGGTATTCAACGATCCGTATAGCGGATTGTAGCCTCTCATATGTTTTATATATGAATTATTTCGGCAGTTTTTTTAAGTGCAGCATACGCGTGTATATGTGAAATTGTCATCCTTATATTAATGTGGTGAATATGGGTATGGTATGTGCATCTCTAAGCCGAAAAGAAGTATTGCTGCTTCTGTATGCTCTCATCGTCCTCATTTCGATTCATTGCTTTCTTTTCTTTGGTTGTAATCATATTTTTTGTTTGTTTTGGTCCTTCTCCAACAGATTTTTATGGATGGTGTTCATCTGCATTGCGTTTTTCGGTATCGTATCGCTTAGCCACAGGACATGGGAACGCTTTCAAACATCACCGATGGTTATCTCAATGGATCGCAATAAGCTTGTATGGAATACGAGTTTCCCCAGCCTCACTGTGTGTCCCCATAAACGAATCGATGAGAATAAAGTCGAAGAATTTTTGGAGTAAGTTGTATGTTGGAAAATAATAGTTTTATTCGAATATGATGCTTAAAAATACTAGTGGGAATAACAGGCCAACTATTAATTAATAATGTCCTGTCCATATATCCCATAAGCATCAAACCTCTGTACGCGGTTCATAACGATTTTCAAGGATTTCTGTTAAATGATATTGTTCATTATCATTACTTTCATCAAAAATATTACATAGAGCTATATTTGACAGCAATGGGTGTCAGAATAAAACTAGTTGAGGGTGCATGAATGGGTTACAGGTTAATGCTTGTTGCGCGGTTATATTTAAAAAAAGATTATTTGAACTCTTAATACTGAACTTCAAGAAAACATGAGGCAGGAAATTTCGATTCTTTGTTATTGACAAACCTTTAGATCTTTAGTCCAAAACTGATTTTAACGCATTGTTACAAAATAATGTCAGTAGTAACATTGGTTTTCAATTTTATTTGGATGGACAATATCGTTTATCCTGAAATGAATATGTAGTGAAAAATATTTTTTTCTTTATTGACCAAAACTGGAAATTTAGTTAAATGACTTTTATTCTCAAACTTTTAATATCAATTTTGATGTATTCGATAACTTTTCTACCTTTAAAACATATGAGAGGCTACAATCCGCCTTGCGGATCGTTGAATACCCTATCCCATCCCATCCTTTAAATTAATTTCCTCAAAATATAGGCCTTATGGCGATGAAATACAGAAAATGACATTGTCACATAATATTGCTCAGACAGTTTCTCCAAATCTTGTGTGGTTCGACAAAAAACAACGTATTTCTATTGCTAATGCATACAAATGGTTTTTGTAAGAAAACGCCCCCAAAATGTGGGCGTAGGTGAAAATGATATATGGACAAAATGTTAATATTACCATTTCGGAAGTATTTGCATCAAAATTTTGTTCGAAAGTTTTAAAATTTGGACAAAAAGCGTTTTTTTTTAAAAACGCCCCCAAAAAGTGGGCGTGGCAAAAAACTTTGTATGAACGAAATATAGATATTAGGATTGTCTAAATATGCTACTCAGACACTTTTTTGAAATTCCTTACGGTTTGGCCAAAAAAAAGGTTTTCCTAAAAAGGGGGCGTGGCAGTGGGCGGATTTTAAAAATTTTTACACTTGTTCTGGTGGCACGGACGAGGATCCTATATACCAAATTTCATTATCCTAGCTCAAAATTTAAGGCCCAAAAACCGCTGACGAACAGACAGACGGACGGACGGACGGACGGACGGACGGACGGACGGACGGACAGACAGACATGGCTAATTCGATTCAGCTAGCGATTCTGAGCCGATCCATATACTTTGAGGTATATGTAGCAAAATTATTTCTCTATGTTACAAACTAAGTATCAAAACTAATATACCCCCCTATGGGATATGGTATAAACATGTGATAATGGCGCAAATTTACAGTCAATGGATGTTTAAGGGTTTAACTCCACACTAGTTATGAGGTACTTTAAATAAAAAGCTTGCTTTAACATATTTTCAATAATAGACACTTTTTTAACATGGCGCTAATTAGTCTATGCTAACGGACATTCCTCTAAGAATCCTAAATCAAACTTACCTAAAAAGTGACATAACGCTAACTGAAACGCTAAAGTACACTATTTGACGATTATAGATACCAAAACGCGTTAGTACGCGGTTAAATAATTTTAAAGTGTACTTTAAAAAACTATTAATTTGCGCCAATGTTTTTAACACTAGTTCCTACTGTAATGATAAACTTCTTTTTATACCCTATCTCATAGGGGTATATTAGTTTTGATACATAGTTTGTAACATAGAGAAATAATTAAGCTACATGTACCTCAAAGTGTATGGATCGACTCAGAATCGAATGATAAAATTTGGTACACGTGGTCTTTGTTGCTCCCATCAGTACAAGTGTAAAACTTTTTTGAAAAACGTAGTTTTTAGCCAAACTGTAAGGTAAAATTCCTTACAGTTTGGCTAAAAACTACAAATAGTATCAGCAAAGCGTATTTAGACATTTAGACGATTCTCTAAATATGCTGCTCAGGCACTTTTTATACCCTATCCCATAGGGGTATATTAGTTTTGATATATAGTTTGTAACATAGAGAAACAATTTAGCTACATATACCTCAAAGTATATGGATCGACTCAGAATCGCTAGCTGAGTCAATTTAGCCATGGCATCTAATGATGCCTTTGCTCTCGGCCGAAAAGATAGCTTTCTTTCTCGCGCTTCTCGTGGGATCTATACATAGAATCATCAAATAAACAAAAACAAAAAAACAATAATAATGGAATGTCCAGAAGGTAACCAACCCGTTATTACTAATGAGGAAAACAGCCTCCTTAGCATGTACTGGCTATTGGAATCCGGCAGGGATAAATTGGTATCTGAAGATGAAGCCGCGATCGGAATCAGAGAGGATGATCTCTTAAAGGACGATCGCGTCTCCGCGGTGGCTCACAGGGTATGCAGCCTTCCAGTGAATCTGATGGAGGGGAGTTCTACTCCTGAACGTCTGAACCTGCCGGAACTCACTAGGACCTACGCGGAGGTCAAGCTAATGTTATCTGGCAACCAGAGGGAGCAATCCCTTGCGGATAAGGTGGCAGAAGTGACGGCCTCTACAATGGAAATAAGTTTGTGCAACTCTGGTGACACCGTTGAGACGTCACTAGTCGCCGCGGCCCACTCCAGCCCGCTCAAGCTTTTGCCGGCTGGCAACCCGAGGGAGCAATCCCTTGTGGATAAGTCGACAATGGTAACGGCCCCAGCGATGGAACTGGATCTGGACGATTCGTACGCCACCGCAAATTCCAGACACCACCAACGAACTTTAAGGTATATGTAGCTAAATTATTTCTCTATGTTTATACCCTATCCCATAGGGGTATATTAGTTTTGATACATAGTTTGTAACATAGAGATATAATTTAGCTACATATACCTCAAAGTATATGGCCATATCTGTCCGTCCGTCCGTACGTCACCAGTTTTTGGGCCTTAAATTTTGAGCATGAAGGATGAAATTTGGTACACGTGCTCTTTGTTGCTCCCAGCAGAACAAGTGCAAACATTTTTGCAATCCGCCCACTGCCACGCCCCCTTTTGAGAAAAAAATATTTTTTGGCCAAACTGTAAAGAATTTAAAAAAAAAAGTGTCTGAGCAGCATATTAAGAGAATCGTAATATCTATATTGCATCAATATAAAGTTTTTTGCCACGCCCACTTTTTGGTAACGTTTTTTGGCCAAATTTTAATATTTTCGAAGAAAAAAAATTGATGCACAATCATTGGAAGTAATAATATGAACATTTCGTCAATAGACCATTTTAACCCACGCCCACTTTTTGGGGGCATTTTCCTACAAAAACCATTTGTATGCAATACCCCGAGGCATATGCAATACAAAAACGTTGTTTTTTGTCGAACCACAAAATGTTTTGATAAACTGTCTGAGTAATTTATTGTGACAATGTCATTTTCTGTATTTTATCGCCATAAGGCCCACATTTGGAGGATATTATTTTAAAGATGGGATAGGATAGGGTATTCAACGATTCGCACAGCGGATTGTAGCCGTCTCATATGTTTTTATTTAAAAAAAAACTTTTGTAGCGCTCGGATTGAAAAACCAGATAATATTAACATGAACATTTCGTCTATAGACTATTTCAACCCACGCCCACTTTTTGGAGGCGTTTTTATATAAAAACCATTTTTATACACTACCCCATAGCATATGCAGGAGAAAAACCCTGTCTTTTGTAAAACCGTACAATTTGTTGGGTCATTGTCATTTTCTATATTTATTCCCCATCGTGTTTAAAGCCATGTCCACTTTTTGGGGATATTAGTTTTACGGATGGGATGGGATAGGGTATTCAACGATCGGCACAGCGGATTGTAGCCTTCTCATATGTTACAAACTATGCATCAAAACTAATGTACCCCCCTATGGAATAGGGTATAAAAATTGGTATGCAGTTATATTGCGATGAACACCACTATGCAATCTACAAATAATGATATGTTTGTATTTCAATGAAAAACTGAGGATGAATCTCGCATTCCTACACATGTATACACCACCTTCCTTCAAATTCTGCATACCCAGTTTTTTGTCAAATGGCTAATAACGGGACTTAATAAATTACGTTTTTGCGGAAAAAGTAATGAATGAAAATTAGTTTCTTGGTATATCTGTTACTTCCTAAAACTCTAATCTTTAATAATATAACATTTATGTATAAAATAAGGTATATCTCATGAATGACGCCGATTTGTGTAGATAAAGATAACTTTTACATAGGTGATTATATTAATTAGGATGACGTTTACAATTACCAAAACATATGAGAGGCTACAATCCGCTATGCGGATCGTTGAAAACCCTATCCCATCCCATCCTTAAAATTAATATCCTCAAAATAAAGGCCTTATGGCGATGAAATACAGAAAATGACATTGTCACAATATATTGCTCAGACAGTTTATCAAAATCTTTTGTGGTTCGACAAAAAACAACGGTTTTCTATTGCTAATGCCTTAGGATGGGGTATACAAATGGTTTTTCTAAGAAAACGCCCCCAAAATGTGGGCGTAGGTGAAAATGATCTATAGACAAAATGTTTATATTACCATTGCGGAAGTATTTGCATCAAAATTTTTTTCGAAAGTTTTAAAATTTGGACAAAAGACGAAATACTGATATTAGGATTGTCTAAATATGTTGCTCAGACATTTTTTTGAAATTCCTTACGGTTTGGCTTAAAACTACGTTTTTCTTAAAGGGGGCGTGGCAGTGGGCGGATTTTAAAAATTTTTACACTTGTTCTGGTGACTCGGCCAAGGATCCTATATACCAAATTTCATTATCCTAGCTGAAAATTTAAGGCCCAAAAATCGGTGACGAACAGACAGACGGACGGACGGACAGACAGACATGGCTAATTCGACTCAGCTAGCGATTCTGAGTCGATCCATATACTTTTAGGTATATGTAGCTAAATTATTTCTCTATGTTACAAACTAAGTATCAAACCTAATATACCCCTATGGGATATGGTATAAAAAAAAACAACTGTTTTTTTATCAAACAGAATACTCTTCAACATTTCTATGGAAGTTTTACCAAGTCGTAATGGACCTATTATTTCGTTGTGCATTGTTAAATGTACAATTATTCCTTTACGAATAATTGGTTGCTTTTAAATAATCGCTTTTTTTGTCATTCGGTAGTTAACGCAAAGCAACGACACTACCATTTCTTGAAATGCAGCCTGGGAACAGGAAATTGTAGCTTAGTGGAAGGCACAAGCTAAGAACGCACCCGATGGGAGTCTAGCAACTCCAAACTCATATGAAGATACCAATAAAGTTACATGCAATACCAATTATAAACTTAGATTTCTACACGGCTAAAATATGCATTACAGTATAACCTTAATGGAATTTTTTAAATCACACCTTTCATTGCAGTTGTTACACTTGTGGCAAAATTTTCCAGATACAAAACTTTTCTTCTTTCTATTGGATAACTTAATGTAAATCTTATTCAGAACAAATTATTTTCTATTCCTCGCTCGTTTTAATATAGAATTCATAAGCAAAACTTTGAAACCGACGAGGATAAAGAGGATTTCCGTATTTTTATTGAGAAACTCGCCAGTCTTTCCTTTGATAATATTGAAAGTTTGCCAATGAATAAAACGTTCAGTATCCCAAGTTCTAAATATCTGGATATGATATTCGAATTGAAATGGAACTTTGAACCAGAGTTGAGTAGTGGAACTACTGTCAAGATGAACATTTACCAGACGATTACGGAGTTGGGCATCTGCCAATCAGTAAACACCCTTGTCGGCCAATATACTTCGTATGAGTACGTGAATTATCTTTTTGTTTCTATCCAACTGTATAGCGGTACAGAATATCATGGTTATTTGAGTTTAATTCTGTTGCCCGCAGCTACTGGCAGAGCAATGATTGGGGTCTTCTGGACCATGGCGATAGGGTGACAGTGCATCCTCTAGATGGGGAGATCTATGCACAGATTATAAACTTATCAACAGGATACGATGTATACTTCCACAGTGCTGGTGATATTCCTAATATGTCTAAACAGAGATATACATTTCCCGAGAGCGACTATACAACTGTCGAGTTGATTGCTTTGGAAACTTTAACAACTCCCAGGGCAAAAGAGTGAGTTAAGTTATTCACAATTTTAAGGTAAAATTACTTGATGCTCCACTTTTAACAGAATGAAGATTAACCAGAGGAAATGCCGCTTCCCGCATGAAGCGGAGGAACTGATGACGGTACCGATTTATAGCTACGGTTTGTGTTTGGCAGAGTGTCGAATGAAACTATCAATGAGGGTTTGCAAGTGTGTGCCACATTTTTATCGGAACAGAGGTGAGTCTGAGAGATATTTTAAACGGATTATAAATTATATTGAGCATTGTGAGTCCAATAGCTTTGATGTAGTGGTAAAAGAGTTAGAATTGCAACTAAAATCTTTATATTTTATATATTATGTTAACTTACCTGTAAGCCGACATTCGACGATACTATAGTTTTAATTTTGTAATTTGCATTAAAATGCCTCCAAAATTTCCAAATTCCTATTTACCAGAGAATCATTTCTATTCAAATAAAGGGTTCGGCACGACTCGAGCAAACTATTTAGAAGAGTCTATATTTCATTATACAAATAGTTTGTAATAAATAAGCAAAATATCATTTAAAACAAAATGGAGTATGCAGTTTTAGTACATATATATTACTTACCTACTTAAGTGGCGCTACAGTCCGGAATGAACCTGGGCCTCAACCAACATGTCTCTCCAATTATCCCGGTCCGCACCTAACTGCCTCCAGTTGCGCACTCCAAGTTGGTTGAGGTCGGTTTATACTTGTGCGCGCCACTTAAGGCGAGGTCTTCCTCTACTGCGTCTGACGTCTGGCTGGGAATCGAAGACTCTGCGAGCCAGAGTATTGGTGTCCATTCGTTCTACATGTCCTAGCCATCTTAAACGTCCAATGCGGAGTTTTTTGACCAGGGGCATGTCGCTGTACATCTCGTATAGTTCTTGGTTGAATCTTCGTCTCCATAGCCCGTCAACGCCACCGGGACCGAAGATTTTTCGAAGAATTTTCCTCTCGAATCTACCAAGGATTTCTTCATCCGCTTTTGATACGGTCCATGCTTCAGCGCCGTAGAGCAGGACTGGGATGATCAGGGTCTTATATAGGATCTCCTTAGTAGTTCGAGTGAGGGCTTTACTACTAAATTGCCTTCTTAGCCCGAAGAAACAGCGGTTGGCAAGAGTAATTCTTCGTTTGATTTCTGACGAGATGTAGTTGTCAGAGTTAATAGCGGAGCCGAGGTAGACAAAGTCCCGTACTACCTCAAAGTTATATCTCTCAATGGTGACGTTCTGTCCAATTCGTCGATGTTGTGAGTCCTTTCGTGTTGACAGCATATACTTAGTCTTACCCTCATTTACTGCTACACCCATTTTCGCCGCTTCCTTCTCTATACTAGCAAACGTGGCTATGCCATCACGTTGAGTCCTACCAATGATGTCAATATCGTCAGCGTATGCTAGTAGTTGCACCGACTTTTGGAAAATTGTGCCTCTGGTATTGGCTTTGGAGTTTTGCACAATCCTCTCAAGAATCAGATTAAAGAAGTCACATGACAGCGCATCGCCTTGCCTAAATCCTTTTTTGGTATCGAATGTGTTAGTGAGGTCGTTTCCGACCCTGAGGGTGCAGCGAGAATTCTCCACCGTCATCCTACACAAAAGAACGAGTTTGGACGATGTACCAAAACTAGACATGGTTCTGTATAGTTCGGCTCTATAAATGCTGTCGTATGCGGCTTTGAAATCGATGAATAGGTGGCGGGTATCGATTTGGACTTCTTGAGTTTTTTCCAGGATCTGCCGAAGTGTGAAAATTTGATCGGTTGTGGACTTACCTGGCCTAAAACCACACTGATAAGGGCCGATCAGGTTATTGGTAAACGGTTTCAGGCGTTCACATATTACGGCAGATAGGATCTTGTAGGCGATGTTGAGGAGACTTATGCCTCTGTAGTTGGCGCAGTTCAGAGGGTCTCCTTTTTTGTTAATCGGGCAAACGATGCTGAGGTTCCATTCTTCAGGCATATTTTCATCCGACCAGATTTGGCTTATGAGTTGATGGATGTTACTTACCAAGTCATCTCCGCCGGCCTTATAAAGCTCAGCGGGAAGGCCGTCATTTCCGGCAGCCTTATTAAGCTTGAGTTTAGATATTGCTATCCTCACTTCACTCAGGTCGGGTGGTTTGCAGTTTTCGCTGTCGTTGCCAATGTCGATGTTCTATCCTTCTTCTTTGCCTATAGAGCTCAATGGCAGCTCTCGTCTTCACCTGCAGCTTAGCCTTGTAGGCCTCGTTCTTGGCTGCGAGCATCTGTCGGCATTCCTCATCAAACCAGGGGTTTCTTGCTGGTGGGCGCGAGAAACCTAGCACATCAGTTGCGGCTGATCTAATGGCCTGTTGGCATCGTTGCCATTACTCTTCGACATTTGATGCTGGTGGTATGGTGTTAATCGAGATATTAAGGGATACGCGTTGTGCGAAGGTCTTGGCGGTCTCTTGCGATTGCAGTCTTCCGCCATTAAATTTATTCACAGTATTTCTGGATTGTTGTGGCGTGGTGGATACCCGCATTCTTACCTTGGCTGCTACAAGGTAGTGATCCGAGTCGATGTTAGCTCCTCGGAATGTTCGGACATCCAAAATACTGGATGCGTGCCTCTTATCTATCGGAATGTGATCAATTTGGTTGAGCGTTCGTTGATCTGGAGACCGCCATGTCCCCTTATGGATATCGAGGTGAGGAAACCCTGTGCTGGCTTTAGTGGCATTTCGTCCGTAGCGAAATCAGTTAGCCTAAGTCCGTTACCAGACGTGTTGTCGTGTAGGCTATGTTTTCCGACAATACTTCTAAAGATGTCTTCTCTTCCTACCTTTTCATTAAAATCTCCCAGCACGATTTTAACATCGTACTTCGGTAGTCGCTCATAGGTTTTGTCAAGGAGCTCGTAGAAGCAATCCTTAGCTATATCATCTTTTTCTTCCGTCGGAGCGTGAGCGCATATAAGGCTTATGTTGGCGAATTTGGCCTTGATGCGGATTGTTTTTATGCGTTCGCTAATGTCTTGGAAACATAAGACTTCTTGCCTAAGTCTGGCACTTATAACAAATCCGCATCCGAATAGTCGCTGTTTCTGCTCACTATAACACGGTCCGTAGTAGATGTCACAATTTTTCATCCTCTTTTTGCCCGGCCCATCCCATCGTATTTCCTGGATGGCAGTAATGTCTGCTTTGTAGCAGTTTAGGGCTTTCGCTAGTTGTTCGCCTGCACCTCTTCTGTTTAATGTTCTCACATTCCAGGTGCAGATACGAACGTCGTTGTCCTTTTTATACCCTATCCCATAGGGGTATATTAGTTTTGATACATAGTTTGTAACATAGAGAAATAATTTAGCTATATATACCTCAAAGTATATGGATCGACTCAGAATCGATAGCTGAGTCGATTTAGCCATGTCTGTCCGTCCGTCCGTCCGTCCGTACGTCACCAGTTTTTGGGCCTTAAATTTTGAGCTAGAAGGATGAAATTTGGTACACGTGCTCTTTGTTGCTCCCAGCAGAACAAGTGTAAACATTTTTGAAATCCGCCCACTGCCACGCCCCCTTTTTAGAAAAACGTATTTTTGGCCAAACCATAAGGAATTTTGAAAAACTTTCTGAACAACATATTTAGACAATCTGAATATCTGTATTTCGTTTATATAAAGTTTTTTGCCACGCCCACTTTTTGGGGGCGTTTTTAATAAAAAACGTTTTTCGGTCAAATTTTAAAATTTTCTAAAAAAATTTTGATGCAGAATCATTAGCACTATAAATATGAACATTTCGTCAATAGACCATTTTAACCCACGCCCACTTTTTGGGGGCGTTTTTATATAAAAAACATTTTTATACCCTACCCCATAACATATGCAGGAGAAAACCTTGTCTTTTGTAGAACCGTAAAAGTTTTTTATAAGCAGTCTGAAGAATTTGTTGTCACCATGTCATATTCTTAATTTTATCCACATCGTGTTTTTAGCCATGTCCACTTTTTGGGGATTTTAGTTTTACAGATAGGATGGGATAGGGTATTCAACGATCCGCACAGTGGATTGTAGCCTTCTCATATGTTTTTGTTTAGCAGGGTCGTCAACAATAAAATCAGTCCTTTCCGAGGCTATTGGTTGCTTCGTAACAATATTTTTTTTCTGTGGGTGGGTAGTTAACCCAAAGCACAACCCCCAACTTGGAGGGCCAGTTCCAATTTATTAGATACCCCTAGGACACGGGGCCATCAGTATCCACTACGGGATTGAGCGCTGCCGTTGGCCTTTCGGTTCATCCGCCACCATCTCTGTTCAAGGGGCCTGACTAACCCTTGAAATTCCTAGACAACCTGTTGTCCGAATATGTCAGAGCAGCTCATCTAGGTTCGCCTGGGACAGCAGGCCGGGTATTCATCCGTGCCATTCTCACCAGGGTGTTTATAGTGTTGCTGTTTTTCGTCGTGTTATCAACACTCGCACTTATCGTTTAGCAAGTCAAATCCGGTTGGATGAGACCAGTACCCGATGGTTACCACTTGGAGGTAAAGATAAGCACATTTGATGTGTAGTCAGAGTTGCAATACTGGGCATTGCCAAGTTAACGCCAATCAGAGTCTACCCTCGTTCTACAGCAACCAACAGCTGGGCCATTGTGTCATCATAATATCTCTTTTTCCGCTCATTCGATTTAGTGGTGAAGATTGTTCAATTAGGAGTTAGGGACGTTATCACATCAATTATTAAAGTCGTTTAATCAAACCGGATGCATAAACTCTCGAAGAAATTAAACAACAACGCGCAACCGCGAAAGAAAACATATGAGAAGGCTACAATCCGCTGTTCGGATCATTGAATACCCTATCCCATACCATCCTTAAAATTAATATCTCCAAAAAGTGGGCTTTATGGGCCTATAATATAGAAAATAACATTGTCAGAACATATTGTTCAAACAGTTTATCAGAATCTTTTGTTGTTTGACAAAAAACATCGTTTTTATACCCTATCTCATAGGGGTATATTAATTTTGATACTTAGTTTGTAACATAGAGAAATAATTTTGCTACAAATATCTCAAAGTATATGGATCGACTCAGAATCGATAGCTGAGTCGAATTAGCCATGTCTAACCCCTTCGGGTTAGGGGTCAGAATATACCCGAGGTAAGGCATGTCTGTCGTAGAAGGCGACTTAAATCCACTCCCCGTATACCGAGTGTAAAGCGTATACATACAACAAAAATGCAATGAGTACAACGAAAAGATTTAATACCCCAGGTGGCAATTCAGTTTCACTGGAAAATCCACCCTCTACGGAGGTCGGCTCTACGGATTCTGGGGAGAGCCAATTATTGCAAATGTGTAACCCTTTCGGGAAAAGTTCAAGGGTAACGAGGTCACCTACATCAGGATCTCAAAAAAAGATATGTGTCTCAAGGAGCTCGACAACACCAGAAGTGTCAGCCCACGAAAAACGAGACTCAATGAAAAAACATATGAGAAGGCTACAATCCACTGTGCGGATCGTTGAATACCCTATCCCATCCTATCTGTAAAACTTAAATCCCCAAAAAGTGGACATGGCTCAAAACACGATGTGGATAAAATAAAGAAAATGACATGGTGACAACAAATTCTTCAGACTGCTTATAAAAAACTTCTACGGTTCTACAAAAGAGAAGGTTTTCTCCTGCATATGTTATGGGGTAGGGTATATAAATGGTTTTTATATAAAAACACCCCCAAAAAGTGGGCGTGGGTTAAAATGGTCTATTGACGAAATGTTCATATTTATATTACTAATGATTTTGCATCAAAGAAAGTATTATAATTTGACCGTAAAACGTTTTTTTATTAAAAACGCCCCCAAAAAGTGGGCGTGGCAAAAAACTTTATATGAACGAAATACAGATATTCAGATTGTCTAAATATGTTGTTCAAAATTCCTTATGGTTTGGCCAAAAAATACGTTTTTCTAAAAAGGGGCGTGGCAGTGGGCGGATTTCAAAATTTTTACACTTGTTCTGCTGGGAGCAACAAAGAGCACGTGTACCAAATTTCATCCTTCTAGCTCAAAATTTAGGGCCCAAAAACTGGTGACGTGCGGACGGACGGACAGACATGGCTAAATCGACTCAGCTATCGATTCTGAGTCGATCCATATACTTTGAGGTATATGTAGCTAAATTATTTCTCTATGTTACAAACTATGTATCAAAACTAATATACCCCTATGGGATAGGGTATAATAAGAGCCTTAAGGAAGAAAACGACGTTCTTCGAACAAGGCTTAACAATGTCGAACTGCTCTGCGAAGAGCTTCGTAAAGAAATTCTCCATCTAATGGAAGAAAATATGACTCTGAAGAGTTCATTTAAAATACCTAATGAGCCAAAACCAAGTTCAAACGGCCCCGTAAATTCGGAAAACCACACGGATGAAGAAAAACTCAGTCGCGAAACTGACTGGATCTTAAAGAAAAGACCAGAAAAAGAGGAAAGCTGTATCCTCTCCTGAAATAATAAACCGCGCCAAAGAGATTATTAACAAAGCGAAACAGCTTAAACAACGTCCCCCACCGCCAATTAATGTGATCGGTATTGACGACTTTAACAAGTTGCATACCTTGCTAAAATCGTTGCCATTATCGGGCTACCAAGTAACTTCGCTAAGAAAAAATACATGGAAAGTCTGCGTTAAAGACCCTGAAAGTTACCGTCTATTATCTCGCAAGCTTAATACAGATAAAATAGAATGGTATTCCTTTGAAAATAAATCTGAAAGGCCTTTACGTGTTGAAAATAATATGCGTATTTAAAATATATTTATGAATTCCTATGTCCAATTACTTCTAATAATGTAAAGGCTATTTTGAAGTTTGCCTGTATCATATTTTCTATTACAGTTCCTTAAAATTCAGTCTAATATAGTTATCTCATTCATTCCTTTATTATTTTTCTTAATATAGCGGCATTACTTTTTATACCCTATCCCATAGGGGTATATTAGTTTTGATACTTAGTTTGTAACATAGAGAAATAATTTAGCTACATATACCTCAAAGTATATGGATCGACTCAGAATCGCTAGCTGAGTCGAATTAGCCATGTCTGTCTGTCCGTCCGTCCGTCCGTCTGTCTGTTCGTCACCGATTTTTGGGCCTTAAATTTTGAGCTAGGATAATGAAATTTGGTATATAGGATCCTTGGCTGAGTCACCAGAACAAGTGTAAAAATTTTTAAAATCCGCCAACTGCCACGCCCCTTTTTAGAAAAAACGTAGTTTTAAGCCAAACCGTAAGGAATTTCAAAAAAGTGTTTTTGCAACATATTTAGACAATCCTAATATCTATATTTCGTCCTTACAAAGTTTTTCGCCACGCCCACTTTTTGGGGGCGTTTTTAGTAAAAAACGCTTTTTGTACAAATTTTAAAACTTTCGAAAAAATTTTTGATGCAAATACTTCCGCAATGGTAATATAAACATTTTGTCCATAGATCATTTTCACCTACGCCCACATTTTGGGGGCGTTTTCTTACAAAAACCATATGTATACCCCATCCCAAGGCTTTAGCAAAAGAAATACGTTGTTTTTTGTCGAACCACAAAAGATTTTGATAAACTATCTGAGCAATATATTGTGACAATGTCATTTTCTGTATTTCATCGCCATAAGGCCTATATTTTGAGGATATTAATTTTAAGGATGGGATGGGATAGGGTTTTCAACGATTTGTTGATAATAAATATTATATTTTAATTGTTAAATAAAGTTGGTGTTATTAATTTCGTCCGGAATTATTCGTTCTCCGGGAATATTTTTCATATTGGTGCGAAACCCGGGAACGGTGAAATCAA
Organism: Rhingia campestris; assembly: GCA_932526625.1. Classification (NCBI taxonomy): domain Eukaryota; kingdom Metazoa; phylum Arthropoda; class Insecta; order Diptera; family Syrphidae; genus Rhingia; species Rhingia campestris. The sequence goes on along the minus strand of OW052182.1, from coordinate 137,061,520 downwards.
AAATAAACTCGATAAATATTCGGTTCCGTCGCGAAAATGGAACAGCAAATGCGTGCGGGCTATCGTAGCCAGATAACGAAAATAGCTAAAGAAGCAACGGAATATTTGGCTACCTCTAAAATTACGGATGAAATTGATTCCACCTAATTAAATGATATGGAAGAAGATTTATCCTCGTATTTACAACGTCTTTCCACAGCTCATCAAAATCTTTGCACTGTTAACAAGGAATTGCAATGCAAAAATCTGGAAGATAAAAATGTGGAAAAAAATTGCAGAATACGAGGATACGGCGCGGCGGTTGGCGTAATATCTCGCCTTCAGGTACGTTTGCAAAAAGTGAAAGTTCGGAGCGATCCATGTGGTAATGTTACCAGCAATGAGCGTTCGACAACTTCGTCCAAATCTCAGTGCATTCGGCTGCCTAAGTTGGAATTGAAGAAATTTTCAGGAGACTATAAAGAGTGGATCCCTTTTTGGGAAAATTTCCGCGCAGTGCATGAGAATAATTCTTTATCGGGTGTTGAAAAATTCAACTATCTGCAGTCCGTTTTAACGGGGGTTGCAGAGAAAGTCATTGCTGGATTCACTGTTATGAAGGTGCCATTGGTTTGTTACAAGAAGAATACGGAGATACAGACAAGCTAATTGATCGCCTAATGCAGTAACTTATGAATTTAACACCAGTACATAACAAAACCGATGCAGCGGGACTGAGACAGCTGTATAATACGGTAATTTCGGCTAGCCGCTCTCTCACAGCACTAGGAGTTCCTTCTTCACATTATTACATCATGTTAAACCCGTTTTACTAAGGTGCATGAACTTAGAATCCAATACCGCACACAAAAGGAAATGGCCAAAGATGGTGTGAAGGAGGAAAATGATGCTATACAGATGTCAGACAGTGGTTCTACTCTTACTTTCGATGGTGATATGCAGTTAAAAAATATTTTGCTCTTCTTAAAGAAAGAGGTAGAATCAATAGAGAAGGCGTCAGTAGGCAAACCAGACAAGTTGGTTGTAAACAAATACCAACAATCGTCAACAGCAGCGGGTCTTCTTACCACAGCTAGTTTAACTTCCGTCAATTGTTTATACCCTATCCCATAGGGGGGTATATTAGTTTTGATACTTAGTTTGTAACATAGAGAAATAATTTTGCTACATATACCTCAAAGTATATGGATCGACTCAGAATCGCTAGCTGAGTCGAATTAGCCATGTCTGTCTGTCCGTCCGTCTGTCTGTTCGTCACCGATTTTTGGGCCTTAAATTTTGAGCTAGGATAATGAAATGTGGTATATAGGATCCTCGTCCGTGCCACCAGAACAAGTGTAAAAATTTTTGAAATCCGCCCACTGCCACGCCCCCTTTTTGGGGGCGTTTTCTTAAAAAAACCATTTGTATACCCCATCCCAAGGCATTAGTAATAGAAATACGTTATTTTTTGTCGAACCACAAAAGATTTTGAGAAACTGTCTGAGCAATATATTGTGACAATGTCATTTTCTGTATTTCATCGCCATAAGGCCTATATTTTGAGGATATTAATATATATATATATTTTGAGGATATTAATTTAAAGGATGGGATGGGATAGGGTATTCAACGATCCGCATAGCGGATTGTAGCCTCTCATATGTTTATACCCTATCCCATAGGGGTATATTAGTTTTGATACATAGTTTGTAACATAGAGAAATAATTTAGCTACATATACCTCAAAGTATATGGATCGACTCAGAATCGATAGCTGAGTCGATTTAGCCATGTCTGTCCGTCCGTCCGTCCGTCCGTCCGTCCGTCCGTCTGTCTGTTCGACACCGATTTTTGGGCCTTAAATTTTGAGCTAGGATAATGAAATTTGGTATATAGGATCCTCGTCCGTGCCACCAGAACAAGTGTAAACATTTTTGAAATCCGCCCACTGCCACGCCCCCTTTTTAGGAAAACTTATTTTTTGGCCAAACCGTAAGGAATTTCAAAAAAGTGTCTGAGCAGCATAATTAGACAATCCTAATATCTATATTTCGTTCATACAAATTTTTTTGCCACGCCCACTTTTTTGGGGCGTTTTTAGTAAAAAACGCTTTTTCCAAATTTTAAAACCTTCGAAAAAAATTTTGATGCAAATACTTCCGCAATGGTAATATAAACATTTTGTCCATACATCATTTTCACCTACGCCCACATTTTGGGGGCGTTTTCTTACAAAAACCATTTGTATACCCCATCCCAAGGCATTAGCAATAGAAATACGTCCGTCCGTCTGTCTGTTCGTCACCGATTTTTGGGCCTTAAATTCTGAGCTAGGATAATGAAATTTGGTATATAGGATCCTTGTCCGAGTCACCAGAACAATTGTAAAAATTTTTGAAATCCGCCTACTGCCACGCCCCCTTTTAAGAAAAACGTAATTTTTGGCAAAACCGTAAAGAATTTTAAAAAAGTGTCTGAACAGCATATTTAGAGAATCGTAATATCTATATTTCGTTCATGTAATGTTTTTTGCCACGCCCACTTTTAGGGGCGTTTTCAATAAAAAACTGTTTTCGGTCAAATTTTAAATTTTTCGAAAACATTTTTGATGCAGAATCATTAACATTATTTATATGGACATTTCGTCTTTATACCATTTTAACCCACGCCCACTTTTTGGGGGCGTTTGAAGGATAGGATAATGAAGGAGAAAACCTAGTCTTTTGTAGAACCGTAAAAGTGTTTTGTAAGCAGTCTGAAGATTTAGTTGTCACTATATCATTTTTTCTATTTTATCCACATCGTATTTTTAGCCATGCCCACTTTTTTTTGGGATTTTAGTTTTCTGGATAGGATGGGATAGGGTATTCAACGATCCGCACAGCGGATTGTAGCCTTCTCATATGTTTTTTTTGCAAGTCCGTAGATCACTCAACGAAAGATTGCAATCACGCGCGTACGATTGAAGAAAAGACACGAGTGGTGGGTGCACGACTGGGTCGTACGCAACTTTCTCTTTCACAGCGAGTTAGGCGTTAGATCAAATAGTACGCATTTTGATTAATGATATATGTTGCGAAAATAACTTGGGATACTTCTTATAAATATAATTCAATTTATTTCTTATTAATATACTAGGTGTACAATTTCGAATTCAGTAAATGAGAGTCTTGTCGTGTGTTGTCAGAAGTGGCTGACGTCCGGGAAGGAAGAGGACGATGATGGAAAGAGGACCGGAAAAGCTGATTGAAGAATATGGCGTACTATAAAGCCGTATAGCGCCTGTGCTACCAAATTAGCCTGTTCTGCCAAGCGTTGCCAGATACAACAGCTTCCCCGTCACTTATTTCGAATCAAATCTCACTATTTTGTTCTTCAATCGTTCAGAGCGCCTAATCTCACTACCTCGGGATTGTTCACTTGACGGCGGGTGAATAGGCTGTGTCTCATTGATTTTTGAACGCGAAGATGAAGTTGATTGTTGTTGTTGACTTCCAGGTGATGTTAAATCGGTTATAGGTGGTGAATTCGGATTTTCAATGATAACTGAATGATTTTGCAGATGATCAGGACTCTCTACAATAACTTGTTCATTCTGCATTCGATCTGGGCTCATTACTGATTCATTCGGCATTTGGTCATCTTCTGGATTATTAAAAATATATGGATTAGTAATGTTATCGAATTTACTTGCCTGAGATATCGATGTGATATCGCTGTCATCAAACGCTAATGTTCTGGCTCTCATTTGATTTTGGTGACGACGCCAAGTGCCACCCTCGGTTTCGATTCGATACATTCGTTTTCCTAACAGTTCTATAACAACTCCTTTAGTCCATTTGGATTTTTGTAGATATTGACGAACGAAAACGGGTTGTCCTACGTAGAATTCAGTTAATCCGTTCACCTTCCTTTTTTGATTTTGTTTCGGAAACAGTGCTGAGAGAATGGTACGGTGACAACGACCGTGCAGTTTTTCTGCGGGTGATATTCCATCTGCACCAGGAGATGATCGATATGTTGCTAGAAAAATGTGTAGTGCATCCTCGCTGGGTATTGTAGTGTACAAAATTTTTCTAAGTGATGTTTTGAAAGTCCGCACCATGCGTTCAGCTGCTCCGTTGGACTCTGGATTAAAAGGTGCGGAAGTTATGTGAGTTACGGAGTTGCGTTGGCAAAATTCCTGAAACTCTCTTGATGAAAATTGTGTGCCATTGTCAGATACAATGACTTTGGGTAAGCCCTCTAATGCGAAAACTGAGCGAAGGGCGTTTATAGTTGCCGCTGACGTCGTGGACTGCATTTTGACTACGAAAGGAAATTTGGAAAACGAATCGACTATAATCAGCCACGAGTATTTCTCAAATGGCCCGGCGTAGTCAATATGTATGCGCTCCCACGCCGCTTCTGTAACAGGCCAGCTGGTATACTGTTTTGGAGCATGATTCGCGTTGATTTGACATGCATTACATTTGCTGACGGTTTGGTGAATCATCTCGTCCATCCCACGCCACCAACAGTAACGACGGGAATTTTGCTTCATCCTTGTCTCACCCCAATGACCTTCGTGGAGCAATGAAAGCACTCTTTGCTGCAACCGCTGAGGAACGACTACTCTTGGATTTTCAGTCTGTAATAAAATCACATTAGCACACACACACAAGCTTAACCTACGTCTAAAATATGACATCAAATGGGATTCGTCAGTTGGTAGCTGTTTTGGCCAGCCATTTTGGATATAATGGATAACTTTTTTGATATCAGGATCCTTTTTACACTCCTCAGCAACCGTCATGGCATTCACTGGAAAATTATCAATAACAGAGTTGTTATCGGCATCCAAAGAATGGCATGATTCCTCTGATTTGTCGAAGTCTTCGTCTGGTCCGACTGGCAAGCGGGATAGGCAGTCAGCATTTCCATGCTGTGCAGTTGGCCGATATCGTATACTGTAAGTGTAGCTCATTAAAGTTATTGCCCACCGCTGAAGACGCGCGATAGTCATTTGCGGTAATTTCTTGCTCGGGTTAAAGATCGTTACTAGGGGCTGGTGGTCAGTGATGAGTTCAAACTGACGCCCGTATAAATATTGATGAAATTTTTTTATACCATAAATTATTGAAAGGGCTTCCTTTTCAATCTGACTGTATCGTTTCTGTGATTCTGTCAATGTCTTAGAAGCAAATGCTATGGGTTTTTCTGTTCCGTCGGGATATACATGAGATATTACTGCACCGATACCGTATGATGAAGCGTCTGTTGCTAAGGTGACGGGCCATTCATTTCTAAAATGAACTAGCCTAGAAACGTGCATAATTTTATCTTTGAACGTCTCAAAGGCCTTCTGCTGTTCTTCCCCCCAAATGAATTTGGCATCTTTGGCTCGTAATCTGTTGAGTGGAGCTGCAATTTGTGCGAAATTTTCAACGAACTGATTGTAATAGTTCAGCTTTCCCACAAACGCTTCTAGATCTTTGATATTTCCTGGCGCAGGCAAGTCTTTAATGGCGCGTAGTCGTGACTCTGACGGACGAATGCCAGTGGCGTCTATGATGTGGCCCAGGTATTCTACTTCAGTTTGGGCGAATTTACATTTTTTTATGTTACACCGCAGTCCATGACTTTCAAGCCGCTCTAAAAATGTTTTCAGGTTACTTAAGTGCTCTTTTTCAGTGCCGCCAGTAATGACCACATCGTCCACATAGGCCGCACCATCAAGACCTGCCAAAAGCTGCTCGATGTAGTTTTGGAAAATAGCAGTAGAGCTCGCTGTACCGAAAGGTACCCGTAAATATTGCAACAATCCAAATTCAGTGGACATGACACATATCTTCTGAGATTCCTCGTCTAAAGGGATTTGTAGATATGCATCAGATAAATCTATCTTCGTATACAAACATCCACTTTGAAGTTGATTGAAAATTTCCTGAATGCGTGGAAAAGGATGCCGGTTGATTTCCAACTGCGGGTTTATTGTCACCTTAAAGTCACCGCATATGCGAATGGATCCATTGGGTTTTTTAACCACCACTATGGGGGTGGCCCATTGACTGGTTTCTACTTTTCGGAAAACACCTGCTTGAAGCAGTCTGTCAATCTCCGCCTTCACTATACTCTTCTGTGCGAAAGGCAGCGGACGAAATTTCACGAATTTGGGGTGAGAATTAGGCTTAAGTTGCAGATGACCAACGTAATTCTTACTACAGCCAAGTCCTGGGCTAAAAACTGACTTAAATTGCTCACAGAGTTTCTTAGTTTCTGCAGCAAGTCGCTCCTGTGCCTCACTAGTAATATTTTCATTAATTTGAAAAGCCTGTTCACCACTTCGATTGATTATACCCAAGTTAAATGCCTCAAACCAGTCTAAGCCCATGATGTTCGACCCATATTCACTATCGGTGACTAACAACGGCAATTCACATACTGTTTGTTTCCACGACACGGTTACGTTGATCATTCCCTTTACCGGTACTTCTACGTTGCCGTATGCTCTTAATACCTTATCAGTTATCTGACAATCGGGATGGCCTAGGTCGCGATAACCTTTAAGCCCTATCAACGAACATGTGGCCCCAGTGTCTAGTTGAAAAACTAGTGGAGTTTTATTAACCACAACAGTCACAAACAACTTGTTCTGTCCATCATGTGTTTTACTGTTCACTTCCTTAAGTGTGCAAATTTCAGCGTGCTGCATTTGGCAAATGGAATGAGCAACTTCATTTACTCTTTGCGTCTGATTTTTGTTGCGCTTGAAAGCTTTTGTATTAGATTGATTTGGGCCCGTACCATAGTGTGGCCTCGAGTGGGAACGAGCACTGTTGCGGTTGTTGGAATAATCGCGTTGCTTGCGATGTCTTGCACGTGATGCGTTTTCCTCCGCCCTGTGGCTCATACATACGCTTTGTAAATGGCCCCTACGCTGACATTTATCACAAACTGTTTGTAAATATTTACATCTACTGCGGTCATGACTTATATTGCACTCGGGACAGGATTTACGATTTAGGTAATTATTGTTTGACTTACTTGCGTACATTGAGTTGACCTCCGCGGTCGTAGCAACTTTTCGCTCGCTGCTTTTTAAAATCGCTGAAGCTTGTTGAGATGACTCCAACGCAGTGATGATTTCTTGCATTCTCTCCAGTGTGGGATCCTTATTTTGCGTCGCTGCCAGTCGAACTTGCTCGTGTGGTGTATAAAAGGCAATCATGTCGCGTATCATGAAATCAGCATACGATTGGTTACAGCCTTCTTTCTTGCAAACAAATGCACAATCTTTTGCTATACCCTTCAAGTCTGCAATGTAATCACTGTACCCTTGGCCTGGTGTCATTTGGTGTCTCAGAAATTTACATCTCGACGCAAGAATATGTATGTTTGATTGAAAATGTTGAGTAAGTTTTGAGGTTAGCTTGCTATATGTGTATGTACTTACAGTGATTGTTTCGAACAATTTCTTCAGAAGGTCAAGAATGTAGTCTCCGCACGATGCTAAGAAGAATGACTTCTTTATATTTTCTTCGGTAACTGAATGCGCCTCGAAGTGCTGTTGAAGTTGAAACAGGTAATTCTCCCAGTTGTTTTTGACTGGATCGAATACTGAAAATGGAGGTATTGTGGTCGATGCACTTGGTATACTCCCCATTAACTCCTTCATGTACTGCATGCTTTTCTTCAAAAGTTCCTCAAACCACTCCTGTTGTTGTTTCATCTGTTGCTCGCTCATCCTCGTCGCCAATTGTTACGAAAATAACTTGGGATACTTCTTATAAATATAATTCAATTTATTTCTTATTAATATACTAGGTGTACAATTTCGAATTCAGTAAATGAGAGTCTTGTCGTGTGTTGTCAGAAGTGGCTGACGTCCGGGAAGGAAGAGGACGATGATGGAAAGAGGACCGGAAAAGCTGATTGAAGAATATGGCGTACTATAAAGCCGGATAGCGCCTGTGCTACCAAATTAGCCTGTTCTGCCAAGCGTTGCCAGATACAACAATATAAATAATGTCGAAATGAGTTTATACGAACGTTTACTCCGATATTTGAAGAAATCGATGTCAATGTGAATAATAATGATTTTCGGTTATTGGCCAAAACTGAAAATTCCGTTTAGTGATAGTTGGGCTAAAACTAATTATGTGGAATTGCTTCAAGCTGTAATAGTAGTATATATATTGAATTTCATTTAATTTGACATAATAGTTTGCGAGAAATTATCAATTTTCCTCATATGGCCTAAATGACAAAATCCGTTATATGGATTTTCTCGAAAAAACTGGGTATGCAGTTTGTTGAAGCTAATATGGTTATAGTATGTATAAAGTTTAATCAAAATCTTTAGAGCCGTTTTCGAGAAAATTGAGGTTATGTGTAATTTTTATATGGCAGGTACCATTATTAACATGGCTAAAAGCAAACAAAAAAAAATGGCCTAGAATTATGACTAAAACTAACTTGTATACGAAGTTTGAAGAAAATCGGTCTAGCCGTTTAGGCTGGGGAGACCATCACGGACCGACGGACCGACGGACGGAATTCCAAAAACCACTTTTTTAGGCTCCGCTATCATCGTAATGTTAGAATCAATCAAAATCTCGAGGTCGAAAATTTTCACGAAAACAATATCTTTTTCTTTGTAAATGAAAGTTAAAAACAATTGCGAGAAGACGGTAGATTTTATAGGTGCACACAAAAGGGACATAGCGCTAAGTTTTGTCGTGTAAAAATTTCGTGTAAAATCTGTAAACGGAATCATTCTACATTTGTCTGTGAGAAAAAATACGTTACCGCGAAACTGACAGACAAATCTGGGCGAACCGAAAACTCCGCAACCAGTAGTGTCATGAGTTTATTTTCAACTAACGGACAGAAATCAATTAATATTTTCCTAAAAACGGCGCGAGTATTTTTGTCATCCCAATCGGAAACCAAGTTGTTTGTGCGCGTAATTATAGACTGTGGTAGCCAACGCTCATATATAAAAGAAGCTATCGTAAATAAACTAAATATTCCAATTGTGGGAAACATTCGTTTGTCTATTATTCCTTTTGGTGACATGGAGTCGACGTATCCAGTGGAATATAAATTGGTAGATTTCGTGGTGCATAGTCAATTCGAAAATAAATCGGTCGGTATTCGTGCGGTAGTTGTACCCGAGATCTGTCAAGATGTTTTGATGGCACCTGATAGTAGCGTTTCTTTGCTTTATGGCGTAACATTAGCCGATTCGAACGATTTCGGGTGCATGCAAAAAACAGGTTTAGGACTTCTAATCGGAGCGGATCATTACTGTACTGTTGTCACTGGTGAACATCGTAAAATGTCTACTCATTTAGCGTGTCTGCCGTGTCTACCATCTTCGGTTGGACTATACATGGTCCCTGTGCAATCAAAGAAAAGGACAGTTTTTCGAATGGTATTTCATCGTCAACGATATGTAATATCGCTATTGAAGACATGTGGAGCCTTGAATTGTTAGGTATCCAAAAGGATAATTTGGAAGTAGAATCGTTCACAAACGCATTAAAAAGTAGATGTATACAGAAGACATCGGATAGATACGAAGCAATTTTGCCTTGGAAGAATTCCGAGATATTCCTCGACAGTAACAGAAGAAACGCGTTGTCAAGATTACATTCGCTTATAAAGAAGCTTTCGCCGGAGCCTCCGAAACTTTTCGAGTACGATCTTGCCATGAGGGAATTTATTGGTGCGGGATTTGCAGAGCCTGTACCGCTACCGTCGGTGGTAAATGGTAAATTATATTATATGCCTCATCGCCCTGTTTACCGTCCAAAAAAATCTACAACGAAGCTTCGCATAGTTTTTGCCGAGTTAGCGAAAGAATGGCGCAGTTGTTTTAAAGGGTTGAATAGAATTTCCGGTCTGGCTTTCCCACGTTGGATATCTGTTTGCGCAGAAGCCAAATCTGTTGAAGTTCATATCTTTGCGGACGCGAGCTGTAAGGCGTTTGGGGCAGTAGCATACGTGAGAGTAGAGGACGCGGTTGGAGAGGTAAACATAGTTTTCGTGTGTGCTAAAGCCCGAGTAGCACCCTTAACGGAACAGAAGAGCGAACAAATAACTTTACCAAAACTTGAACTTACTGCTACTTTAATTGCTGCGCGATTAAAATTCTATTTCCAGAAACTTACCCTACCATTTGATAATTATGTTCTGTGGACCGATTCTCAAATTGCGCTCTAAAATGGAAATCTTATGTTTTCAACCGTGTAAAGGAAATCCAAGAGCTTACCGTAAGAGATGAATGGAGGCATTGTCCCGGAAAGCTCAATCCAGCAGATTTTCTAACCAGAGGGATATCGGTGGACAAATTTGAGTCAACTTCGGAGTGGAAAGATGGACCGGAATGTCTAAGAAAATCAAAATCTGAGTGGCCAACTTATTTGTAGATGCTTTACCGGTTTTATTTGTCGCCTTTAAGGAACCTGAAGAATCCAAAGCATTCGGAATTCATGAGCCTTTGATGGAATGCGAAAAGGTAAGCTCTTGGAAAAAACTTTTACGGATTACTGCCTATGTAAGAAGAGCAATTGACCATTATAAAGGTAAACATAAGCGGCCAAAATTTATTGAAGCTGATTAAATTGAAGTAGCGGAGAAATATTGGATACGATTTTTTCAAAACATACATTTTAATAATGAAATCTTATGTTTACTTAAATGAAATCCTATTCCAAGGTCATCCAAGCTACTGAGTTTTAACCCTTTTTTTAGATACAGAAGGGATCATTCGCATTGGTAGCAGGTTGCAGTTACTAGAGGAGACCTTTGATGTAGTCAACCCGATTTTCTTGCCAAAATCAATTTATTTAAGTCAGCTGTTGGTAGTATACTTTCATGAAATTACGCTGCACGGAGGAGTTAATATTGTTCTTTCGCGACTTCGTGAAAAGTATTGGATGCCTGGTAGTCGTCAACTTGTCAAAAAGATAATACGGAGTTGCAAAATGTGCAGTAGATTTAAAGGGAAACCAGCATCATATCCATTTGCACCTCTGCCAAAAGAGCGTATGATGGCCTCCAAACCATTCGAAACTGTGGGAGTCGACTTCGCTGGACCACTCTATACTCATCTGGAAGGAGAATCTAGTAAGGTATATATAATGCTGCTTACCTGTGCTGTTGTAAGGGCAATACATTTGGAGCATGCTGAGCTTAATACAGAGAACTGTCTACTTGCTATTAGACGGTTTACTGCTCGCAGAGGTGCTCCTAAAATTATATATTCGGATAACGCCTAAACACTTAAAAGAGCAGCAACCGATTTACAGTGCGTGGGAAATATCTTGGACAGCGAGATTTTTTTATGGATTCTTGAGCAACCGTGGAATTATTTGGCGATTCAGCGTGGAGCGAGCTCCCTGGTGGGGTGAATTTTGGGAGCGCCTAGTCAAAAGCATTAAAGATGTGTTGAGGGTCACTATCTGGAAAGCTAAATTATCTAATGAAGAACTCTACACTCTACTAACTGAAGCGGAAAATATTGTGAACATGCGACCTCTTACGTATCTTAATGACGACCCAATGGATTTGACAGCTCTTACTCCAAATCATTTTCTTGCTGGATAATTCAGTAAATCAACTTCAGGGCCTATAGAACTTAGTGATGATGCTGCGTTGCGCCAGAAATGGATGTCTAGAACTGAATACATCAGTTTTTTGTGGAAACGATGGAATGCAGAATATCTTCGACAGTTGAGATCAGCTCATAACTCGAGTACAGCAGAGTCGAATGAAATTCAACCAGGGGACGTAGTATTAGTTTACGATGCTAATCTACCACGTTTGCATTGAAAGTTGGCTGCTGTTGAGACTTGTTTTCCAGGACGCGACAATAAAATAAGGGCCTGCGAAGTTCGTTTTGGGAATGGTAAGAAAATGAGACGTCCAATTCAGTTTCTGTACCCGTTGGAGATTCGTGCCCCCGCCCGCCCGGAGGATGTTGAAAATAATATGCGTGTTTAAAATATATTTATGAATCCCTATGTCCAATTACTTCTAATAATGCAAAGGCTATTTTGAAGTTTGCCTGTATCATATTTTCTATTACAGTTCCTTAAAATTCAGTCTAAAATAGTTATCTCATTCATTCCTTTATTATTTTTCTTAATATAGCGGCATTACTTTTTAGTATAAATTCAATGCAGTGTTACCTACTTGGAGTCAGTCACTTTTTGCATTACATCGCTTTGTACCATCACGCATATTGTTGATAATAAATATTATATTTTAATTGTTAAATAAAGTTTGTGTTATTAATTTCGTCCGGAATTATTCGTTCTTCGGGAATATTTTTCATATTACGCCTTGTAGCTAGAGGGTTGCATGCGTCGTGCTTAAAGGATGACATTGTAAACGATCTGAAAAACAGGCAATATAAAGTCATAGATGCCGTTAACACTGTCAAGCGAGACCAAAAGCAAAAAGATGGCGAAGGAAATGTAATAAAACGCGGTCTTCCTTTATTTATACTCACCTTCGATAGAACAGAAAGTTTGAACAAAATTTAGGAAATAAAAACAATACTTAATATTGTTGTAAAAATAGAGCCTATGCGTAGGAATTCCAAACTAGTTCCCCAATGCAAGCGCTGCCAAGGATACAATCATACGTAAAGCTATTGTCAAAAAGAACCGCGGTGTGTAAAATGTGCCGGAAATCATCTGACGGTAGATTGTATGTCAGATAAGAAAACTCTTGCTATCTGCATTAACTGTAAAGGCAATCATTCGGCAAATTATCGCGGCTGCGAAGTAGCTAAAGAGACGGACGAAATTTTAATAGTATTAATTCACAGAAATTAAATTTAAACAAGCAAAAGCCTAAAATTCCGATTAAAAATATGTCGAAGACAAAGCAGGCCATAATCGAAAAACCTAAATTTTCACAAACTACGCGGCCATCAGATATACGTTCGGTTCTTGTACATCCAAAACCAAATGTACAAACGTATGCTCAAGCTACAGTATCCAATAACGCCCAAAAAAATATCTCACCTGACCCAGTTTCAAATGTATTTTCGATTATTCTTTCAAAACTTGAGGAACAAAGCAAAACGAATAAACTTATTTTTGACAGGCTCGTTAAGATCGAAAATAGTATTCGCAATAGAAGTACCCCACCTTTAACATGAATAGATTGCTTAAAATTCTTACGTGGAATGCCAATGGCCTTTTGCAAAAACTTGGAGAACTTGAATTATTTATGCAGGAAAAAGATATAGATATCTGTTTAATATCCGAAACTCACGTAAAGAGTAATTCGAATTTAAAAATTAAAGGTTACCTCGACTATCATGCTCTACATCTATCGAATAAGGCTAGAGGTGGAGCCTCACTATATATAAAAGAGTGTATCGAACATTCGATTGATCCTTAACTAGAAATCGAAACAATGCAAGTCTGCTTTTGACTTGTATAGAGCTATACAAGTCAAAAACAGACAATCCTTTATGAAGATATCGTCTATTTACTGCCCACCACGATGCAAAGTTGAGAAAATTGACTTTGAAAACTTGCTTAATTCCTTTGGACAACGTTTTGTCATCGGAGGGGACTTTAATGCAAAACATACATTCTGGGGATCTAGATGCATATCACAGAAAGGTAGGATGCTTTATGATGTAGGTAGAAAGTACAATACCGAATTTCATTCTACGGGAAAACCAACTTACTGGCCAACTGATGTTAAAAAAATACCGGATTTGATCGATTTTTTCATTGTAAAAGGTCTGCCGTCCAATCGAATCAAAGTTGAAGGATGCTTTGATCTTTCCTCTGATCATTCTCCAGTCATTTTAACAACGAGCGAGTCACTGATTATAAATGAAAAACCACCCAGTTTAACAAACGCGAAAACCAAATGAAAATGAAAATAATACCGGCTGGGTGTATCGCTTAGAACCCCATTGGAACTCGAAGTCGCTGTTGACTCATTTATCAATACCATCCAAAAAGCAGCATGGAATAATACTCCTCAAAAGAACAAAATTGTGACCTAAAGTTAAATTTAGTACCCCCGAGAAATACAAGATTTAGTAAGACAAAAAAGAAAAGCTCGTAAAAGATGGCACCAAACTCGTGCCCCGCAAGATAAAACACATCTCAATCGGTTGAGTAATTTGCTATCAAATTCGATTCAGAATTTTAAAAACCATGCAGTAGAAACTTATCTGCAAAGCCTAACCGCTGGAAAGGAATCGAATTATTCGCCCTGGAAAGCAATTAGAGTCATAAAACGGCCAAAAATCACTGTGGCGCCAATTAGGGTAACTCAAGACGTTTGGGCAAAAAGCGATAAGGAAAAAGCTGACGTTTTTGCCTCACATCTTGAGGAAACATTTAAGCCATTTGATGGTCCAGCGCAAAATGAAAACATTAACATATTCTAGAGTACAACCGATAATAATATTGTAAGATATGCAAGTATTGCCGAGCTTAAACGGGAAATACAGAAACTAAAGCCTAAAAAAGCTCCGGGTTATGACCTGATTACAGGGGAACTTCTTAAAATGTTGCCTCGGAAAGCATTAACTAAGCTTCTTTTTATTCTAAATGCAGCAATCAGATTAGAATACATACCAAGACAGTGGAAAGTCGCGGAAGTGATTATGGTTCTAAAACCAGGAAAATCACCGAATGAAATAAAATCTTACAGGCCTATTTCACTTCTTCCAATAATTTCAAAAGTTTTTGAACGGATATTACTCGGTCGCTTACACCCCATAATTGAACAGAAACGTCTTTTACCTGACCATCAATTTGGGTTTAGAAGTAAACATTCAACGGTGGACCAAGTACATCGAATTACAGATGTAATTGAGAAAGCTTTCGAAGAAAAGAAAATTTGTTCAGCCGTATTTCTTGACATGTAGCAAGCTTTTGACAAGGTGTGGCACAAAGGCCTTACTTATAAACTAAGTCAAGTTCTGCCAGAACAATTATATAAAATCCTCGTGTCGTATCTTGAGCATAGACTCTTCCGTGTGAAACTTGGAAGCGAATATTCCGAGTTCAAAGAAATAATGGCAGGTGTACCGCAAGGAAGCGTCCTTGGACCAATCCTGTACCTCCTATTCACTCGTGATATCCCACAAACAAACGATAAAATAGTTGCAACGTTTGCTGACGATACTGCTATACTAGCAGTTGGCACAAAAATAGAGGAAACAAATATCAAATTACAAAACGCTCTTAACGAGGTTAATGAAACGAGGTCATTAAACCGTAATGAATTTTTAAAAAAAGTGTCCGAGCAGCATATTTAGAGAATGGTAATATCTATATTTCGCCAATATAAAGTTTTTTGTCACGCCCACGTTAAAAAAACGTTTTCCGGTCAAATTTTAAAATTTTCGAAAAAAGTTTTGATGCACAATTGGTAGTATTAATATGAACATTTCGTCAATAGACCATTTTAACCCACGCCCACTTTTTAGGGGCGTTTTCTTACAAAAACCATTTGTATACTCCATCCCAAGTCATTAGCAATAGAAATACGTTGTTTTTTGTCGAACCACAAAAGATTTTGATAAACCGTCTGAACAATATGTTGTGACAACGTCATTTTTAATACTTTATGGCCTTAAAGACCACATATTGGGGATATTACTTTTAAGGATGGGGTGGGGTGGGGTGTTCAACGATCCTCACAGCGGATTGTAGTCTTTCCATATGTTTATGAATTTCAATTTGATGACACGTGGTCTCCGATGACACGTGTCTCGTTGGTCTCCAATCAAATCTCTTCAAGCTGGGCTTCAAAACAGTGCTTTTCAGTCTATTAAACAAATGTTTTTTGATCATAACGAAAAGAAAGACAATCAAATGGTGCTCTTAATGCATGAAATGTCACTAAGAAAGGAATTAAGGTATAATCAAAATTTAGATTTATGCCTCTCCAATTAGCCCGGTCCTTAGCTAACTGCCTCCAGTTGCGCACTCCAAGTTGGTTGAGGTCGGTTTCTACTTGTGCGCGCCACTTAAGGCGCGGTCTTCCTCTACTGCGTCCGACGTCTTGCTGGGAATCGAAGACTCTGCGATCCGGAGTTTTGGTGTCCATTCGTTCTACATGTCCTAGCCATCTTGAACGTCTAATGCAGAGTATTTTGACCAGGGATATGTCGCTGTACAGCTCGTATAGTTCGTGGTTGAATCTTCGTCCCCATAGCCCATCAACGCAAACGGGACCGAAGATTCTTCGAAAAAATTTTCTCTCGAATCGACCAAGGATTTCTTCATCCGCTTTTGATACGGTCCATGCTTCAGCGCCGTAGAGCAGGACTGCGATGATCAGGGTCTTATATAGGATCTCCTTAGCAGTTCGAGTGAGGGCTTTACTACTAAATTACCTTTTTAGCCCGAAGAAACAGCGATTGGCAAGAGTAATTCTTCGTTTGATTTCTGACGCGATGTTGTTGTCAGAGTTAATAGCGGAGTTATATCTGTCAATGGTGACGTTTTGTCCACTTCGTCGATGTTGTGTGTCCTTTCGTGTTGACAGCATATACTTAGTCTTACCCTCATTTACTGCTAAACCCATTTTTGCCGCTTCCTTCTCTATATACTAGCAAACGTGGCTATGACATCACGTTGAGTCCTACCAATGATGTCAATATCGTCGGCGTATGCTAGTAGTTGCACCGATTTTTGGAAAATTATGCCTCTGGTGTTGGCTCGGGAGTTTTGCACAATCCTCTCAAGAATCAAATTGAAAAAGTCACATGGCAGCGCATCGCCTTGCCTAAATCCTTTTTTGGTATCGAATGTGTTAGTGAGGTCGTTTCCGACCCTGAGGGTGCAGCGAGAATTCTCCACCGTCATCCTACACAAACGAACGAGTTTGGACGATGTACCAAAACTAGACATGGTTCTGTATAGTTCGGCTCTATAAATGCTGTCGTATGCGGCTTTGAAATCGATAAATAGGTGGTGGGTATCGATTTGGACTTCTTGGGGTTTTTCCAGGATCTGCCGAAGTGTGGAATTTGGATTGAGTGTGGACTTTCCTGGCCTAAAACCACACCGATGAGGGCCGATCAGGTTATTGGTAAACGGTTTCAGGCGTTCACATATTACGGCAGATAGGATCTTGTAGGCGATGTTAAGGAGACTTATGCCTCTGCAGTTGGCGCAGTTCACAGGGTCTCCTTTTTTGTGGATCGGGCAAACGATGCTGAATTTCCATTCTTCAGGCATGCTTTCAACCGACCAGATTTGGCTTACGAGTTGGTGGATATTACTTACCAAGTCATCTCCGCCAGCTTTATTAAGCTCAGTGGGGAGACCGTCATTTCCGGCGGCCTTATTAAGCTTGAGTTTATATATTGCTATCCTCACTTCACTTAGGTCGGGTGGTTGGCAGTTTTCGCTGTCGTTGCCAATATTGAATGGTTCTTTCTGCCTGACAGCGGAATGTTGTTCGTCATCGCCGTTTAACAGTCTTAAGAAGTGGTTATTCTATATCTTCAGCATCGACTGTGTCTCAACTACGATATTTCCTAGCTCATCTCGAAGAGGATTCTGTTCGAGCCTTGTATCCTTGGCTTTGACGTTTTACACTTTGGTAGAACTGGCGAACATCGTTCCTCTAGTGGCACCTGTCTTTATCCTCGAATGCGCGCTTTTCTTGCTCCTTTTTCTTCTTTCTGAAAAGCCCATGTTCTTTGCCTTTAGAGCTCAATGGCAGCTCTCGTCTTCACCTGCAGCTTAGCCTTGTAGGCCTCGGTCTTGGCTGCGAGCATCTGTCGGCATTCCTCATCAAACCAGGGGTTTGTTACTGGTGGCCGAGAGAAACCTAGCACATCAGTTGCAGCTGGCTTGTTGGCATCGTTGCCATTGTTCTTCGACATTAGATGCTGGTAGTGTGTTGTGAGTTGAGAGGTTAAGGGATACGCGTTGCGCGAAGGTCTTGGCGATCTCTGGCGATTGCAGTCTTTCGACATTAAATTTTTTCACAGTACTTCTGTTTTTTTGTGGCGTGGTGGATATCCGCACCCTTAACTTGGCAACAACAAGGTAGTGGTCCGAGTCGATGTTAGCCCCTCGGAATGTTCGGACATCCAAATTACTGGATGCGTGCCTTTTGTCTATCGCAATGTGATCAATTTAGTTGACTGTTCGTTGATCTGGAGACCGCCATGTCCCCTTATGAGGTGAGGAAACCGTGTGCGGGCTATAGTGGCATTTCGTTCCGTAGCGAAGTCAATTAGCCTAAGTCCGTTACCAGACGTGTTGTCGTGTAGGCTATATTTTCCGATAGTACTGCTTAAGATGTCTTCTCTTCCTACCTTTGCGTTAAAATATCCAAGCACGATTTTAACATACTACTTTGGTAGTCGCTCATAGGTTTTGTCGAGGAGCTCGTAGAAGCAATCCTTAGTTATATCATCTTTTTCCTCCGTCGGAGCATGAGCGCATATAAGGCTTCTGTTGGCGAATTTGGCCTTGATGCGGATTGTTACAATGCGTTCGCTAATGTCTTGGAAAGATAAGACTTCTTGCCTAAGTCTGGCATTTATAACAAGTCCGCATCCAAATAGTCGCTGTTTCTGCTGACAACAATAATATGAGTCCTTTGCGAGGCTATTGGTTGCTTCGTAACATAATCTTTTTTCCGTGGATGGGTAGTTAACCTAAAGCACAACCCCCAACCTCGAGGGCCAGGCCCTTGTTTTGACCCTAGGACAGCGGGCCGGAAAAAATACCGATGTCAGTAGCCCATTTTGGGATATGAGCGCTGCCGTTGACCCATTGAGGGCTCCTCCGCCACCAACTCTTTTCCAATACCTTGGCTCATTATTGGAAATCCCTCTAGACCTGGTGTTCAAATATGTCGAAGCAGCTCACACAGGGATTTCACTACCAGTTTGATCAAACTGGAGCTATAGGCGCCACCGTTGACTCCATCTAGGAAATTCTTCCGCTGCCGCCTGAGAGTGACTGCTAAGTGAGAGGACACTCCTCCCCCATCTCTCGTTTGCTGCAACCAACGACCTTCCACAGGGGCTTAATACCCCATCCAGTCGAGGTACTAGGCACCCACCAGTCACCAGCGTGGAGGTGAGAGTAGGAGTTGATAGTGAGAGACTAGAGTGAGAAAGCTTGTGTCCTCATATAATCGCATCACTACCCTTAAGCAATGACATTGTCACAATATATTGCCCAGACAGTTTTCAAACCCTTTTGTGGTTCGACAAAAAGCAAGGTTTTTGTATTGCATATGCCTCGGCTTAGGGCATACAAATGGTTTTGTTAGAAAACGGCCCCAAAAAGTGGGCGTGTGGTAAAATGGTCTATTGACGAAATGTTCATATTAATACTATCAATGATTTTGCATCAAATTTTTTTCTCGAAAATTTTAAAATTTGGCCAAAAAACGCCCCCAAAAAGTGGGCGTGGCAAAAACTTTATATCGACGAAATATAGATATTACGATTCTCTAAATATGCTGCTCAGACACTGTTTTAAAATTCTTTACGGTTTGGCCAAAAATTACGTTTTTCTAAAAAGGGGGCGTGGCAGTGGGCGGATTTCAAAATTTTTTCCACTGGTTCTGCTGGGAGCAACAAAGAGCACGTGTACCAAATTTCATCCTTCTAGCTCAAAATTAAATTCCCAAAAACTGGTGACGGACGGACGGACGGACAGACATGGCTAAATCGACTCAGCTATAGATTCTGAGTCGATCCATATACTTTGAGGTATATGTAGCTAAATTATTTCTCTATGTTACAAACTATGTATCAAAACTAATATACCCCTATGGGATAGGGTATAAAAAGTAACTCACCTCGTTTGTTAATGTCAGAACTACCCCAGATTATGTGGTGTGCGATAGCATCACTTCCTAGGATGAGTCCAGTTTTTCGTTTCTCCGCATCTGCGATCGTCCTCCCCAGGTTTTTCTTAGGGAAGGGTCACACATGGTCGGGGGCGAGATAGGATGAGACCAACCAGTACTTCTGTGAATTGACTTCCAGTTGTGCTACGGTTATATCTCGATCGCTGTAATTGGAGAGTAAATAAACATTTAGGCTACTCTTTGCGAGAATACCAGATCGTTGACGACCCAAGGTTCCTGGATCAAGACAATGTCTTCGCCGAGGGTTGTTAGACGGATTACAAGTGTGGCCGAGGCCGTTTTGGAGTGATGGGGATTAATCTGTGTTAATCGCAGCATTTTTGCTACAATCAGATCTCTCCACAACTGTGGTATTCGTGTCCTCCAAGTCCGAGGATGCCAAAAGGTCATCCTCCATCAGAGAATCCCTATTTAATGTTTCCATCAACTTGGTGTTTAACCTGTTGAGGGACAGAGTATTTGTTTCATCTTCCCTCTCTGGTTTTGATGAAACCGATCCATCTGCCAGATATGGAAGAATCTTACCAGTTTCCTTTTCCGATGACGATGAGTCAGAGCCATCTTTGGAGATCGAACGCGAATGACCCAATACACTTGTATCAACTTACTACAGTGACTTACGGCACCGAGCCAGCCGCAGTTCTCTCTACTCGATCACTTCAACAGCTATCTATCAATGAGGGTGAACAATTTCTGTTGGCTGCTAAATCAATCAACTTGGTTTTTATGTAGTGCTAATACACTACAAGAAGCAATTGAACTGCAAAAACATATGAGAAGGCTGTGCGGATCGTTTAATACCCTATCCCATCCCATCCTTAAAATTAATATCCCCAAAATATGGTCTTTATGGTCATTAAGTATTGAAAATGACTTTGTTACAACATATTGTTCCGAAGGTTTATCAAATTCTTTTATGGTTCGACAATAAACAACATTTTACTTTGCATATGCCTTGGGGTAGGGCATACAAATGGTTTTTGTAAGAAAACGCCCCCACAAAGTGGGCGTGGGTTAAAATAGTCTATTGACGAAATGTTGGTATTAATACTGCCAATGATTGTGCATCAAAATTTTTTTTCGAAAATTTTAAAATTTGACCAGAAAATATTTTTTATAAAAAACGCCCCCAAAATGTGGGCGTGGCAAAAAACTTTATATTGACGAAATATAGACATTACGATTCTCTAAAAATGCTTCTCAGACACTTTTGTAAAATTCTTTACAGTTTGGCAAAAAAATACGTTTTCCTAAAAAGGGGGCGTGGCAGTGGGCGGATTTCAAAAATGTTTACACTTGTTCTGGTGGCACGGACAAGGATCCTATATTCCAAATTTCATTATCCTAGCTCAAAATTTAAGGCCCAAAAATCGGTGACGAACAGACGGACGGACGGACGCACAGTGGGGCAGCTCATATGATGGAGTCGGAATGAACTCAAAACATATGAGAAGGCTACAATCCGCTGTGCGGATCGTTGAATACCCTATCCCATCCTATCCATAAAACTAAAATCCCCAAAAAAGTGGGCATGGCTAAAAACACGATGTGGATAAAATAGAAAAAATGATATAGTGACAACAAATTCTTCAGACTGCTTACAAAACAATTTTACGGTTCTACAAAAGACAAGGTTTTCTCCTGCATATGTTATGGGGTAGTGTATAAAACTGGTTTTTATATAAAAACGCCCCCAAAAAGTGGGCGTGGGTTAAAATGGTATATAGACGAAATGTTCATATTAATAATGTTAATGATTCTGCATCAAAATTTTTTCGAAAAATTTAAAATTTGACCGAAAACAGTTTTTAATTGAAAACGCCCCCAAAAAGTGGGCGTGGCAAAAAACTTTATATGGACGAAATATAGATATTGATATTGTCTAAATATGTTGTTCAGAAACTTTTTTAAAATTCCTTACGGTTTGGTCAAAAGCTGAGTTTTTCTTAAAAGGGGGCGTGGCAGTGGACGGATTTCAAAATTTTTTACACTTGTTCTGTAGACAGAGACGAGGATCCTATATACCAAATTTCATTATCCTAGCTCAAAATTTAAGGCCTAAAAATCGGTAACGTACAGACGGACGGACGGACGGACAGACAGACATGGCTTAATCGACTCAGCTAGCGATTCTGAGTCGATCCATATACTTTGAGGTATATGTATCAAAAATATTTCTCTATGTTACAAACTAAGTATCAAAACTAATATACCCCCCTATGGGATAGGGTATAAACATTTGAAGTTTTACTAAAGAGATTCCAATTCCAAAATTGGTGTGCAAACCTGCTAACATACCACCAGAAGATCGAGAAACTTTTTTATACCCTATCCCATAGGGGTATATTAGTTTTGATACATAGTTTGTAACATAGAGAAATAATTTTGCTACATATACCTCAAAGTATATGGATCGACTCAGATTCGCTAGCTGAGTCGAATTAGCCATGTCTGTCTGTCCGTCCATCTGTTCGTCACCGATTTTTGGGCCTTAAATTTTGAGCTAGGATAATAAAATTTGGTATATAGGATCCTTGTCCGAGTCACCAGAACAAGTGTGAACATTTTTAAAATCCGCCCACTGCCACGCCCCCTTTTTAGGAAAACATTTTTTTTGGCCAAGCCGTAAAGAATTTTCATACAGTATCCGAGCAGCATATTTAGAGAATCGAATTATCTATATTTCGTCAGTATAAAGTTTTTTGCCACGCCCACTTTTTGGGGTGTTTGAAAAAAAAAAACGTTTTTAGTAAAATTTTTAAATTTTCGAAAAAAGGTTTGATGCACAATCATTTGTAGTATTAATATGAACATTTCCTCAATATACCATTTTAACCCACGCCCACTGTTTAAGGGCGTTTTCTTACAAAAACCATTTGTATTCCCTACCCCAAGGCATATGCAACAGAAAAACGTTGTTTTTGGTCGAACCATACAAGAATTTGATAAACCTTCTGAACAATATGTTGTTCTATTGTTATCTATTAAATTGTTATTTATTAAATTGTTATTTATTAAATTGTTATTTATTAAATTGTTATTTATTAAATTGTTATTTATTTAATTGTTATTTATTTAATTGTTATTTATTTATTTGTTTTTTTATTTAATTGTTATTTATTTAATTTTTTTTTTGTTAATTGCTATTTATTAAATTGTTTTTTTATATTATTATTTATTAAATACTATTGAAGTTGTTTATTTATTTATTTAGTTATGTAGTTATTTATTTGTTTATTTATTTATTTATTTATTTATTTCTGTTTATTTATTTATTATTATTTTTTTTTTTCAATTAATTTATCTAATATTGCTAGTCATAACATATTTTTACCTGATTTTTTAACCTTTATATTCCTTTATTAATTTTTTTTTCTCTTTATATTTGGAGTTTTTGTTTGTATTTTTCTCCAAAAAACAATCTTATATTTGTCTCTCATAGTTATCTAATAATCTAATATATAATATTTCAGAAGAAAAGTACTTGTTATTAAATCTCTGTGTAAAATGTGAGGTAACAAACCTATTGTAAAATTATATACAAAATAAACTATAGACAAAAACATATGAGAGGCTACAATCCGCTATGCGGATCGTTGAATACCCTATCCCATCCCATCCTTTAAATTAATATCCTCAAAATATAGGCTTTATGGCGATGAAATACAGAAAATGACATTGTCACAATATATTGCTCAGACAGTTTCTCAAAATCTTTTGTGGTTCGACAAAAAACAACGTATTTCTATTGCTCATGCCTTGGGATGGGGTATACAAATGGTTTTTGTAAGAAAACGCCCTCAAAATGTGGGCGTAGGTGAAAATGATCTACGGACAAAATGTTTATATTACCATTGCGGAAGTATTTGCATCAAAAATTTTTTCGAAAGTTTTAAAATTTGGACAAAAAGCGTTTTTTACTAAAAACGCCCCCAAAAAGTGGGCGTGGCAAAAAACTTTGTATGAACGAAATATAGATATTAGGATTGTCTAAATATCCTGCTCAGACACTTTTTTGAATACCTTACGGTTTGGCCAAAAAATAAGTTTTTCTAAAAAGGGGGCGTGGCAGTGGGCGGATTTCAAAAATGTTTACACTTGTTCTGGTGACTCGCACAAGGATCCTATATAAAAAATTTCATTATCGTAGCTCAAAATTTAAGGCCCAAAAATCGGTGACGAACAGACAGACGGACGGACGGACGGACGGACGGACGGACGGACGGACAGACAGACATGGCTAATTCGACTCAGCTAGCGATTCTGAGTCGATCCATATACTTTGAGGTATATGTAGCAAAATTATTTCTCTATGTTACAAACTATGTATCAAAACTAATATACCCCCCTATGGGATAGGGTATAAAAAAAAAAAACATATGAGAGGCTACAATCCGCTGTGCGGATCGTTGAATACCCTATCCCATCCCATCCTTAAAATTAATATCCTCAAAATATAGGCCTTATGGCGATGAAATACAGAAAATAACATTGTCACAATATATTGCTCAGACAGTTTATCAAAATCTTTTGTGGTTCGACAAAAAACAACGGTTTTCTATTGCTAATGCCTTGGGATGGGGTATACAAATGGTTTTTGTAAGAAAACGCCCCCAAAATGTAGGCGTAGGGGAAAATGATCTATGGACAAAATGTTTATATTACCATTGCGGAAGTATTTGCATCAAAATTTTTTTCGAAAGTTTTAAAATTTGGACAAAAAGCGTTTTTTACTAAAAACGCCCCCAAAAAGAGGGCGTGGCAAAAAACTTTGTATGAACGAAATATAGATATTAGGATTGTCTAAATATGCTGCTCAGACTTTTTTTTGAAATTCCTTACGGTTAAGCTTAAAACTACGTTTTTTCTAAAAGTGGGCGTGGCAGTGGGCGGATTTTAAAAATTTTTACACTTGTTCTGGTGACTCGGCCAAGGATCCTATATACCAAATTTCATAATCCTAGCTCAAAATTTAAGGCCCAAAAATCGGTGACGAACAGACAGACGGACGGATGGACGGACGGACGGACGGACAGACAGACATGGCTAGTTCGACTCAGCTAGCGATTCTGAGTCGATCCATATACTTTGAGGTATATGTAGCAAAATTATTTCTCTATGTTACAAACTAAGTATCAAAACTAATATACCCCCCTATGGGATAGGGTATAAACATATGAGAAGGCTACAATCCACTGTGCGGATCGTTGAATACCCTATCCCATCCTATCTGTAAAACTAAAATCCCCAAAAAGTGGACATGGCTAAAAACACGATGTGGATAAAATTAAGAATATGACATGGTGACAACAAATTCTTCAGACTGCTTACAAAAAACTTTTACGGTTCTACAAAAGACAAGGTTTTCTCCTGCATATGTTATGGGGTAGGGTATAAAAATGGTTTTTATATAAAAACGCCCCCAAAAAGTGGGCGTGGGTTAAAATGGTCTATTGACAAAATGTTCATATTTATATTACTAATGATTCTGCATCAAAATTTTTTTAGAAAATTTTAAAATTTGACCGAAAAACGTTTTTTATTAAAAACGCCCCCAAAAAGTGGGCGTGGCAAAAAACTTTATATAAACGAAATACAGATATTCAGATTGTCTAAATATGTTGTTCAGAAAGTTTTTCAAAATTCCTTATGGTTTGGCCAAAAAATACGTTTTTCTAAAAAGGGGGCGTGGCAGTGGGCGGATTTCAAAAATTTGTACACTTGTTCTGCTGGGAGCAACAAAGAGCACGTGTACCAAATTTCATCCTTCTAGCTCAAAATTTAAGGCCCAAAAACTGGTGACGTACGGACGGACGGACGGACGGACGGACGGACAGACATGCCTAAATCGACTCAGCTATCGATTCTGAGTCGATCCATCTACTTTGAGGTATATATAGCTAAATTATTTCTCTATGTTACAAACTATGTATCAAAACTAATATACCCCTATGGGATAGGGTATAAAAAAGAATATTGCATTGGCAATCAAAAAAAAATACAAATTTTTGGCGCAACAGGCTCGTTAGTACCCAGGGCCTAGCTTTCTCACAACCATTCATGTGTGCGTGTGTACTTCTTGCACGATGGCGGGAGCTCCTGTTTTATGCCGACTCCGAACGGCTAAGTTGAGATAAGCTATTCTTGACAATTGATACTACTCGGACGATTTGTCAGATCATCACGAGAGGAGGGCCAGTGAAAAATCATTTAGGTGTTGCTATGGCTGGGAATCGAACCCAGACCTTCTGCGCGGCAGTTCATCGCACTAACCATCGCGCCACTGAGCCCTCTGGCAATCATACAAGATAATATCTTCATTCAGTGGCCACATATACCAACAAAAATTAATCCGACAGACATTTTATCTCGTGGATCGTATCCGCCAGATTTAATTAATTCAAATCTATGGTTTCACGGGCCAGAGTTCATGTCCACAGCTTCAACGTATTGGCCAGCATATGAATTTAATTTGGAAAAGGATGACAAAAGGATGGTAAGAAAGAAAACTAAAATAGCTCTAAAGGTCACCATTTATACGGATTCTGATATTATTATGATTATAAAGTGCCATAACAATTATATTTCTTAGAATGTTGTTGCATAAATTCTACGCTTTAAAGGAAATTGTATGGAGAAGAATAAGAACCTTCGCATATATGGACCTCTGACAGCCGATAAAATTCAAATTGCTCTGACTAAAGTTGTAAGAATTGTGCAAGCCAAATCGGTTCCAGCAGAGATTCTTGCCCTGACAAGAACAGGGACCTCTCTGCACGGAGTCACATCAAATCACCTTTTGTCGATAGCAGAGGTGTATTAAGAGTTGGTGGACGTTTGAAATGTTCTACTCTGGATTATAATAGTAAACACCCAATTCTGTTACCAAAAAAACATGTTTTTATTAATATTCCGCTTCGTCATCTTCATATAATAAACCAACATATCGGTCCGTTCATGGGAAAAATATTTGTCGATCAGTTTGTCGCTATTGCATTTCTTGTTTTCGGACAAAGCCAACCAACGAAGAGCTTCTTATGGCCGATCTACCTGAATTACGTGTTCGACAGACACGGCCATTCAATATAATTGGAATCGACTTCTGCTGACCATTTCAAATTTACTACAGCCGTCGTTCATGAGATTTCATCTACCAAGGGATATGTATCCGTATTTGTTTGCTTTCCAACAAAGGCAATTCACCTAGAACTGCTTGAGATCTTACAACAGCAGCAATCCTAGCGGGACTTAAACGATTCATAGGTCGTCAATATACAGCGACAACGCTACAAATTCCATTGGCGCACGGAACGAGCTACATAACTTATACGAAATGTTCCAGAACCAGTTCTTCGATATTATAACAGGAGCCGCAATGGAAAATGAGGACCTATTCCGACCATTTTCGGGTGGGCAATGGTTGGGCCGGAACGTAAAACCTTTTGTACGCGGTTAGATAAAACACTCGATTTCGACTTGGAACGTTTTGGATGATAGAGGAGTCTTATTATCTACCACCACTATCTGCAGAAGAACGAACTTCTAGCTGAGAAACACTTCCTTAACAATCATTCTCGTCGACTAGATGTTAAATTCGAAGTTGAACTACCGTTTAAAACCTCAATGAATATTAATTTCGGAGACTCGCTTCAAACTGCAATTACTCGGTTTTACTCGCTAGAAGGAAGATTTAATTTAAGTAGCAGTCATCATTAATGTTGGTCTTGACCATATGGAAGAAATTCCAACAAATCAAGTTTTTCGAAATACAAAAAGCAATATTATTTACCTCACCACGCTGTCTTCAAGGTCGACAGCAGCACGACAAGCTGAGAGTTGTTTTCGACGCTTCCGCTAAATCGAATGACTTCTTTTCCTTGAATAAAGGCTTATTGGGACCGACCCACAATTCAACGGATTATATTCTCTATTTGCTTGAGATCTCATCGGCACTCGTACTTAATAACAGGTGACATCGGAAAGATGTACAGACAAGTGTGGATCGCTTCAAGATCTTTATTTCGTCCATATAAAGTTATTTGCCACGCCCACGTTTTAGGGGCGTTTGAAGTAAAAAAAACTTTTTCCAGTCAAATTTTAAAATTTTTGGAATAAAATTTCGATGCAGAACTATTGGTAATATTAATATGAACATTTGGTCTACAGATAATTTTTACCCATGCCCACATTTGGGGGCGTTTTTATATAAAAACCATTTTTATACACTAACCCATAACATATGCAAGAGAAAAACCTTGTCGTTGTAGAACTGTAAAATTTGTTGTGACAATGCCATTTTCTATATTTAATCCTCATCGTGTTTAAAGCCATGTCCACTTTTTGGGGATATTAGTTTTACAGATGGGATGGGATAGGGTATTCAACGATCCGCACAGCGGATTGTAGCCTTGTCATATGTTTTTAAACTGTCTGAACAATATGTTGATACAACATCATTATCTATAATTTATCGCCATAAAGCCCACATTTCGGGGGTTGTATAGGATATAACGATCCGCACAGCGGATTGAAGCCTTCTCATATGATGTATATCTAAATTTCATCATTCTAGCTTAAAATTTAAGATCTAAATCGACCCAGCTAGCGATTCTGAGTCGATCATTATACTTTAAGATATTTCTATTTGAATTATTTTTTATACCCTATCCCATAGGGGTATATTAGTTTTGACACATAGTTTGTAACATAGAGAAATAATTTGGCTAGATGGAATCGATAGCTGAGTCGATTTAGCCATGTCTGTCCGTCCGTCCGTCCGTATGTCACCAGTTTTTAGGCCTAAAATTTGTAGCGAGAAGGATGAAATTTGGTACACATACTCTTTGTTGCTCCCGGCAGAATAAGTGTAAACACTTTTGAAATCCGCCCACTGCCACGCCCACTTTTAAGAAAAAACGTAGTTTTTGGCCAAACCGTTAGGAATTTTGAAAAAGTTCTGAACAACATATTTAGACAATCTTAATGTCTATATATCTTCAATATAGAGTTTTTTTGCCACGCCCACTTTTTGGGGGCGTTTTCAGTAAAAAAACTTTTATTTGGTCAATTTTTAAGGTTTTTGGAAAAAATTTAAATGCTGAATCATTGGTAATATTACTATGAACATTTCGTCTTTTTATCATTTAACCCGCGCTTACTTTTTGGGGGCGTTTTTATATAAAAACCGTTTTTATACGCTACCCTAAAACATATGCAGGAGAAAAACCTTGTCTTTTGTAGAATCATAAAAGTGTTCTATGTGTCTGATCAATTTGTTGTGAAAGTGTCTTTTTATACCCTATCCCATAGGGGTATACTAGTTTTGACATTAAGTTTGTAACATAGAGAAATAATTTCGATACATATACCTCAAAGTATATGGATCGATTCAGAATCGCTAGCTGAGTCGATTAAGCCAGTTCTGTCTGTCCGTCCGTCCGTACGTCTGTGTGTCACCGATTTTTGGGCCTTAAATTTTGAGCTAGAGTTTTGAAATTTGGTACATAGACTCTCTGGCCGACGAAGCAGAACAAGTGTAAAAATTTTGGAAATCCGCGCACTGCCACGCCCCTTTTTAGAAAAACTTAGTTTTAAGCCAAACCGTAAGGAATTTCAAAAAAGTGTCTGAGCAGCATATTTAGACAATCCGAATATCTATATTTGTCTATGCCCCCTTTTTGTCCAAATTTTAACACTTCCGAAAAAAATTTTGATACAAATAGTTTTGCAATGGTAATATAAACATTTTGTCCATAGATCATTTTCCTTACGCTCACATTTTTGGGGCGTTTTCTTACAAAAACCATTTGTATACCCCATCCCAAGGCATTAGCAATAGAAATACGTTGTTTTTGGTCGAACCACAAAAATTTTCGATAAACTGTCTGAGCAATATATTGTGACAATGTCATTTTCTGTATTTCATCGCTATAAAGCCTATATTTTGAAGATATTAATTTTAAGGATGGGATGGGATAGGGTATTTAACGATCCGCACAGCGGATTGTATCCTCTCATATGTTTATACCCTATCCCATAGGGGGGTATATAAGGTTTGACATTAAGTTTGTAACATAGAGAAATAATTTCGATACATATACCTCAAAGTATATGGATCGATTCAGAATCGCTAGCTGAGTCGATTAAGCCATGTCTGTCTGTCCGTCCGTCCGTCCGTCCGTCTGTGTGTCACCGATTTTTGGGCCTTAAATTTAGAGTTAGAGTGTTGAAATTTGGTATATAGACTCTCTGACCGACGAAGCAGAACCAGTGTAAAAAATTTTGAAATCCGCCCACTGCCACGCCCCCTTTTAGAAAAACGTAGTTTGAAGCCAAACCGTAAGGAATTTCAAAAAAGTGTCTGAGCAACATATTTAGACAACCCTCATGTCTATATTTCGTCCATACAAAGTTTTTTGCCACGCCAACTTTTTGGGGGCGTTTTTAGTAAAAAAACGCTTTTTGTCCAAATTTTACCACTTTCGAAAAAAAATTGGATGCAAATAATTCCGTAATGGTAATAAAAACATTTTGAAATATAGATCATTTTCACCTACGCCCACATTTTGGGGGCATTTTCTTACAAAAACCATTTGCATACCCCATCCCAAGGCATTAGCAATAGAAATACGTTGTTTTTTGTCGAACCATAAAAGATTTTGATAAATTGTCTGAGCAATATATTGTGACAATGTCATTTTCTGTATTTCATCGCCATAAGGCCTATATTTTGAGGATATTAATTTTATGGATGGGATGGGATAGGGTATTCAACGATCCGCACAGCGGATTGTAGCCTCTCATATGTTTTTAATAGGCACACGATCCGCGTCAAAAGTTGAGGATTTAATTTTCAACCCGCCGGCAAACATTCCTTATCAAAACTTTTTGAAATAGCGCTATTTATACCCTATCCCATAGGGGTATATTAGTTTTGATACATAGTTTGTAACAAAGAGAAATAATTTAGATACATATGCCTAAAAGTATATGGATCGAAAGTCAGAATCGCTAGCTGAGTTGATTAAGCCATGTCTGTCCGGCAAACATTCCTTATCAAAACTTTTTGAAATAGCGCTATTTATACCCTATCACATAGGGATATATTAGTATTGATACATAGTTTTTAACAGAGAAAAATAATTTAGATACATATGCCTAAAAGTATATGGATCGAAAGTCAGAATCGCTAGCTGAGTCGATTAAGCCATGTCTGTCCGTCCGTCCGTCACCAGTTTTTGGGCCTTAAATTTTGAGCTAGAGTGATGAAATTTGGTACCCGTGCTTTTTGTTGCTCCCAACAGAATGAGTGTAAACATTTTTGAAATCCGCTACTGCCACGCCCTCTTTTTAGAAAAAAACGTAGTTTTTGACCAAACCATAACTAATTTTGAAAATGTGTCTGAACGACATATTTAGACAATCTGAATATCTGTATTTCGTTCATATAAAGTTTTTTTTACCACGCCCACTTCGTGGTTCGTTTTTAATAAAAAAACGTTTTTCGGTCAAATTTTAAAATATTCGAAAAAACGTTTGATGTAGAATCATTAGTAATATTAATATGAACATTTCGCCTATAGAACATTTTAACCCACGTCCACTTATTGGGGGCGTTTTTATATAAAAACCATTTTTATACACTACCCCATAATATATGCAGGAGAATAACCTTGTCATTTGTAAAACCGTCGAATTTGTTGTGACAATGTCATTTTCTACATTTGATCCCCATCGTGTTTTAAGCCATGTCCACTTTTTGGGGATATTAGTTTTGCAGATGGGATGGGATAGGATACTTAACGATTCGCACAGCGGATTGTAGCCTTCTCATATGTTTGTATCTATATTTAATCCTCATCGTGTTTTAAGCAATGTCCACTTTGTGGGGATATTAGTTTTACAGATGGGATGGGATAGGGTATTCAACGATCCGCACAGCGTATTGTAGCCTTCTCATATTTTTTTTTTACAAATTTTGGATCAAAACTATTATACCTCTATGGGATAGGGTAAAAAAACTCAGTTTAGTTTCTTCATACCATCGAAATCTTTACTACCTTGTCAAATTCTCTAACCATGGTCCTGAAATTTATTCTAACATTATACTCATTTCACTAGAACTGCACGCGATTGCATGCAATTTTCTTTCTAACGACAATGTTAGTTTTTGTTAGCCATTATTATGTGTGTTCCTTTTCTTCTCGCTTGGATGAGCATGCTATTAAGTAACTGCATTAATCTTATTTTCACGAGCTAAGTAATAATGCCATTCTTTTCCTTTTTTCGTTTTGCTCTTTTTACTTTCATTACATTCAATTCTTCATACAATTCTCTCCTTGGCCTTGCGACGATAAACTGGAAACGGAAAAATAATAAAATAAAAATAAAACAAATTCCTCAATGGCCAATAGTTAAAGGCGGGAGGATTTTGCCTGTTTGCGATTTCAATGGACTTTCATGTTTGGCACATATAAAAAGTAAGTATCTTCATTCAGAATTTATTTTGTTTGTCATGCATTTTGCTTTTATCTTGTGATTTAAGTACACGCATAGTAGCACAACTCACTTTTAGCAATTTTTGACATATTATACAAAAATGCAGAACCAGAGCATATGTTTAATGACAGACATTCAATGTAACGTTCAACAATAGATAGGTGAGGTTTATACAATATATTATGTGTTTAAGAGCTTAATTTATAAATTATGGACATAAAAATGATTTTAATTAGAATTACAATTTTTCATAAAATATACTATAGACAAATGAAAGTATTTTTTAACTTTCCCTTACAAATAGAAAGATATTGTTTTAGTGAAAAATTTCGACCTAAAGATTTTGATTGATTCCTTACGATGATATAGCGGAACCCATAAAATGGTTTTTCAAATACCGTCCGTCGGTCCGTCCGTCCCTCTCTCCAGCATAAGGCTTGACCGATATTCTTCAAAATTCGTATTCAAATTTGTTTTGGTCATAATTCTATGCAATTTTGTTTACTTTTAGCGATTGTATTAACGGTATACCTGCCATATAACAATTACAGATAATGTCAATGTTCTCGAAAACGACTCCAACAATTCTGATAACGCATACTATTAGTTCTAACAAAACTGCATACTCATGTTTCAATGTTCAATTTCTCGCAAATTATTCGGTCAAACTGAATGAAATTTATTATATGTACTACTACAATTAAACAACTTTTGGCCCAATTATTCGCTAAAGGAATATTAATTTTTGGCCATTAACATGAAATCGTTATACAAAATTCCCATGGGCACCGATGGGACAAAAGTTCTTATAATCATAGTTTTTCATAATGTTTATACCCTATCCCATAGTATACTAGTTTTGATATAAAGTTTGTAGCATAGAGAAATAATTCGTCCATTCCATCCGTCTGTGCGTCACAGATTTTTGGGCCTTAAATTTTGAGCTACAGTAATGAATCTTGGTATATAGACTCTGTCAGATGAAGCGGACTACCATGGTCACTTTTTATAACCTATCCCATAGGGGGGTATATTAGTTTTGATACATAGTTTGTAACATAGAGAAATAATTTTGCTACATATACCTCAAAGTATATTGATCGATTTAGAATCGCTAGCTGAGTCGAATTAGCCATGTCTGTCTGTCCGTCCGTCCGTCCGTCCGTCTGTCTGTTCGTCACCGATTTTTGGGCCTTAAATTTTGAGCTAGGATAATGAAATTTGGTATATAGGATCCTTGTCCGAGTCACCAGAACAAGTGTAAAATTTTTCAAATCTGTCCACTGCCACGCCCCCTTTTAAGAAAAACTAAGTTTTTGGCCAAACCGTAAGGAATTTTGAAAAAGTTTCTGAGCAACATATTTAGACAATCGTAATATCTATATTTCGTTCATACAAAGTTTTTTGCCACGCCCACTTTTTTGGGGTGTTTTTAGTAAAAAACGCTTTTTGTCCAAATTTTTAAAAATTCGAAAATACTTTTGATGCAAATGCTTCCGTAATAATAAAATAAACATTTTGTCTATATATCATTTTCAACTACACACACTTTTTGGCGGCATTTTCTTACAAAAACCATTTGTATGCCTTATCCCAAGGCGAATGCAATAGAAATACGTTGTTTTTTGTCGAACCACAAAAGATTTTGATAAACTGTCTGAGCAATATATTGTGACAATGTCATTTTCTGTATTTCATCGCCATAAAGCCTATATTTTGAGGATATTAATTTTAAGGTGGGATGGGATAGGGTATTCAACGAGCCGCACAGCGGATTGTAGCCTCTCATATGTTTTTTTATACCCTATCCCATAAGGGTATATTAGTTTTGATACTTAGTTTGTAACATAGAGAAATAATTTAGCTACATATACCTTAAAGTATATGGATCGACTAAGAATCGCTAGCTGAGTCGAATTAGCCATGTCCGTCTGTCCGTCCGTCCGTCTGTCTGCTCGTCACCGATTTTTGGGCCTTAAATTTTGAGCTAGGATAATGAAATTTGGTATATAGGATCATTGGCCGAGTCACCAGAAGAAGTGTAAAAATTTTAAAAATCCACCCACTGCCACGCCCCCTTTTAGAAAAAAAGTAGTTTTAAGCCAAACCGTAAGGAATTTCAAAAAAGTGTGTTAGCAACATATTTAGACAATCCTAATATCTATATTTCGTCCATACAAAGTTTTTTGCCACGCCCACTTTTTGGGGGGCTTTTTTAGTAAAAGACGTTTTTTGTCCAAATTTTAAAACTTTTAAAACAATATATTGCTCAAAATCTCGTGTGGTTCGACAAAAGACAACGTATTTCTATTGCTAATGCCTTGGGCTGGGGTATACAAATGGTTTTTGTAAGAAAACGCCCCCAAAATGTGGGCGTAGGTGAAAATGATCTATGGATAAAATGTTTATATTACCATTTCGGAAGTATTTGCATCAACATTTTTTTCGAAAGTTTTAAAATTTGGACAAAAAGCGTTTTTTACTAAAAACGCCCCCAAAAAGTGGGCGTGGAAAAAAACTTTGTATGAAGGAAATATAGATATTAGGATTGTCTAAATATGCTTGTCAGACACTTTTTTGAAATTCCTTACGGTTTGGCCAAAAAAATAAGTTTTCCTAAAAAGCGGGCGTGGCAGTGGGCGGATTTCAAAAATTTTTACATTTGTTCTGGTGGCACGGACGAGGATACTATATACCAAATTTCATTATCCTAGCTCAAAATTTAAGGCCCAAAAACCGCTGACGAACAGACAGACGGGCGGACGGACGGACGGACAGACAGACATGGCTAATTCGACTCAGCTAGCGATTCTGAGCCGATCCATATACTTTGAGGTATATGTAGCAAAATTATTTCTCTGTGTTACAAACTAAGTATCAAAACTAATATACCCCCCTATGGGACAGGGTATAAACATATGATAGGCTACAATCCGCTATGCGGATCGTTGAATACCCTATCCAATCCTATCCTTTAAATTAATATCCTCAAAATATAGGCCTTATGGCGGTGAAATACAGAAAATGACATTGTCACAATATATTGCTCAGACAGTTTCTCAAAATCGTTTGTGGTTCGACAAAAAACAACGTTTTTCTATTGCATATGCCTTGGGGTAAGGCATACAAATGGTTTTTGTAAGAAAACGCCCCCAAAATGTGGGCGTAGGTGAAAATGATCTATGGACAAAATGTTTATATTACTATTGCGGAAGTATTTGCATCAAATTTTTCGAAAGTTTTAAAATTTGAATAAAAAGCGTTTTTTACTAAAAACGCCCCCAAAAAGTGGGCGTGGCAAAAAACTTTGTATGAACGAAATATAGATATTAGGATATACTAAATATGCTGCTCAGCCTGAGAAGGCTACAATCCGCTGTGCGGATCGTTGAATACCCTATCCCATCCTATCCATAAAACTAAAATCACCAAAAAAGTGGGCATGGCTAGAAACAAGATGTGGATAAAATAGAAAAAATGATATAGTAACAACAAATTCTTCAGACTGCTAACAAAACACTTTTACGGTTCTACAAAAGACAAGGTTATCTCCTGCATATATTATGGGGTAGTGTATAAAAATGGTTTTTATATAAAAACGCCCCCAAAAAGTGGGCATGGGTTAAAATTGTATATAGACGAAATGTTTATATTAATAATGTTAATGATTCTGCATCAACATTTTTTTCGAAAAGTTTATAATTTGACCGAAAACAGTTTTTTATAGAAAACGCCCCCAAAAAGTGGGCGTGGCAAAAAACTTTATAGAGACGAAATATAGATATTAATATTATCTAAATATGTTGTTCAGAAACTTTTTTAAAATTCCTTACGGTTTGGTAAAAAACTGAGTTTTTCTTAAAAGGGGGCGTGGCAGTGGGCGGATTTCAATTTTTTTTACACTTGTTCTGTAGGCAGAGACGAGGATCCTATATACCAAATTTCATTATCCTAGCTCAAAATTTAAGGCCCAAAAATTGGTGACGAACAGACAGACGGACGGACGGACGGACGAACAGACAGACATGGCTAATTCGACTCAGCTAGCGATTCTGAGTCGATCCATATACTTTGAGGTATATGTAGCTAAATTATTTCTCTATGTTACAAACTAAGTATCAAAACTAATATACCCCCCTATGGGATAGGGTATAAACATATGATAGGCTACAATCCGCTATGCGGAACGTTGAATACCCTATCCCATCCCATCCTTTAAATTAATATCCTCAAAATATAGGCCTTATGGCGATGAAAAATAGA
Organism: Rhingia campestris; assembly: GCA_932526625.1. Classification (NCBI taxonomy): domain Eukaryota; kingdom Metazoa; phylum Arthropoda; class Insecta; order Diptera; family Syrphidae; genus Rhingia; species Rhingia campestris. The sequence goes on along the minus strand of OW052182.1, from coordinate 137,024,890 downwards.
AAATGACATTGTCACAATATATTGCTCAGACAGTTTCTCAAAATCTTTTGTGGTTCGACAAAAAACAACGTATTTCTATTGCTAATGCCTTGGGATGGGGTATACAAATGGTTTTTGTAAGAAAACGCCCCCAAAATGTGGGCGTAGGTGAAAATGATCTATTGGCAAAATGTTCATATTACCATTGCGGAAGTATTTGCATCAAATTTTTTTTCGAAAGTTTTAAAATTTGGACAAAAAAATTTTTTTTTACTAAAAACGCCCCCAAAAAGTGGGCGTGGCAAAAAACTTTGTATGGACGAAATATAGATATTAGGATTGTCTAAATATGTTGCTAACACACTTTTTTGAAATTCCTTACGGTTTGGCTAAAACTACGTTTTTTCTAAAAGGGGGCGTGGCAGTGGGCGGATTTTTAAAATTTTTTACACTTGTTCTGGTGACTCGGCCAAGGACCCTATATACCAAATTTCATTATCCTAGCTCAAAATTTGAGGCCCAAAAATCGGTGACGAACAGACAGACGGACGGACGGACGGACAGACAGACATGGCTAATTCGACTAGCGATTCTGAGTCGATCCATATACTTTGAGGTATATGTAGCTAAATTATTTCTCTATGTTACAACTAAGTATCAAAACTAATATACCCCTATAGGATAGGGTATAAACATTTTTATAAATGTCTTTTGTAGAACCGTAAAATTTGCTGTGTCATTGTCATTTTCAATATTTAATTCCCATCGTGTTTTAAGCCATGTCCACATTTTGGGGATATTAGTTTTACAAATCTGATGGGATAGGGTATACAACGATTTGCACAGCGGATTGTAGCCCTCTCATATGTTTTTTAGAGTGTATAGTCAGGATAACTTTTTCTCTCGAATCGACCCAGGATTTCTTCATCCGCTTTTGATACGGTCCACGCTTCAGCGACGTAGAGCAGGACTGGGATGATCAGTAGATCCTTAGTAGTTCGAGTGAGGGCATTACTACTAAATTGCCTTCTTAGCCCGAAGAAAAAGCGGTTGGCAAGAGTAATTCTTCGTTTGATTACTGACGAGATGTTGTTGTCAGAGTTGATAGCGGAGCCGAGGTAGACAAGGTCCCGTACTACCTGAAAGTTATATCTGTCAATGATGACGTTCTGTCCAATTCGTCGATGTTGTGTGTCCTTTCGTGTTGACAACATATATTTAGTCTTACCCTCATTTACTGCTAAACCCATTTTTACCGCTTCCTTCTCTATACTAGCATGACATCACGTGGCTCTGACATCACATTGAGTCCTACCAATGATGTCAATATCATCGGCGTATGCTAGTAGTGGCACCGATTTGTCGAAAATTGTGCCTCTGTTGTAGGCTCGGAAATTTTGCACTCAAGAATCAAATTGAAGAAGTCACATGACAGCGCATCGCCTTGTCTAAATCCTTTTTTGGTATCAAATGTGTCGGTGAGGTTGTTTTCGAACCTGATGGAGCAGCGATAATTCTTCATCGTCATAATACACAAACGGGTTTGGGCGGCATAACAAAACTAGACATGGCTCTGTGTAGTACGTCTCTATAAATGCTTTGGTCTTCTTGGGTTTTTTTTCCAGGATCTACAGAAGCGTGAAAATTTGATCGGTTGTGGACTTTCCTGGCCTAAAACCACACTGATAAGGGCCAATCAGGTTGTTGGTAACGGTTTCAGGGGCTCACATATTACAGCAGATTGGATCTTACAGGCGATGTTGAGGAGACTTATGCCTCTGTAGTTGGCGCAGTTAAGAGGGTCTCCTTTTGGTGGATCGGGCAAACAATGCTGAGGTTACAGTATTCAGGCATACTCTCATCCGACCAGATTTGGCTTACTTACTTACCAAATTATCTCCTCCAGCTTAATAAAGCTCAGCATTGTTCTTTGGTGGTCGCTCGAAGGTTTTGTCGAGAAGCTCATGGAAGCAATCCTTAGTTATATCATCTTTTTCCTCCTTTGGAGGGTGAGCGCATATGATGCTTAAGTTACTGAATTTGGCCTGCACCTTTCCTGTTTAATGATTGTCACATTCTCACGATGCGAACGTCGTTGTCCTTTTTTCGTTTACAGGGTCATCAACAATAATATCAGTCCTTTCCTAGGCTTTTGGTTGCTTCGTAGCAATGTTTTTTTCCATGGGTGGGTAGTTAAACCAAAGCATAACCCCCAACCTGAGGGCCAGTTCCAATTTATTTGATACCCCTAGGACACGGGGCGATCAGTATCCACTACGGGATTGAGGGCTGCCGTTGACCTTTCGGTTCATCCGCCACCATCTTTGTTCAAGGGGCCTGACTTTCTCTTGAAATTCCTACATAACCTGTTGTCCGAATATGTCGAAGCAGCTTATTTAGGTTCGCTTGGGACGGCAGACCGGGTATTCATTCCCTGCCATTCTGATCAGGGTGATTATAGTGTTGCTGTTTATACCCTATCCCATAGGGGTATATTAGTTTTGATACATAGTTTGTAACATAGAGAAATCATTTAGCTACATATACTTCAAAGTATATGGATCGACTCAGAATCAATAGCTGAGTCGATTTAGCCATTTCTGTCCGTCCGTCCGTCCGTCACCAATTTGTGTGCCTTAAATTTTAAGCTAGAATGATAAAATTTGGTACACGTGCTCTATGTTGCTCCCACCAGAACAAGTGTAAAACTAAAATTCGATACATATACCTCAAAGTATATGGATCGATTCAGAATCGCTAGCTGAGTCGATTAAGCCATGTCTGTCTGTCCGTCCGTTCGTCCGTCCGTCTGTGTGTCACCGATTTTTGGGCCTTAAATTTTGAGCTAGAGTGTTGAAATTTGATATATAGACTCTCTGGCCGACGAAGCAGAACAAGTGTTAACATTTTTGAAATCAGCCCACCGCCACGCCCCTTTTTAGAAAAACGTAGTTTTGAGCCAAACCTTAAGATTTCGAAAAAGTGTCTGAGAAGCATATTTAGAAAATCTTAATATCTATATTTCGTCCATACAAAGATTTTTGCCACGCCCACTTTTTGGGGGCGTTTTTAGTAAAAACGCTTTTTGTCCAAATTTTAACACTTTCGAAAAAAATGTTGATGCAAAAACTTCCGTAATGGTAATATAAACATTTTGTCCATAGATCATATTCACCTGCGCCCACATTTTGGAAGCGTTTTTTTACAAAAACCATTTTTATACCCCATCCCAAGGCATTAGCAATAGAAATACGTTGTTTTTTGTCGAAACACAAAAGATTTTGATAAACTGTCTGAGCAATATATCGTGACAATGTCATTTTCTGTATTTCATCGCCAGAAGGCCTATATTTTGAGGATATTAATTTTAAGGATGGGATGGGATAGTGTATTCAACGATCCGCACAGCGGATTGTAGCCTCCCATATGTTTATACCCTATCCCATAGGGGTATATTAGTTTTGATACATAGTTTGTAACATAGAGAAATAATTTAGCTACATATACCTCAAAGTATATGGATCGACTCAGAATCGATAGCTGAGTCGATTAAGCCATGTCTGTCCGTCCGTCCGTCAGTACGTCACCAGTTTTTTGGCCTTAAATTTTGAGCTAGAAGGATGAAATTTGGTACACGTGCTCTTTGTTGCTCCCAGCAGAACAAGTGTAAACATTTTTGAAATCCGCCCACTGCCACGCCCCCTTTTTAGAAAAACGTATGTTTTGGCCAAACCATAAAGAATTTTGAAAAACTTTCTGAACAGCATATTTAGACAATCTGAATATCTGTATTTCGTTCATATAAAGTTTTTTGCCACGCCCACTGTTTGGGGGCGTTTTTATTAAAAAACATTTTTCGTTCAAATTTTAAAATTTTCGAAAAAACGTTTGATGCAGAATCATTAGTAATATACATATGAACATTTCGTCTACAGACTATTTTAACCCCCGCCCACTTTTTTAGGGCGTTTTTATATAAAAACCATTTTTATACACTACCCCATAACATATGCAGGAGAAAATATTGTCTTTTGTAGAACCGTAAAAGTTTTTTATAAGCAGTCTGAAGAATTTGTTGTCACCATGTCATTTTCATTATTTTATCCACATCGTGTTTTTAGCCATGTCCACTTTTTGGGGATTTTAGTTTTACAGATATGATGGGATAGGGTATTCAACGATCCGCACAGCAGATTGTAGCCTTCTCATATGTTTTTTTAAATGTTTTCAATGTTGATCCCACGAGTAGCGGAGAAAGGAAGTCGACCTGCAAAGAGAGCCGCAGTGTCTTTGATCGTACTAAGCTCCTACACCAAGGTAGAATGTCACGTAGGAGATTCCCTAACCAAAGCCATGTGCAAAACATATGAGAAGGCTTCAATCCGCTGTGCGGATCGTTGAATACCCTATCCCATCCCATCGTTAAAATTAATTTCTTCAAACATATGAGAAGGCTACAATCCGCTGTGCGGATCGTTTAATACCCTATCCCATCCCATCCTTAAATATAATTTTCCCAAAAATGTGGTCTTTATGGGCATAAAGTATTGTAAATAACGTTGTCACAACATAATGTTCAGGAGGCTTATCAAATTCTTTTTCAAAACTAATATACCCCTATGGGATAGGGTAGAAAAAGTGGGCTTTATTAGCCTATAATATAGAAAATGACATTGTCATAAGTCATAACATATTGTTCAAACAGTTTATCAGAATCTCTTGTTGTTTGACAAAACACATCGTTTTCCTCCTGCATATGCTATGGGGTAGGGTATACAAACGGTTTTTGTAAGAAAACGCCCCCAAAAAGTGGGCGTGGGGTAAAATGGTGTATAAACAAAATGTTCATATTAATAATGTAAATGATTCTGCATCAAACATTTTTTCGAAAAATTTAAAATTTGACCGAAAACAGTTTTTTATTGAAAACGCCCCCAATAAGTGGGCGTGGCAAAAAACTTTATATGAACGAAATATATATATTACGGTTGTCTAACTACGTTTTTCAGACATTTTTTTTAAATTCCGTACCGTTTGGCCAAAAACAACGTTTTTCTAAAAAAGGGGCGTGGCAGTGGGCGGATTTCAAAAATGTTTACACTTGTTCTGCTGGGAGCAACAAAGACCACGTGTACCAAATTTCATCATTCTAGCTCAAAATTTAAGGCCCAAAAACTGGTGACGGACGGACGGACGGACGGACAGACATGGCTAAATCGACTCAGCTAGCGATTCTGAGTAGATCCATATACTTTGAGGTATATGTAGCTAAATTATTTCTCTATGTTACAAACTATGTATCAAAACTAATATACCCCCCTATGGGATAGGTTATAACAAAAATGTTGGTTTTGTCGATCCATAAACGTTTCTATACGATATCCCATATGGGTATATTAGTTTTGATATATAGTTTGTAATATAGAGAAATCGCTAGCTGAGTCGAATTAGCCATGTCTTTCTGTCCGTCCGTCCGTCCGTTCGTCTGTCTGCTCGTCACCGATTTTTGGGCCTTAAATTTTGAGCTAGGATAATGAAATTTGGTATATAGGACCTTTGTTCGTGCCACCAGAACAAGTGTAAACATTTTTGAAATCCGCCTACTGCCAGGCCCCCTTTTTAGAAAAACGTATTTTTTGGCCAAACCGCAAAGAATTTAAAAAAGTCTGAGTAGCATATGTAGAATATCGTAATATCTATATTTCTTCAGAATAAAGTTTTGTGCCACGCCCACTTTTTTTGGGCGTTTTTTTATAAAAAAAACATATGAGAAGGCTACAATCTGCTGTGCGGATCGTTGAATACCCTATCCCATCCTATCCATAAAACTAAAATCCCCAAAAAAGGGGGCATGGCTAAAAACACGATGTGGATAAAATAGAAAAAATGATATAGTGACAACAAATTCTTCAGACTGCTTACAAAACAATTTTACGGTTCTACAAAAGACAAGGTTTTCTCCTGCATATGTTATGGGGTAGTGTATAAAAATGGTTTTTATATAAAAACGCCCCCAAAAAGTGGGCGTGGGTTAAAATGGTATATAGACGAAATGTTCATATTAATAATTTTAATGATTCTGCATCAACATTTTTTTCGAAAAATTTAAAATTTGACCGAAAACAGTTTTTAATTGAAAACGCCCCCAAAAAGTGGGCGTGGCAAAAAACTTTATATAGACGAAATATAGATATTAATATTGTCTAAATATGTTGTTCAGAAACTTTTTTAAAATTCCTTACGGTTTGGTCAAAACCTGAATTTTTCTTAAAAGGGGGCGTGGCAGTGTGCGGATTTCAAAATTTTTTACGCTTGTTCTGCAGGCAGAGACGAGGATCCTATATACCTAATTTCATTATCCTATCTCAAAATTTAAGGCCTAAAAATCGTCGACGTACAGACGGACGGAGGGACGGACGGACGGACAGACAGACATGGCTTAATCGACTCAGCTAGCGTTTCTGAGTCGATCCATATACTTTGAGGTATATGTAGCAAAATTATTTCTCTATGTTACAAACTAAGTATCAAAACTAATATAACCCTATGGGATAGGGTATAAAAAACATTTTCCGGTCAAATTTTATAATTTTCGAAAAAAAATGTTGATGCACAATCATTGGTAGTATTAATGTGAACATTTCGTCCATAGACCATTTTAACCCACGCCCACTTTTTGGGGGCGTTTTCTTACAGAAACCATTTGTATGCCCTACCCCAAGGTATATGAAATTGAAAAACGTTGTTTTTTGTCTAACCATTAAAGATTTTGATAAACCGTCTGAACAATATGTTGTGACAACGTCATTTTGAATACCTTATGACCATAAAGACCACATTTAGGGGATATGACTTTTAAGGATGGGATGGGATAGGGTATTTTACGATCCGCACAGCGGATTGTAGCCTTCTCATGTGTTTTTATAAACTGTTGTGACGAATGGATACTTTTCTACTCGCGAACTGGGAAAATTGGTGTTTTGTTTTCTACTCGGGGAAATTCCCAATTCTAAACTGTGCGATACAAAAGGTGACGACCGGCTAAATAAAACAACCGATTCGATTGACTTTTTATTTTCAATAGGCAACAACATTTGCTTTTGGTATATTTGGTAAATTATCTTCGTGAACGATAACCATTGCGCCGTAGTTGAGATTTGGTTGGGTATCTGACCACATTGACCGAGGTTGCAATTCGTTCCAGCCGTCCAGAGTTGCAAAAAGTGTGTCTTTATCGGTTGGATCCGACGTCCCCCCCTTCGGGTTAGGGGTCAGAATATACCCGAGGTAAGGCATGCCTGTCGTAGAAGGCGACTAAAATCCACTCCCCGTATACCGAGTGTAAAGCGTATACAAACAACAAAAATGCAATGAGTACAACGAAAAGATTTACTACCCCAGGTGGCAATTCAGTTTCACTGGAAAATCCACCCTCTACGGAGGTCGGCTCTACGGATTCTGGGGAGAGCCAATTATTGCAAATGTGTAACCCTTTCGGGAAAAGTTCAAGGGTAACGAGGTCACCTACATCAGGATCTCAAAAAAATATATGTGTCTCAAGGAGCTCGACAACACCAGAAGTGTCAGCCCACGAAAAACGAGACTCAGTGAAAAATAAGAGCCTAAAGGAAGAAAACGACGTTCTTCGAACAAGGCTTAACAATGTCGAACTGCTCTGCGAAGAGCTTCGTAAAGAAATTCTCCATCTAAAGGAAGAAAATATGACTCTGAAGAGTTCATTTAAAATTTAAAAGATGGCACCAAACTCGTGCCCCGCAAGATAAAACACATCTCAATCGGTTGAGTAATTTGCTATCAAATTCGATTAAATACTTTAAAAACCATGCAGTAGAAACTTATCTGCAAAGCCTAACCGCTGGAAAGGAATCGAATTATTCGCTCTGGAAAGCAATTAGAGTCATAAAACGGCCAAAAATCGCGGTGCCGCCCATTAGGGTAACTCAAGACGTTTGGGCAAAGAGCGATAAGGAAAAAGCTGACGTTTTTGCCTCACATCTTGAGGAAACATTTAAGCCATTTGATGGTCCGGCGCAAAATGAAAACATTAATATATTCGAGAGTACAACCGATAATAACATAGTAAGATATGCAAGTATTGCCGAGCTTAAACGGGAAATACAGAAACTAAAGCCTAAAAAAGCTCCGGGTTATGACCTGATTACAGGAGAACTTCTTAAAATGTTGCCTCGGAAAGCATTAACTAAGCTTCTTTTTATTATAAATGCAGCAATCAGATTAGAATACATACCAAGACAGTGGAAAGTCGCGGAAGTGATTATGGTTCTAAAACCAGGAAAATCACCGAATGAAATAAAATCTTACAGGCCTATTTCACTTCTTCCAATCATTTCAAAAGTTTTTGAACGGATATTACTCGGTCGCTTACACCCCATAATTGAACAGAAACGTCTTTTACCTGACCATCAATTTGGGTTTAGAAGTAAACATTCAACGGTGGACCAAGTACATCGAATTACAGATGTAATTGAGAAAGCTTTCGAAGAAAAGAAAATTTGTCCAGCCGTATTTCTTGACGTGTCGCAAGCTTTTGACAAGGTGTGGCACAAAGGCCTTACTTATAAACTAAGTCAAGTTTTGCCAGAACAATTATATAAAATCCTCGTGTCGTATCTTGAGCATAGACTCTTCCGTGTGAAACTTGGAAGCGAATATTCCGAGTTCAAAGAAATAATGGCAGGTGTACCGCAAGGAAGCGTCCTTGGACCAATCCTGTACCTCATATTCACTCGTGATATCCCACAAACAAACGATACAATAGTTGCAACGTTTGCTGACGATACTGCTATACTAGCAGTTGCCACAACAATAGAGGAAACAAATATTAAATTACAAAACGCTCTTAACGAGGTTAATGAATGGACTAAATCCTGGCGGATTGCACTTAATGAGAGCAAATCGATCCATGTAGATTTTTCGTATAAACGGACAAACAATTTGCCTGTATTTCTAAATACGGTTCGAGTCCCGTTTGCAAATGAAGCGAAATATCTCGGTATGACACTCGATGCAAAATTAAAATGGAAGTCGCATGTAAAAAAGAAATGCGAAGAACTTAAGAATAAATACAGAGAACTGTACTGGTTGCTCGGAAAATATTCGAAGCTTAACCTTGATAACAAGCTGCTATTATACAAGCAAGTGCTAAAACCGGTTTGGACATATGGTATACAACTATGGGGTTGTACCAGTGAAACGAATCTAAACATTTTACAAACTTTTGAAAACAAAATGTTAAGATCATTCGTCAATGCGCCGTGGTACATAAGGAACGAAGATCTACGCAGAGATCTGGGTATTCCCGCGGTTAAAGATGAAACAAAAAATTTTGCACGAAAACATAAAAAACGTTTATTAGGACACGTTAACACAACAGTCCTCCAAATTCTGGACGAAACAAATATATTGCGGCGTCTTCAAAGAACTAAACCCTTAGATTTGGCCCGATAATAACAAACCGCGCTATAATTGCGGAAAAGCAGGAACTCTCAAAGGAAAGTTACCTGCCAAACATATTATATAATCGTGATAAAAAAATTGCTGGATAAGTCGAATACTTAGTTGCAATAGAAATACCAAATGGGTGGTGGTTTTAGTGAGTAAAAATCTCACACTACTTTGGGCACGTGCTCATCGTGTCTATGAAGATTTCCACCAGCCCACGGAAAAAAAAAAAAAAAAAAAAAAAAAAAAAAATCTTTGTAGGAAGCTAATGTTTTCGACGATATTAGCTGGTTCTGGAATAGCCTTTAACGATGAACCGATAAACAGATGGCCTGGAGTTAATGCCTTCAGGTCACTAGGGTCAGAAGATAAAGGTGTTATGGGACGAGAATTCATCACTGTTTCGATTTCAACAAGTTGCCAGACTTCGTTACAGGTGTCCCTTTGCAACTTTCACCGCGGTCCACCAAAATGAGATGCCCTGGATGGAATAAAGTTAAAATTTAAACTACGATTAGTACAAAATTTTGATAAATCATTTTTGGTATTTTTTTTGAAAATAAAAAATTTCGTAGATCGTTTAACTTTGTCTTTGCTCCAACGAAATTTGTAGCATTATCACATGTTCTGTGGTAGACCTCGACGACCTATGAATCGTTTCAACGCTGCTATAAATGCATCTGATGGTAAATCGGAAACTGCATCTAAATGCAGCGCTTTCGAAGCAAAGCACACAAATACTGCTACATATGTTTTGTAAGGTGTTTTTCCACGAATTTTAAGTAAATATAGGTCCACAAAAATCAACTCCACAGTTTTGAAATGCGCGTGGTGGATTTACTCTTTCTCCAGGTAAGTCTCCCATTATTTGATGTAGAAGTTTTGGCCGATATCTCGTACAATGAATGCAGCTTCTAACAGTTTGACGAGCTAAGGCCCGTGCGTTAATGACCCAAAACCTATTTCTAATTAGACTTAGCAAGGTTTTCGGTCCGGCGTGATAATTGAAAAGATGCAAATGTATAGCCAAACATTTCGCAATATGACAATTTTTCGGCAAAAGCATTGGATGTTTTTGTACTTCAGGGATCAACGCGTTCTGCAATCTGCCACCTACTTTAGTATTTGAAGACCATCAACCTCTTCAATGAATCGATTAAGCCATTTGATTGATCCTTTTAGTTGTTCCCTTTTTCTTAATGACTTGATGACTTCTACGAAGTATTCCTGCTGAACAATCCAAATTATGCGTAATATAGCTGCTTCGAGATCCTCTGCATGCAACAATAAATCTATCTTTGTATTTAATGCAAAACTACGGTTTTTGAAGACTTTAATCATGTATGCGACAATGCGAATGATTTTACTATACGAACTGTATCTTTTTATTTTCTGGAGAAACTCTTGATTTAGCAGTCAACAACTTCACCGTTATAGCTCCACTCCAATCTGTAGTTCTGATATAGATGTAACAGCCATACGCGTTAATGGATGCATCTGAGAATCCATGTATCTGTATACACCTTTTCGTATCAGATAAAACAAATCTGGGAATCGAAAGATCTTTCAACGAGCTGAGATCTAGAAGAAACTGTTTCCATTTGGATTCAATACTTATGGGAATGGGTGCATCCCAGTCCAACTTCTCTACCCATAGTCTTTGCAAAATAATGTTGGCCTTAATTATGATTGGACTTAACAAACCTATAGGGTCAAACAACGAAGATGAAAGAGAAAGTATTGTTCTTTTCGTAATATTGGTATAAGTTTTAGAGGATTATATGTAAATTTAAGGTTATCTTTCCTTGAATCCCATGTTATGCCCAATGCGCAAGTAAGACACGATTCAGAAAACTTTAACTCTTTGTCCGTTGGCTGCAGAAAACCATCCACGTTACTATGCCACTAACTTGGAACGCTCGCACTGTATTTAAGGCTTGGCGTGAAGGCAGGATAGTAAATGATAGTAATTTTTTTATTGTAGTTAACGTGGGATCATCATTAACTAGGTATTTAAATGTGTGGATAAAGTTTTTATATTCGGAATATTTTCCGCTAAATTCTGGCAAATGTAGATGTGGTAATCGATTTGATGGTGGTGGTAGCAAAAATGAATGCTCTGCAACACTTACACGTTTCTTATCGCCCATCAACGAAATTATTTTGGTTTTTGTCGCCACGTACAAAGTAAATGGATCGACTCAGAATCGCTAACTGAGTCGAATTAGCCATGTCTGTCTGTCCGTCCGTCCATCCGTCTGTCTGTTCGTCACCGATTTTTGGGCCTTAAATTTTGAGCTAGGACAATGAAATTTGGTATATAGGATCCTCGCCCGTACCACCAGAACAAGTGTAAAAAATTTTGAAATCCGCCAACTGCCACGCCCCCTTTTTGTAAAATGTGTTTTTTGGCCAAACCGTAAGGAATTTTAAAAAAGTGTCTGAGCAGCATATCACATCAATTATTAAAGTCGTTTAATCATGCCGGATGCATAAACTCTCGAAGAAATTAAACAACAACGGGCAACCGCGAAAGAAAACATATGAGAAGGCTACAATCCGCTGTGCGGATCATTGAATACCCTATCCCATACCATCCTTAAAATTAATATCTCCAAAAAGTGGGCTTTATGGGCCTATAATATAGAAAATAACATTGTCAGAACATATTGTTCAAACAGTTTATCAGAATCTTTTGTAGTTTGACAAAAAATATCGTTTTTATACCCTATCCCATATGGGTATATTAGTTTTGATACTTAGTTTGTAACATAGAGAAATAATTTAGCTAAATACACCTCAAAGTATATGGATCAACTCAGAATCGCTAGCTGAGTCGAATTAGCCATGTCTGTCTGTCTGTCTGCCCGTCCGTCCGTCCGTCTGTCTGTTCGTCACCGATTTTTGGGCCTTAAATTTTGAGCTAGGACAATGAAATTTGGTATATAGGATCCTCGCCCGTGCCACCAGAACAACTGTAAAAAAATTATGAAATCCGCCCACTGCCACGCCCCCTTTTTAGAAAAATGTGTTTTTTGGCCAAACCGTAAGGATTTTTAAAAAAGTGTCTGAGCAGCATATTTAGAGAATCGTAATATCTATATTTCGTCAATATAAAGTTTTTTGCCACGCCCACTTTTTGGGGACGTTTTTTATAAAATCATTTTCTGGTCAAATTTTAAAATTTTCAAAAAAAATTTTGATGCACAATCAGTGGTAGTATTAATATGAACATTTCGTCTATAGACCATTTTAACTCACGCCCTTTTTTTGGGGGCTTTTTTTTACAAAAACCGTTTGTATACCCTACCCCATAGCATATGCAGGAGAAACATATGAGAAGGCTATAATCCACTGTGCGGATCGTTGAATACCCTATCCCATCCCATCTGTAAAACTAATATCACCAAAAAGTGGACATGGCTTAAAACACGATAGTTACTTAAATATAGAAAAGACAAGGTTTTTCTCCTGCATATGGTATGGGGTAGTGTATATACCCTATACCATACCCCATACCCATAGCATATGCAGGAGAAACATATGAGAAGGCTACAATCCACTGTGCGGATCGTTGAATACCATATCCCATCAGATCTGTAAAACTAATATCACCAAAAAGTGGACATGGCTTAAAACACGATGGTGACTTAAATATAGAAAAGACAAGGTTTTTTCCTGCATATGGTATGGGGTAGTGTATATACCCTATACCATACCCCATACCCATAGCATATGCAGGAGAAACATATGAGAAGGCTATAATCCACTGTGTGGATCGTTGTATACCCTATCCCATCCCATCTGTAAAACTAATATCACCAAAAAGTGGACATGGCTTAAACCACGATGGTGATTTAAATATAGAAAAGACAAGGTTTTTCTCCTGCATATGTTATGGGGTAGTGTATAAAAATGGTTTTTATATAAAAACGCCCCCAAAAAGTGGGCGTGGGTTAAAAGGGTCTATAGACAAAATGTTAATATTAACAATACTAATGATTCTGCATCAACATTTTTTTCGAAAATTTTTAAATTTGACCGAAAAACGTTTTTTATTAAAAACGCCCCCAAAAAGTGGGCGTGGCAAAAAAATTTATATTGACGAAATATAGATAATTTGATTCTATAAATATGCTGCTCGGACACCTTTTTAAAATTCTTTACGGTTTGTCCAAAAAAAACGTTTTCCTAAAAAGGGGGCGTGGCAGTGGACGGATTTTAAAAATTTTTACACTTGTTCTGGTGACTCGGACAAGGATCCTTTATACCAAATTTCATTATCCTAGCTCAGAATTCAAAGCCAAAATTCGGTGACGAACAGACAGACGGACGGACGGACGGACGGACTGACAGATATGGCTAATTCGAATCAGCTAGCGATTCTGAGTCGATCCATATACTTTGAGGTATATGTAGCAAAATTATTTCTCTATGTTACAAACTATGTATCAAAACTAATATACCCCTATGGGATAGGGTATAAAAACTATGTTTTTTGTCAAACAACAAAAGATTCTGATAAACTGTTTGAACAATATGTTCTGACAATGTTATTTTCTATATTATAGGCCCATAAAGCCCACTTTTTGGAGATATTAATTTTAAGGATGGTATGGGATAGGGTATTCAATGATCCGCACAGCGGATTGTAGCCTTCTCATATGTTTTCTTTCGCGGTTGCCCGTTGTTGTTTAATTTCTTCGAGAGTTTATGCATCCGGCATGATTAAACGACTTTAATAATTGATGTGATAACGTCCCTAACTCCTAATTGAACGATCTTCACCACTAAATCGAATGAGCGGAAAAAGAGATATTATGATGACACAATGGCCCAGCTGTTGGTTGCTGTAGAACGAGGGTAGACTCTGATTGGCGTTAACTTGGCAATGCCCAGTGTTGCAACTCTGACTACACATCAAATGTGCTTATCTTTACCTCCAAGTGGTAACCATCGGGTACTGGTCTCATCCAACCGGATTTGACTTGCTAAACGATAAGTGCGAGTGTTGATAACACGACGAAAAACAGCAACACTATAAACACCCTGGTGAGAATGGCACGGATGAATACCCGGCCTGCTGTCCCAGGCGAACCTAGATGAGCTGCTCTGACATATTCGGACAACAGGTTGTCTAGGAATTTCAAGGGTTAGTCAGGCCCCTTGAACAGAGATGGTGGCGGATGAACTGAAAGGCCAACGGCAGCGCTCAATCCCGTAGTGGATACTGATGGCCCCGTGTCCTAGGGGTATCTAATAAATTGGAACTGGCCCTCCAGGTTGGGGGTTGTGCTTTGGGTTAACTACCCACCCACAGAAAAAAAACATGGTTACGAAGCAACCAATAGCCTCGGAAAGGACGGATTTTATTGTTGACGACCCTGCTAAACGAAAAAAGGACAACGACGTTCGTATCTGCACCTGGAATGTGAGAACATTAAACAGGAGAGGTGCAGGCGAACAACTAGCGGAAGCCCTAAACTGCTACAAAGCAGACATTACTGCCATCCAGGAAATACGATGGGATGGGCCGGGCAAAAAGAGGATGAAAAACTGTGACATATACTGCGGGCCGTGTTATAGTGAGCGGAAACAGCGACTATTCGGATGCGGATTTGTTATAAGTGCCAGACTTAGGCAAGAAGTCTTATGTTTCCAAGACATTAGCGAACGCATAGTAACAATCCGCATCAAGGCCAAATTCGCCAATATAAGCCTTATATGCGCTCACGCTCCGACGGAAGAAAAAGATGATATAGCTAAGGATCGCTTCTACGAGCTTCTCGACAAAACCTATGAGCGACTACCGAAGTACGATGTTAAAATCGTGCTGGGAGATTTTAACGCAAAGGTAGGAAGAGAAGACATCTCTAGAAGAATTGTCGGAAAACAAAGCCTACACGACAACACGTCTGGTAACGGACTTAGGCTAATTGATTTCGCTACGGAACGAAATGCCACTATAGCCAGCACACGGTTTCCTCACCTCGATATCCATAAGGGGACATGGCGGTCTCCAGATCAACGAACGGTCAACCAAATTGATCACATTGCGATAGATAAGAGGCACGCATCCAGTATTTTGGATGTCCGAACATTCCGAGGAGCTAACATCGACTCGGATCACTACCTTGTAGCAGCCAAGGTAAGAATGCGGATATCCACCACGCCACAACAATCCAGAAATACTGTGAAAAAAATTAATGTCGGAAGACTGCAATCGCAAGAGACCGCCAAGACCTTCGCACAACGCGTATCCCTTAACCTCTCGATTAATACCATACCACCAGCATCGAATGTCGAAGAGCAATGGCAACGCTGCCAACAGGCCATTAGAACAGCCGCAACTGATGTGCTAGGTTTCTCGCGCCCACCAGCAAGAAACCCTTGGTTTGATGAGGAATGCCGACAGATGCTCGCAGCCAAGAACGAGGCCTACAAGGCTAAGCTGCAGGTGAAGACGAGAGCTGCCATTGAGCTCTATAGGCAAAGAAGAAGGGAAGAACATCGGCTTTTCAGCAAGAAGAAAAAAGAGCAAGAAAAGCGCGCGATCGAGGATATAGAGAGGTGCCACTCCAGGAACGATGTTTGCAAGTTTTACCAAAGTGTAAAACGTCAAAGCCAAGGATACAAGGCTCGAACAGAATCCTGTCGAGATGAACAAGGAAATATTGTAGTTGAGACACAGTCGATGCTGAGGATATGGAAGAACCACTTCTGCAGACTGTTAAACGGCGATGACGAACAACATTCCGCTGTCAGGCAGAACGAACCATTCAATATTGGCAACGACAGCGAAAACTGCCAACCACCCGACCTGAGTGAAGTGAGGATAGCAATATCTAAACTCAAGCTTAATAAGGCTGCCGGAAATGACGGCCTTCCCGCTGAGCTCTATACGGCCGGCGGAGATGACTTGGTAAGTAACATCCACCAACTCATAAGCCAAATCTGGTCGGATGAAAATATGCCTGAAGAATGGAACCTCAGCATCGTTTGCCCGATCCACAAAAAAGGAGACCCTCTGAACTGCGCCAACTACAGAGGCATAAGTCTCCTCAACATCGCCTACAAGATCCTATCTGCCGTAATATGTGAACGCCTGAAACCGTTTACCAACAACCTGATTGGCCCTTATCAGTGTGGTTTTAGGCCAGGAAAGTCCACAACCGATCAAATTTTCACACTTCGGCAGATCCTGGAAAAAACTCAAGAAGTCCAAATCGATACCCACCACCTATTCATCGATTTCAAAGCCGCATATGACAACATTTATAGAGACGAACTGTACAGAGTCATGTCTAGTTTTGGTATACCGCCCAAACTCGTCCGTTTGTGTAGGATGACGATGGAGAATTCTCGCTGCTCGATCAGGGTCGGAAACGACCTCACCGACACATTCGATACCAAAAAAGGATTTAGGCAAGGCGATGCGCTGTCATGTGACTTCTTTAATCTGATTCTTGAGAGAATTGTGCAAAACTCCAAAGCCAACACCAGAGGCACAATTTTCCAAAAGTCGGTGCAACTACTAGCATACGCTGACGATATTGACATCATTGGTAGGACTCAACGTGATGTCATAGCCACGTTTGCTAGTATAGAGAAGGAAGCGGAGAAAATGGGTTTAGCAGTAAATGAGGGTAAGACTAAGTATATGCTGTCAACACGAAAGGACACACAACATCGACGAATTGGACAGAACGTCACCATTGACAGATATAACTTTGAGGTAGTACGGGACTTTGTCTACCTCGGCTCCGCTATTAACTCTGACAACAACATCTCGTCAGAAATTAAACGAAGAATTACTCTTGCCAACCGCTGTTTCTTCGGGCTAAGAAGGCAATTTAGTAGTAAAGCCCTCACTCGAACTACTAAGGATATCCTATATAAGACCCTGATCATCCCAGTCCTGCTCTACGGCGCTGAAGCATGGACCGTATCAAAAGCGGATGAAGAAATCCTTGGTAGATTCGAGAGGAAAATTCTTCGAAAAATCTTCGGTCCCGTTTGCGTTGACGGGCTATGGAGACGAAGATTCAACCAAGAACTATACGAGCTGTACAGCGACTTGCCCCTGGTCAAAAAACTCCGCATAGGACGTTTAAGATTGCTAGGACATGTAGAACGAATGGACACTAATACTCCGGCTCGCAGAGTCTTCGATTCCCAGCCAGACGTCGGATGCAGTAGAGGAAGACCTCGCCTTAAGTGGCGCTCACAAGTGGAAACCGACCTCAACCAACTTGGAGTGCGCAACTGGAGGCAGTTAGCTAAGGACCGGGCTAATTGGAGAGGCATGTTGGTTGAGGCCCAGGTTCATTCCGGACTGTAGCGCCACTTAAGTAAGTAAGTAAGTAATGGCCCAGCTGTTCTACCGTTTGGATTATAATTTTTGTTCAATGGTCAACACTGAGAAACTGTCATCGGTTGCGATATGCGGAACGATTTTTTTTCGATGGCGACGATTATGAAGAATAGGCCGATATGATGGTTCCGATGGGAATGATAGTGGCAATGATATTCATACAGCGTATAACAAACGAATTAAAGAAGAAGCTGTAATGGTGATAACGAACGGAACGTAACTATGCGATGTGAGTGATACTGTATGACAAGACAACCCATGTGCGTGCCAATAACGAGTGAGAGTTTTTTGACAAAACTCTCTTAAACTATGAACGTTATGTGTATGTGGAACGTCAATGGTTTTAACAAATCATCAACGAAAACCCTGCTTTGACTGGGAATAATTTATTATCTCCCTATTTTCACTGCTGGGTCAACGTGGTCCTCTTTGCTCTGGTGTTTTTCTGTTGCAGGTGTCTTTCTGTTGCAGGGGTCTTCCCGGAGAAGGCGTCTTCTTGACTCTTTTTGATCATAACCATAAGTGATATGGTGGCGCCGTGAGCTGCAGCCAATTGATTCAATTCCTTTTAAGGGGTGTATTTCGTTTGGAATAGCCTTTTTATGAATGATAGGTATTATACCGGACATGGATATTATAAGTTGGAGTTATATTAGCTTACCAAAATAATGTCTTGAATTAGTACCTTTGAATTGTTTCAAATTCCTTGAGTTGTGCTTAACCAAAAACCTATAAGCCATAGTACAAATACATGTGTTTACTGTAGCATAGAAAACTCTATGTTCTAAAGGGACATTAATAAATAGCTTTTTTCCAAGCATACCTACCAAAATGAAAGTTATCAGTCAACAGAACCCCAAGATATAATCATTTCCATTTTCTTAGTTATTAAAAGACCATATAGTTTTAGTTTGATTGGTATGTATTATACTTTAACCACATGTTTCTTGACAAGTCTATTGATTTGATGTTTTAATATCACAAAACGAATTAATAAACATATGAGAAGGCTACAATCCGCTGTGCGGATCGTTGAATACCCTATCCTATCCCATTCTTAAAATTAATATCTCCAAAAGTGGGCTTTATGGGCCTATAATATGGAAAATGACATAGGCACAACATATTGTTCAAACAGTTTATCAGAATCTTTTGTTGTTTGACAAAAAAATCGTTTTTCTCCTGCATATGTTATGGGATGGTTATACAAACAGTTTTTGTAAGAAAACGCCCCCAAAAGGGGGGTGTGGGTTGAAATGGTCTATAGACGAAATGTTCATATTATTACTCATGATTCTACATCAAACATTTTTTCGAAATATTTAATATTTGACCGTAAAACGTTTTTTTATTAAAAACGCCCACAAAAACTGGGCGTGGCAAAACACTTTATATGAACGAAATATAGATATTACGATTCTCTAAATATGCTGTTCAGACACCTTTTTCAAATTCTTTACGGTTTGGCCAAAAAATACGTTTTTCTGAAAAGGGGGCGTGGCAGTGGGCGGATTTCTAAAATGTGTACACTTGTTCTGCTGGGAGCAACAAAGAGCACGTATACCAAATTTCATCCTTCTAGCTCAAAATTTAAGGCCCAAAAACTGGTGACGTACGGATGGACGGACGGACGGACAGACATGGCTAAATCGACCTAGCTATCGATTCTGAGTCGATCCATATACTTTGAGGTATATGTAGCTAAATTATTTCTCTATGTTACAAACTATGTATCAAAACTAATATACACCTATGGGATAGGGTATTAAAATTGATAATAAAATTGTGAAGATGCAACACTGATTAAGTGGCTAAAAGTAAAAACAAATTGTACTAGAATTGTGAAAAAAAACAATCTTTACGAAGTTTGAAGAAAACTCCAGTTAGGCTGGAGAAGTCATTATGGATTCCTCTATCATTATCAAAACGTATGAATCAATAAAAACCTCATGGTCAAAAATTCTTAAAACAATACCTTACTCTTGTAAGAGAGGTTTAAATATTGTAATGCGCAGTTACATCTTATGATGACTGTATGTTATGTGTATGTTATGTCTGATAATTATTTTCCCACCCAAGAGCAAATTTAGTCACACTCTAAAACGAGTGGTGGGTGCACGACTGGGTCGTACGCAACTTTCTATTTCACAGCGAGTTGAGCGTTAGATCAAATAGTAAGTACGCAATTTGATTATTGATGGTAAAAATGATATAAATAATGTCGGAATGTGTTTCTACGAACGTTTACTCCGAAATTTGAAGGAATCGGTGTCTATGTGAATAATAATGATTTTCCGTTATTGGCCAAAACTGAAAATATCGTTTATTGATAGTTGCGCTAAAACTAATTGTTTAAAACTATAATAGTAGTATATATATTAAATTCATTCAATTTGACATAGTAGTTCGCGAGAAATTAACAATTTTCTTTATATGGCCTATATGACAAAATCCGTTATATGGAATTTCTTGAAAAAACTGGGTATGCAGTTTGGCTGGAACTAATATGATTATAATATACATAAAGTTAAATCAAAATCGTTAGAGCCGTTTTCGAGAAAATTGAGGTTATGTGTAATTTTTATATGGCAGGTACCGTTTATAACATGGCTAAAAGCAAACAACAAAAATGACCTAGAATTAAGACCAAAACAAACTCGGATATGAAATTTGAAGAAAATCGGTCAAGTCGTTTAGGCTGGGGAGACCATTACGGACAGACGGACCGACGGACGGAATTCCAAAAACCACTTTTTTAGGCTCCGCTATCATGGTAATGTTAGAATCAATCAAAATCTCGAGGTCGCAAATTTTCACGAAAACAATATCTTTCTCTTTGTAAGAGAAAGTTAAAAATAACGTGAAAGTGTATGATCATAGAAAGAGGCAACAAGTTGCCTACCATAATTGCAGTACTTTTACGCACGTATGGATTGTGTAATTTAAACAGTAATTTAATGTACAAGTACGTGTTTCTACAATCGAACTATATTAAATAAATAAATTTAATTTGTTAATTTGTAAAAGGGTCTTCCACCCCCGTCAGATAAAAAATAATAGTTAATAATAGAATCCTAGAATGGTCCGGGGAACCTTACTCAAGCTCTTTATATAGTTCCCAATTTTAAACCAATAATATGATTCAGATTACCGTATGTGTATGATAAGAAAAACTCTAAAGGGTAAATTTCCATACAATACTTCGAGTGCCCTTATTTTCTTGAATCAGGTTCTTATTAAAATATTGTCAAAAGAGAATGTGACACATAAGGTGTTTGTATTAAAACGATATTTGTTTATTTTTAAACATTCTAAGCGTAATATTTCAACAATATTAGATTATTACTGAACAATTTTTTTAACTTTCTCTTACAAAGAGAAAGATAAAATTGTTTTCGTGAAAATTTTCGACCTCGAGATTTTGATTGATTCTAACATTACGATGATAGCGGAGCCTAAAAAAGTGGTTTTTGGAATCCCGTCCGTCGGTCCGTCGGTCCGTCTGTCCGTAATGGTCTCCCCAGCCTATACGGCTTGGCCGATTTTCTTCAAACTTCGTATACAAGCTTGTTTTAGTCATAATTCTAGGCCATTTTTTTTTGTTTGCTTTTAGCCATGTTAATAACGGTACCTGCCATATAAAAAATACACATAACCTCAATTTTCTCGAAAACGGCTCTAACGATTTTGATTAAACTTAATATATACTATAACCATAGTAGTTCCAACAAAACTGCATACCCAGTTTTTTCGAGAAAATCCATATAACGGATTGTGTCATGTAAGCCATATAAAGAAAATTGTTAATTTCTCGCAAACTAGTATGCCAAATTGAATGAAATTGAATATATATACCACAATTACAGTTTGAAGCAATTCCACATAATTAGTTTTAGCCCAACTATCACTAAACGGAATTTTTAGTTTTGGCCACTAACGGAAAATCATTATTATTCACATTGACACCGATTCCTTCAAATTTCGGAGTAAACATTCGTATAAATACATTTCGACTTATTTATATCATTTTAGCATCAATAATCATAATGCTTATGATATAATCTAACGCCCAACTTGCTGTGAAAGAGAAAGTTGCGTACGACCCAGTCGTGCACCCACCACTCGTTTCCTATTGTCACGTTTATAAAAACGCAACTTGCCTAATTATACACCAAAAATTACATACACTTTCATAGTAATTTTGGACGCATTTTTTAAAATGTGGCAGTACTTACATTATGTTTATGCTAAGATTCGACAGTGATAATAACCATTCTCTATTATATAACCATTTCCTCTGTTAAAAATTACGTTGAAATGCATTCTTGCTAAACAGTTTAAAATAAATATTATGATAAGAATAAAGTTGTATATTTATAGTCGTTGCAGATCTATTGTCAAATAAAGAATTTTACGACGCGACGTAATCTAACCCCCTTCGGGTTAGGGGTCAGAATATGCCCGAGGTAAGGCATGCCTGTCGTAGAAGGCGACTAAAATCCACTCCCCGTATTCCAAGTGTAAAGCGTATACAAACAACAATAATTCAATGAGTACAACAAAAACATATGAGAAGGCTACAATCCGCTGTGCGGATCGTTGAATACTCTATCCCATCCTATCTGTAAATCGAAAATCCCCAAAAAAAGTGGGCATGGCTAAAACCACGATGTGGATAAAATAGAAAAAATGATATAGTGACAACAAATACTTCAGACTGCTTATAAAACACTTTTACGATTCTGCAAAAGACAAGGTTTTTCTACTGCATATGCTATGGGGTAGTGTATAAAAATGGTTTTTATATCAAAACGCCCCCAAAAAGTGGGCGTGGGTTGAAATGGTCTATTGACGAAATGTTCATATAAATATTACTTATGATTCTGCATCAAAATTTTTTTTTCGAAATTTTTAAATTTGACCGAAAATCGTTTTTTTATTAAAAACGCCCATAAAAAGTAGGCTTGGCAAAAAACTTTATGTGTTTATGTTTATGTTTTTCTAAAAAGGGGGCGTGGCAGTGGGCGGATTTCATAAATTTGTACCCTTGTTCTGCTGGGAGCAACAAAGAGCTCGTATACCAAATTTCATCATTCTAGCTCAAAATTTAAGACCCAAAAACTGGTGACGTACAGACGGACTGACAAACATGGCTAAATCGACTCAGCTATCGAGTCATCATTCTAGCTCAAAATTTAAGACCCAAAAACTGGTGACGTTCGGACGGACGGACACACATGGCTAAATCGACTCAGCTATCGATTATGAGTCGATCCATATACTTTAAGGTATATGTAGCTAAATTATTTCTCTATGTAACAAACTTTGTATCAAAACTAATATACCCCTATGGGATAGGGTATAAAGATTTAATACCCCAGGTGGCAATTCAGTTTCACTTGAAAATCCACCCTCTTCGGAGGTCGGCTCTACGGATTCTGTGGAGAACCAATTATTGCAAGCGTGTAACCCTTTCCGGAAAAGTTCAAGGGCAACGAGGTCACCTATATCTGGATTTAAAAAAAATATATGCATATCAAGGAGCTCGTCAACACCAGAAGTGTCACGAAAAACGAGACTCAATGAAAAATAAAAGCCTTAAAGACGAAAACGAGACGTTCTTCCAACAAGGCTTAACAATATCGAACTGCTCTGCGAAGGGCTTCGTTAAGAAATTCTCCACCTTAAGGATGAAAATATGACCCTAAAGAGTTCATTAAAAATACCTAATAAGCCAAAACCAATTGCAAACTTCACCGTGAATCCCGAATACCATACGTATGAATGAACTCAGTCGCGAAACCGACTAAATTCTAAAGAAAAGACCGGTAAAAAATGAAAGCTGTGTCTTCTAAGAAAACCTAGACCTTGTTCGCGGCAGTTCATCGCACTAACCATCACACGCGCCACTGAGCCCGTCTTCTCCTGAAATAATAAACCGCGACAAAGAGATTATTAATAAAGCGAAACTGCTAAAACAACTGCACCCACCGCCAATTAATGTGATCGGTATTGTCGACTTTAACAAGTTCCATACATTGATAAAATCGTTGCCATTATCGGGCTAACAAGTAACTTCGCTAAGAAAAAATACATAGAAAGTCTGCGTTAAAGACCCTTAAAGTTACCGTCTATTATATCGCAATCTAAATACCTATAAAATAGAATGTTATTCATTTGAACATAAACCTGAAAGTCCTTTACGCGCTGTAGTTAGAGGGTTACATGCATCGTGCTTCAAGGATGAGTATTAAGAGTATTAATTCACAGAAATTAAATTTAAACAAGCAAAATCATAAACTTCTGATTAAACATATGAGAAGGCTACAATCCGTTGTGCGGATCGTTGAATACCCTATCCCATCCTATCCATAAAACTAAAATCCCCAAAAAAGTGGACATGGCTTAGAACACGATGGGGATTTAAATATAGAAAATTACATTGTCAGAACAAATTTTACGGTTCTACAAAAGACAAAGTTTTTCTCCTGCATATGTTATGGGGTAGTATATAAAAATGTTTTTTATATAAAAACGCCCCCAAAAAGTGGGCGTGGGTTAAAATGGTCTATCGACGAAATGTTAATATTAATAATACTAATGATTCTGCATTAACATTTTTTTCGAAAATTTTAAAATTTGACCAGAAACGTTTTTTTATAAAAAACGCCCCCAAAAAGTGGGCGTGGCAAAAAACTTTATAATGACGAAATATAGATATTAAACAAAAATACAAATTTTTGGCGCAACAGGCTCGTTAGTACCCAGGGCCTAGCTTTCTCACAACCATTCATGTGTGCGTGTGTACTTCTTGCACGATGGCGGGACCTCCTGTTTTATGCCGACTCCGAACGGCTAAGTTGAGATAAGCTATTCTTGACAATTGATACTACTCGGATGATTTGTCAGATCATCACGAGAGGAGGGCCAGTGAAAAATCATTTAGGTGTTGCTACGGCTGGGTATCGAACCCAGACCTCCTGCGCGGCAGTTCATCGCACTAACCATCGCGCCACTGAGCCCGTTCTTTCGTTCATACAAAGTTTTTTGCCACGCCGACATTTTGGGCGCGTTTTTAGTAAAAAACGCTTTTTGTCCAAATTTTAAAACTTTCGAAAAAATTTTTGATGCAAATATTTCCGCAAATTTTCACCTACGCCCACATTTTGGGGGCGTTTTCTTACAAAAACCATTTGTATACCCCATCCCAAGGCATTAGCAATAGAAATACGTTGTTTTTTGTCGAACCACAAAAGATTTTGAGAAACTGTCTGAGCAATATATTGTGACAATGTCATTTTCTGTATTTCATCGCCATAAGGCCTATATTTTGAGGATATTTATTTAAAGGATGGGATGGGATAGGATATTCAACGATCCGCATAGCGGATTGCAGCCTCTCATATGTTTCTTTCAGAACTTGAGGAAAAAAGCAAAACGAATAAACTTATTTTCGACAGGCTAGTTAGGCTCGAAAATAGCTTAAGCAAGAGACGTACTCTACCTTCAACATGAATAGATTGCTTGAAATTCTTACTTTGAATGTCAATGGTCTTTGGCAGAAATTGGAGAACTTGAATTGTTTATGCAAGAAAAAAATATCGATATCTGTTTAATATCCGAAACTCACGCAAAGAGTAATTCGAACTTAAAGATAAATGGTTACCTCGACTATTATCCTCTAAATCCATCGAATAAGGCTAGACGTGAAGCCCCACTATTCATAAAAGAGGTATCAAACATTCGATTGATCTTAAATTAAAAATTGAAACAATGCAAGTTATCCATATAAAGGTTAGGTTTTAAGGGCTGATGTTGATTTTGCATACAACACAAATTATTTAGGAAATTGTTGTCATTTATTTTTATTATGATAATATTGGTATGGTTCAATTATGTATGGAACAAAATATCGGCCAATTGGCCGCCGAGACCTCGGCGACACACCTCCATCCGATGGTCCAAATGTTTGGTGACACTGAGGCATAATTGAGGTTCTATGCCGTTAATGTGCCGAATTATCTCATCCTTTAGCTCTTGAATTGTTGCTGGCTTATCAACGTACACCTTTTTTTCAAACAACCCCAAAGAAAGAAGTCCAACGGTGTCAAATCACATGATCTTGGCGGCCAACTGACATCGCACCACGTGAGATAACACGGCCATTGAATTTGTCGCGCAAAAGAGCCATCATTTCGTTAGCTGTATGGCAAGTGGCACCATCCTGTTGAAACCACATATCGTCCATATCTTCCAATTCGGGCCATAATAAGTTCGTTATCATCTCACGATAGCGAACACCATTCAGAGAACTGCCTTATAATAGATAACAGATAATGCCGCCAGCCCATAATCCGCACCAAACAGTCACTCTTTGTGGGTGCATTGGTTTTTCGACAATCACTCTTGGATTATCATTCGCCCAAATGCGGCAATTCTGCTTATTAACGAATCCACTGAGGTGAAAATGTGCCTCACCACTTAAGATGATATTCTTCGAAGATTGATCATCCACTGTTGCCATTTCTTGCCACCATTCTGTCCATTGACGACGCTTGAAATCGTCAAGAGGCTTTAGATCTTGAGTCAATTACACCTGGTAAGCGTGTTAATGCAAGTCTTTATGCATAATGCTCATCAACGACGAGCGTGAGATTCAATTGTTGGGCACGACGAAGAGTTGAGTTGGACGGCGTTTCAGCCACACTATCGGGAACAGCACCAATATTTTCTGCAGTACGAGCTGTACGAGCATGCATTGGTATTTTTATACCTCTTACAGACCCGGTTGGCTCAAATTTTTGCACGATTTTTCCGATTGGAAGATTAAATTGACAGAAAAAATTACGAAGTGCACGATATGCATTTTGATTTGAACGCCCATTTTCATAATAAGCCTTAATAACTTTAAGGCGTTGCTTGACTGTGCATCTTTCCATAGTTCAAATTGAGTTAGTCTGAAATAAAGAAATGTCAAATGAAATGCAGAAAAACACCTGACGTTTAGGTGTGGGTATCTATTGCATATCACAGAAAGGTAGGATGCCTTACGATGTAGGTAAATAATAGAGTCACTCATTATAATTGAAACGAGTGGTGGGTGCACGACTGGGTCGTACGCAACTTTCTCTTTCACAGCGAGTTGGGCGTTAGATCAAATAGTGCACATTTTGATTATTAATGCTAAAAATTATATAAAATGTCGAAATGTGATTATACGAACGTTTACTCCGAAATTTGAAGGAATCGGTGTCTATGTGAAAAATAATTATTTTTCGTTATTGGCCAAAACTGAAAATTCCGTTAAGTGATAGTTGGGCTTAAACTAATTATGTGGAATTGTTTAAAACTATAAAAGTAGTATATATATTAAATTTCATTCAATTTGGCATAGTAGTTTGCGAGAAATTAACAATTTTCTTTATATGGCCTGAATGACAAAATCCGTTATATGGATTTTCTTGAAAAAACTGGGTATGCAGTTTTGCTGGAACTAATATGATTATAATATACATAAAGTTTAATCAAAATCGTTAGAGCCGTTTTCGAGAAAATTGAGGTTATGTGTAATTTTTATATGGCAGGTACCGTTATTAACATGGCTAAAAGCAAACAAAAAAAATGGCCTAGAATTATGACCAAAACAAACTTGGATACGAAGTTTGAAGAAGATCGGTCAAGCCGTTTAGGCTGGGGAGACCATTACGGACAGACGGACCGACGGACGGAATTCCAAAAACTACTTTTTTAGGCTCCGCTATCATCGTAATGTTAGAATCAATCAAAATCTCGAGGTCGAAAATTTTCACGAAAACAATATCTTTCTCTTTGTAATAGAAAGTTAAAAAACATATGAGAGGCTACAATCCGCTATGCGGATCGTTGAATACCCTATCCCATTCCATCCTTTAAATTAATATCCTCAAAATATAGGCCTTATGGCGATGAAATACAGAAAATGACATTGTCACAATATATTGCTCAGACAGTTTCTCAAAATCTTGTGTGGTTCGACAAAAAACAACGTATTTCTATTGCTAATGCCTTGGGATGGGGTATACAAATGGTTTTTGTAAGAAGACGCCCCCAAAATGTGGGCGTAGGTGAAAATGATCTATGGACAAAATATTACCATTGCGGAAGTATTTGCATCAAAATTTTTTTCGAAGGTTTTAAAATTTGGACGAAAAGCGTTTTTTACTAAAAACGCCCCCAAAAAGTGGGTGTGGCAAAAAACTTTGTATGAACGAAATATAGATATTAGGATTGTCTAAATATGCTGCTCAGACACTTTTTTGAAATTCCTTACGGTTTGGCCAAAAAATAAGTTTTCCTAAAAAGGGGGCGTGGCAGTGGGCGGATTTCAAAAATTTTTACACTTGTTCTGGTGGCACGGACGAGGATCCTATAAACCAAATTTCATTATCCTAGCTCAAAATTTAAGGCCCAAAAATCGGTGACGAACAGACAGACGGACGGACAGACAGACATGGCTAATTCGACTCAGCTAGCGATTCTGAGTCGATCCATATACTTTGAGGTATATGTAGCAAAATTTCTCTATGTAACAAACTAAGTATCAAAACTAATATACCCCCCTATGGGTTAGGGTATAAAAAACTGTACTGGTTGCTCGGAAAATATTCGAAGCTTAACCCTGATAACAAGTTGCTATTATGGTAGCAAGTGCTAAAACCGGTTTGGACATATGGTATACAACTATGGAGTTGTACCAGTATAACGAATCTTAACATTTTACAAACTTAGTCAATGCGCCTTGGTACGTAAAGAACGAAGATCTGTGCAAAGATCTGGGTTTTCCCGCGGTTAAAGATGAAACAAAAAAATTTGCACAAACACATAAAAAACGTTTATTGGGACACGTCAACACAACAGTCCTCCCAATTCTTGACGAAACAAAAATATTGCGGCGTCTTCAATGAACTTAACCCTTGGATTCGGCCCGATAATAACAAACCGCCCTATAAATTGCAGAAAAAGCAGGAATTCTCATTGAAAAGTTACCTGCCAAACATATTATATACTCGTGATAAAAAAAATTGCTAGATAAGTCGAATACTTAGTTGCAATAGAAATACAAAATGGGTGGTGGTTTTAGTGATTAAAAATCTCACACCACTTTGGGCACGTGATCATTGTGTCTATGAAGATTTCCACCAGTCAGAGGAAAAAAAAACTGAGGATCAAAATTGTAGTATAAAGTTAAGACTACCTAATTAAGTTATTAGATAATTATTTTGGGAGCATTTGATTTTTCATTTTATATATGAACACTAGTACATTAAATTTTAATTGTTTTCGTATGCTTAACCATCTGAGTCCTTATTATGTAGCCTTTGCAATCTTAGTATGTCAGATTCTAATGACAACTATCTTTCATACATAGTCAATATTTGCTTTAACTTAAAGTTTTTCATCAAACAGCACACCAAGCTATTTAAATTCATTAACCAATTCTATGTTTTCACCATTCACATTCACATTAAGAGCGTCACTAGAATCTATGTTCATATATTTTATACTCTCTCCTATCCCATAGGGGTATAAAATATTTTATTTAAGGAAAACCACAATCTTTCATATCTCGTAATTTTAATTTATTATTTCTCTATGAGAAATTGATCTCTACAATCGGAGCTTAAGAACAAAACTAAAACTAGCAAACTAAACACGAAACCAATGCGTGCTTTTCGCTTGTCAACAGCTCAGCTATCTCCAGTTGTTGATGCGTATTTAGTGTTGTTGATGCGTTAAAGTGTTTTTAGTAGATGTTGTTTGCTCTCTTTTGTTGGTAAAATAGAGGTGATTGGTAAAAGAGAGCTGCTACGTGTGTTGTTTCTATAACTATTCCTCCTCTTAAGCAAAGACGTCCTCGGCTTCATGTTTATAACTTAAACGACTAATAATTATATATCTACATAAACATTTCCATTTGTTTTCTTATATTCTATACTATAATATAATGGGCAAATAACTTAACTTGTAATTATGGGCAACAACTTTTATAATAATATAATAATAGTTCGAATATATAAACTTATAAATAAAAAGGAAAATATTAATTTGTAATTCATTTTTTAATATTTTTATAAATTGAACAAAATACATATAATCAATAATTTTTTTTAGATTTATTTGTACAATTTTGCATGTTATTGTTTTTCATATAATTATTGAATTCCTATTGTTTATGTGATATGATGTGCACCCATAACGACAAACGTACTTTGGAGCTCAGACAAATCAAGATTATCCTTTGACATAAGTCACCTGCTTCGTTGGCTATCTAAGGTTACTTTTGTGTACTTTTTTGTTGTCAATAAGAACCGTGGTCCCTAGATCCATTTGAATAACCTTTTCAATAAATAGCTTCCTGAATTTGTTACCAATCCGTCTATTTGTTCACACAAACACCTTTTGGCCTGGAATATATGTACGAGTCAGTCTGTTTTTGTTGTGATAATCTAGGTTCATCTGCTGCGTATTGCTTATCTTTTTCATTATTTCATTACCTAACTCCGTTGGCATAGAATGGATAATGTCAATTGGTTTATAGTTAGTGACCGAATGAATCGTCCTATTATACTTGACTGTAGCAAGTAAAAGGAGCTCGGCGGAATCACTGATGTTCTGTTCCATTTTAGTACACCTTGCTATCTCAGATAGAGTACTATGAAACCTTTCGACTTGTCCATTCGTAACACTGTGAAAGGGTGGTGTATTGAACATTTTCACTCCAAAATGATCCCTTAGCAATGATTTTATGCTTACCGAAATAAATGATCTCTCATTATCACATACAACTGTTTTTGTATCCTTAAAAAAGTTAAGAATTTCTAAAATTGGGTCTTTAACGTCAATTATTGCACGAGATTTAATTGGCTTAACCATAGCAAATTTGGAAAATTTATCTAGACACGTCAAAAAATAAGCCCCAGCTGTCGAATAAATATCCATGTGCAGTATTTCACCTGGATATGTCGGGATAGGTGTTTCTCCTATTACAGGCTTCGGTGGGTGTCTTTGATATTTCGCTTCGTGACAAATCTTACAGTTAGATACTATTTCCTTTAACCTTTTTCGAATGTTAGGGAAGTAGTAATCATTTAAAACCTGACGTGCATTTTCTTGAACAGATCGATGCGCTCGATTATGCTCAGTTGCAAGAATTTCTGCTTGATCATTTGGATTAAAAATATCAGTCACAACTTTGTTTGTATGAAGAAATTTTACTGAAGGGAATAGGTTTAGCAATTTGTCTTGAATTTGTGCAATAATCGGTAGGTCGCAATAAATCGCATTAACAACGTTCGGATTCACTGCTTCCTTTAGTAGAACGAAAAGGTTGTCTATGTTAGTGAATGTTATTGAATGTCTAATTTGAGTTTTAAAAATTATTTTCGTTGTTTTATGTTGTTCTGAACCAGAATTAAGTAATAATTGGTTTCTAAAACAATTCACTGGATTCTGTATACTTGATATTGCCTGAGTCAATGAAGCTTCACTGTGAGCCATTCCAGAGTCAGAATCTTCGGGTGGTTCTAAAGAATTGATGTATTGCCTGGACAAGGCATCAGCAACGAAATTCTCTTTGCCAGGCTTATAGTAAAATGTAGGTGAGAACTCTTCAACAAATGCCCTCCATCTTTTAATCTTTGCATTCGGGTTTTTGTCAGAAATGGCAAATGTTAACGGTTGATGGTCTGTGTATATATTAAGCCGGCTTACTCCATACAAATAATTTCGAAGTTTTTGTAATGACCACACTATTGCTAGCAGCTCTCGCTCATTTGTAGCATAGTTTTCTTCAGTAGATGACAGAGTCCGAGATATCATTGTAATTGGCCTTCCATTTTGAGAAAGAACAGCACCAAGTGCGTGTGATGAAGCATCAGTTGTCAAATCAAAAGGTTTATCAAAATCCGGATATAAGAGCAAGACATCTTCCGAAGCTAGAATTCGTTTGATTCTATTGAAAGCCTCAAAAGCATTACTATCTAGTTCTATTTTCATATTTTTTGATTGATTCTTTCCGATATTCCCATTTTCACCCCGTAAGTACCTGGTAAGAGGTTTTGCGATTTGGGCGTAGTCTCTAATAAATCGTCTGTAGTATCCAGACAACCCAAGAAAGGATCGCAAACTGCGGAGTGTTTTAGGAATCTCAAAACCAACAATATCCTTCACTTTATCTGTGCATGTTTTTATTCCCTTACTGGATACTACAAACCCTAAAAACTCAACTTGCTCTTTAAAAAATATTGACTTCGCTGGTTCAACTCGCATGTTAGCTTCAAAAAGTAGTTTTAAAATCCTTTCTACGTCCTGGAGGTGTTCTTCTTTTGTTTTTGAAAATATAATTACGTCATCTATATAAACATGACAACACTTTCCTATTTGTTCCCTTAAAACATCGTCAATTGCCCTCTGGAAAATACTAGGTGCATTTTTTAACCCGAAAGGAAGTCTGCAAAACTCGTACTTTCCATTGTTTACAGAAAATGCCGTCTTTTCCCTATCTCGCTCCGATAATTTGATTTGGTGGAAACCGGATTTTAAATCTAAAGTTGAAAAATAAGAAGCCTTTCCCAGATTAGCGAGAATAACTGCAGTATTCGGAATAGGATACTTATCACTAACGGTTTTACTATTCAATTTTCTAAAATCTATTACTAGACGCATTCTGCGTTTTCCTACCTCATCAAATCCTTTTTTATCAACAATCCACACAGGATTGTTGTAGGGGGATCGGGACGGTCTTATGATTCCATTATTTAGCAAAGCGACTATTTCATTATTTACGAAATCAATTGAAGACATGGGGTAAGGATAGGCTTTCGAATAAACCGGATCATTATTGGTTGTTCGAATAGTTGCAATAACTTTTGTGTTAAAAGGTAGTGATTCATTGGGATCTGCGAACACTTTTGACTGGCGAAACATTAATGAGGAAAATTGTTCATTCATATCGGATGTTTCGTTTTGGGTACAGAAGCTGTTAACGTCCCTACAATAAAAATATAACAATCTTTCCTCACCTCCACTGTAGTTCAAAGTTCCTTTTACCAAATTTAACTCTGCATTTATTTCTTTTAGAAAGTCAAATCCAATGATTCCATCAAACGTTTTCAGTGTTGGAAGTAGAAAAAATGTAGAGTTTCTATTGAAAATATTTATAACGCACTTAGAAGTTATCTGGCTTGTTCCATGTATGGACTTTACAGAAAATGGATTGTTTATTGGTTTGATAGCTTTAAGTATATCGAAAGGTCTTATATAATTTTTTGCAGCACCAGTGTCCACCAGTAGCTTTATTTCCTTGCCTGCCAAGGTTCGACCGATGTATGGCAGGAGGGACCTTCCCCTAAAAAATTAATTTCGTCGGATGTTTCTTCGATTTCATTTTGTTCTATATTTACAACACCATTTTCGTTACATCCAGCATCAACGAGTTGGTCTTCTCCTCCATAGGTGTAGTCATAAAAAGCTTCGTGGCTTCCTTCATAATATTCGCATGGGTTTCGTACGCCAATACTTGGTGTAAGTAATTCCTGATTAAGATGGTTGACTCTCTGAAGCTTTGGAAGGGTCAGACGATCAGATTCACGATGTCGCTTATGTTGGTTGGTATAATTTAAAGGTCCTTGAAATTTATTAGGTTGATATTGACGTGGAAGGTTGGGGTGCGGCGTAGAGCCTTGATTGGGGTTTTGCATAGAGCCATGGAAATTATTGGTGGTTTGCATTACAGGTCTTTGTATATGATAAGGATTCATAATAGGTCTTTGAAAATTACTAGGACTTCTGTAATGTGAAAGGGTTGGGTCTATTTCCATTGGTACTGAAGGTCGAATTTGGTGAGTAAATATTGGTTTGTAGTGAGGGCTCAGTGGCGCGATGGTTAGTGCGATGAACTGCCGCGCAGGAGGTCTGGGTTCGATACCCAGCCGTAGCAACACCTAAATGATTTTTCACTGGCCCTCCTCTCGTGATGATCTGACAAATCATCCGAGTAGTATCAATTGTCAAGAATAGCTTATCTCAACTTAGCCGTTCGGAGTCGGCATAAAACAGGAGGTCCCGCCGTCGTGCAAGAAGTACACACGCACACATGAATGGTTGTGAGAAAGCTAGGCCCTGGGTACTAACGAGCCTGTTGCGCCAAAAATTTGTTTTGTTTTGTGAGGGGAATTATATGGATTGTATTGATTAATGCTATAATTTTGTCGAGGTAAAACGTTTTCTGTACGCTCGTTTCTACTCGAGAAAGAATTTGCAAACATATATCGCGCCTGATTTGCCTCTAGCTCCTGCGCAAGAGCGAGAGCACCTGGCATATCAGTAGGTCGCGATGAAAACAAAATATCGCACATGGGCTTCTGTAAGCCAGAAATAAAGATCCGCAGTGCATCTTGACGATATTTTTGACTTAGAGAAGCAATCAGACTATTATTACCCTCGTGAAGCATAAGTGTCTTATTAATTATTAATGTTAATTTTTTTTCAACTTCATCGTAGAACTCCACAATTGGCAATCTACCTTGGCGCAAAGTGGACATTTCCTGCTCAATAAGATAAATTGGTCTCTTATCAGCATACGTAAAATCCAACCTTGCTATGATGGCTTTAAAATTAAGGACTGTATTAAAAGATGATAACACTTGATCGGCGGAGCCAATAATTTTATTCCTAATAATGGCCACTGCCTGGTAATGCTTTGAACTTCCATCATGAGACTCAAATAATTTATAAGCGGCGAAAGCAGCTTGACGCCAGGAAATATATCTCACTTGTTCGCCACTAAACTCAGGCAATGATTTCACTAAATCTAACGACTCTTCGCAGTGTTTGCCATCCTCAATTGTTACTGACCGATACTCTTCAACAACCGTAGGAGTTTCTAGTGCCCTAAGTCTAGTTGTCAGCTTGTCGATCTTATTGTCAAAAGCTACTCTTGTTTGCTCTGTTGCAGCTTTTACTGCAGCGGAAACTATAGCACTTATCTGTCCTGCGTTCATCATCATAAAAACAAATCAACCGATTTATAAATTACGATTTACCGAAAAAAATAATTCAACAATATAAGATGATTATGTTGTAGTATGCAAAATTGTACTTACTTTTTTATAAATAAACGAATGCCCGTATAAATGCTTATAATTTAGATTTCACAATAAAGAATTATTTAATTTATAGAAAATGTAAATCACAAATAGTATTAAGAATATAAATAATATGGTCTCTTAACCGCAAACAATGCTTAATTTCCTTCTTTCTGCTCTGCTCCAATGATTGCTTGTATTAATTATACAAAAATGTTCACTGTCTTCTGTGTTTCACTTTATTTGCTTCAATTTTTTTTTAAGGTATTTGTTCTCAAGGAATATGTTCACTGCTTTAAACTTTTAATATACATAAGAATTTTTTCTTTCCCTATTCACCACGTTTAAAGAGTTACTGGGATAGTTCCGGCGAACGATTAAATTAATTCAGTTGTGGATCCGTAATTAGCAACGCGAACTAATATCCTTTATAAGGATCTTTTAAAACAATCTGTTTTCTCGCGTCACTGCAAGTTGGGCGCCAAATATTTTATTTAAGGAAAACCACAATCTTTCATATCTCGTAATTTTAATTTATTATTTCTCTATGAGAAATTGATCTCTACAATCGGAGCTTAAGAACAAAACTAAAACTAGCAAACTAAACACGAAACCAATGCGTGCTTTTCGCTTGTCAACAGCTCAGCTATCTCCAGTTGTTGATGCGTATTTAGTGTTGTTGATGCGTTAAAGTGTTTTTAGTAGATGTTGTTTGCTCTCTTTTGTTGGTAAAATAGAGGTGATTGGTAAAAGAGAGCTGCTACGTGTGTTGTTTCTATAACTTATATTAGTTTTGATACATAGTTTTTATAAAAGATAACTAGATATACCTCAAAGTATATGGATCGACTCAGAATCGATAGCTGGGTCGATTTAGCCATGTCTGTACATCCGTCCGTCCGTCATCAGCAGAATAAGTGTAAAAATGTTTGAAATCCAATATATCCAATCGCAATATCTATATTTCGTTCATATAAAGTTTTTTGCCACGTCCACTTTTTTTGGGCGTTTTCAGTAAAAAACTTTATCCGATCAGATTTAAAATTTTTTTGAAAAAAATGTTGATGCATAATCATTCGGAATATTAATATGAACATTTCGTCTATAGACCATTTTAATCCGCGCTCACTTTTTGGGGGCGATTTTATATAAAAAGCATTTTTAACATATGCAGGAAAACCTTGTCTTTTTTAGAACCGTCAACGTGTTTTATAAACAGTCTGAACAATTTGTTGTCACAACGTTATTTTCTATATTTAATCCCTATCGCGTTTTAAGCCATCACCACTTTTTGGCGATATAAGTTTTAAACATATGAGAAGGCTACAATCCACTGTGCGGATCGTTGAATACCCTATCCCATCCTATCTGTAAAACTAAAATCCCCAAAAAGTGGACATGGCTAAAAACACGATGTGGATAAAATAAAGAAAATGACATGGTGACAGCAAATTCTTCAGACTGCTTATAAAAAACTTTTACGGTTCTACAAAAGACAAGGTTTTCTGCTTCATATGTTATGGGGTAGGGTATAAAAATGGTTTTTATATAAAAACGCCCCCAAAAAGTGGGCGTGGGTTAAAATGGTATATAGACGAAATGTTCATATTAATAATGTTAATGATTCTGCATCAAAATTTTTTTCGAAAAATTTAAAATTTGACCGAAAACAGTTTTTAATTGAAAACGCCCCCAAAAAGTGGGCGTGGCAAAAAACTTTATATGGACGAAATATAGATAGTAATATTGTCTAAATATGTTGTTCAGAAACTTTTTTAAAATTCCTTACGGTTTGGTCAAAAACTGAGTTTTTCTTAAAAGGGGGCGTGGCAGTGGGCGGATTTCAAAAATGTTTACACTTGTTCTGTAGGCAGCGACGAGGATCCTATATACCAAATTTCACTATCGTAGCCCTATCCCATAGGAGCACATAAGTTTTGATACATAGTTTGTAACATAGAGATATAATTTAGATGCATATACTTCAAAGTATATGGATCGACTCAGAATTGCTAC
This sequence comes from Rhingia campestris, assembly GCA_932526625.1. Classification (NCBI taxonomy): domain Eukaryota; kingdom Metazoa; phylum Arthropoda; class Insecta; order Diptera; family Syrphidae; genus Rhingia; species Rhingia campestris. The sequence goes on along the minus strand of OW052182.1, from coordinate 136,987,915 downwards.
CTGAGTCGATTAAGCCATGTCTGTCTGTCTGTCCGTCCGTCCGTCCGTCCGTCTGTACTTCACCAATTTTCAGGCCTTAAATTTTGAGCTAGGATAATGAAATTTGGTATATAGGATCCTCGTCCGTGTCTACAGAAAAAGTGTAAAAATATTCAAAATCCACCCGCTGCCACGCCCGCTGTTAAGAAAAACGTTCTTTTTAGTTAAACGGTTAAAAATTTTTAAAAACTTTCTATACAAGATATTTATGCAATTTGAATATCTATATAAAGTTTTTTTGCCACGCATACTTTTTGTGGAGCCCCCAAAAAACGTTTGATGCAAATACTTCCGTAGTATTAATATAAACCTTTTGGACACAGATCATAGAACATAGGTGAAGCTCACTTTTTGGGGGCGTTTTTCTACAAAAACCATTTGTATACCCCATTCCAAGCCATGAGCAATAGAAATACGTGGTTTTTTGTCGAACCACAAAAGTTTTTGATAAACTGTCTGACCAATAATTTGTGACAATGTCAATTTCTGTATTTCATCGCCATAAAGCCCACATTTTGAGGATATTAATTTTAAGGATGGGATGGGATAGGGTATTCAACGATCCGCACTGCGGATTGTAGCCTTCTCAAAAAGTGGGCGTGTTCATATTATTATATTTAAGGATCTTAATTATGATAATATGCGCCCTAAAAGTGGGCGTGCCAAAAACTTTGTATAGGCGATATATAGATATTGAGATTCTCTAAATATGCTGCTCAGACACTTTTTTAAAATTCCCTACAGTTGTTCTTAAAACTGCTACGCTAAAAATGTTACACTTGTTCTGATTTTTCGGCAAAAGAGTCTATGCACCAAATTTCAATACTCTAGCTTAAAATTTAAGGCCCAAAAATTTAAGGCCCACACAGACGGACAGACGGACAGACGGACAGACGGACAGACGGACAGACGGACAGACGGACAGACGGACAGACGGACAGACGGACAGACGGACAGACGGACAGACGGACAGACGGACAGACGGACAGACGGACGGACGGACATCTCTGCCAATCTGATCTGCTTTACTGTGCGTTATAAATTGTTCAATAACAGTAAAACAAACAACTAAACTTATGAGAAGGCTACAATCTGCTCTGCGAATCATTTTATACCCAATCCCATCCAAACCTGTTTTTAAAATAAATATGCCCAAAAAGTGGAAGTGGATAAATACTTTATGGGGATGAAGAAATTAGAAAATGACATTGTCACAACTGACTGTTTACAGTTGATCAACATCTTTTATGGTTCGACAAAAAACGACGTTTTTCTATTGCATATACTATGGGGCAGAGCATACAAACCGTTTTGTTAAGAAAATGCCCCCAAAAAGTAGGCGTTGACTAAAATGATGTATCGACAAAAATTTCATGTCATTATTTCTAAAGTTTTTGCATCAAAAGGTTTTTTTTCGAATATTTTAAAAATTGACTGAAAATTGTTTTTTTAATGAAAAATACACCAAAAAGTGGGATTGGTATAAGGATTGTCTTAATATGTTGTACAGAGACTTTTTCGAAATTTCCTACCTTTTGGCCAAAAACAACGTTATTCTGAAAAGTGAACTTGGCATTGGGCGGATTTTTAAAGTTTTTCAATTGTTCTAAAGAAACGCACAAGGATACTATATACTAAATTTCATTTCCCTAGCTCAAAATGTAAGACCTAAAATTCAGTGACATACAGACGAATGGACGGACAGACAGACTTTGCTTTTTTGACTAAGCTAGCGATTCTGAGTCTATCCATATACTTTTAGGTATATCTACTTACTTTATTTCTCAATGTTACAAACTATTTATCAAAACTAATATACCCCTATGGGACAGAGTATATAGAGAAGAAATTTTACTCCACCATTTTAAAGTGCGCCAAGGTTATCTCTTACGCCATATGGTGTGAAATGAAAAATATTATTTCGTGTGCGGATATCTATTTCAATAGCACGAAGCTGAAAGCGGACAGGTGAATAGGAATCGCACACCTTCTGCATATGGCATCAATCCAAAATTGTAGCGCAGTTTTCATGTGTATTTGCTGCTCTGTTACCCATGTCAAGAGCGATGATTCCATCGCACTTCCCCTTAAGTCACCCTCTTCCATTCACATGGCAATATGTACAAACTCTCTCATGAAGCAATATGCACATAGCATCATAATCCGGTATTCTTCCTTCCTACATGATAGCATTTTCATATGACCTCATCCTTACGCCTGCTGCAGAAATTGCATCCATAAATATCAGATTCATAACAATCGCACATATTACTCTCAAAGCTAAAGTTGAGGGTGCCAATAGCATATCACAGATCACATACGTAATATTTGAGCGCACCTGTTTAGTGTTCACTGTTTTTCTTAATTTCATCAAGTGTGAGAAATATTAAACTATACCTACTAGTCTTTTATTTTCTGTTTCTTTTTCTATGCTTTCGCGGGGATATTTTTTGCATCATCGGGATTTTGGTTGCGGAACTCCATCCATTTAACATCGACACATAGACGAGATAATATCTCTAAAATCTGATACCTTGAATATCGATTGCAAGTGTCTTTCAAATTGTGATGATTCGAACTTCTTCGTGCAATCATATGTAAGCATAAATTTACGTTTTCATATTTGATTTATTTTCAGGCTGATAAATCATAAGCGAGAATATAAACTTAAAAAGTGTCAACACACGTTTCTAGTAAACGAATTCTTATGAAGAATTGGACATGCTTATTAGTTCAATAAAAAGATTGAACTCGAGATTTAATTGAAACCCAACATTTGAAGAAGTCCGAAAAGGTAGATTTGGCGAACTAGTAGATCTGCCGATCTGTCCGTTTGTAGGCCTTTGCACGACGCTTAGACGGCTGGACTAATTTACTTAAAAATTTATATTCGGCGTTCAGGAGTTAATAAGCGGTTTTTGGAATTGACACTGTAGACCAAAATTAGTGTTTGCCCAAACCGTAAGGAATTTTAAAAAAAAAGTGTCTGAGAAGCGTATTTAGAGAATCGTAATATCTATATTTAGTATATACGAAGTTATTTGCCACGCCCACTTTTTGGGGGCGTTTTTAATAAAAAAACGTTTTTCGGTCAAACTTTAAAATTTTCGAAAAAGATGTTGATGCAGAACCATTGGTAATATTATTATGAACATTTCGTTAATAGACCATTTTAACCCACGCCCACTTTTTGGGGGCGTTTTTATATAAATATACCATTTATATACCCTACCCCATAGCATATGCAGGAGAAAAATATGAGAAAGCTACAATCCGCTGTGCGGATTTCCTTGAAATTAATATCTCCAAAAAGTGGGCTTTATGGGCCTATAATATAGAAAATAACATTGTCACAACATATTGTTCAAACAGTTTATCAGAATCTTTTGTTGTTTGACAAACAACATCGTTTTTATACCCTATCCCATAGGGGTATATGAGTTTAGATACATAGTTTGTAACATAGAGAAATAATTTAGCTACATATACCTCAAAGTATATGGATCGACTCAGAATCGCTGGCTGAGTCGATTAAGCCATATCTGGCCGTCCGTCCGTACGTCACCAGTTTTTGGGCCTTAAATTTTGAGCTTTGAGGATGAAATTTGGTACACGTGCTCTTTGTTGCTCCCAGCAGAACAAGTGTTAACATTTTTGAAATCCGCTCACTGCCACGCCCCCTTTTTAGAAAAACATATTTTGTGGCCAAACCTCAAGGAATTATAAGAAAGTGTCTGAAAAGCGTAGTTAGACAATCGTAATATCAATATTTCGTTCATATAAAGTTTTTTGCCACGCCCATTGGGGGCGTTTTTATACCCTATCCCATATCTACATATACCTCAAAGTATATGGATCGACTCAGAATCGCTAGCTGAGTCGAATTAGCCATGTCTGTCTGTCCGTCCGTCCGTCCGTCTGTCTGTTCGTCACCGATTTTTTGGCCTTAAATTTTGAGCTAGGATAACGAAATTTGGTATATAGGATCCTTGTCCGAGTCACCAGAACAAGTGTAAAAATTTGTTGAATCCGTCCACTGCCACGGCCCCTTTTAAGAAAAACTCAGTTTTTGGCCAAACCGTACGGAATTTTGAAAAAGTTTCTGAGCAACATATTTAGACAATCGTAATATCTATATTTCGTCCATACAAAGTTTTTTGCCACGCCCACTTTTTGGGGGTGTTTTGAGTAAAAAACGCTTTTTGTCCAAATTTTTAAAAATTCGAAAAAACGTTTGATGCAAATGCTTCCGTAATGATAAAATAAACATTTTGTCTATATATCATTTTCACCTACACCCACTTTTTGGGGGCGCTTTCTTACAAAAACCATTTGTATGCCTTACCCCAAGGCGTATGCAATAGAAATACGTTGTTTTTTGTCGAACCACAAAAGATTTTGATAAACTGTCTGAGCAATATATTGTGACAATGTCATTTTCTGTATTTCATCGCCATAAAGCCTATATTTTGAGGATATTAATTTTAAGGAAGGGATGGGATAGGGTATTCAACGATCCGCATAGCGGATTGTAGCCTCTCATATGTTTAATAAAAAAAAACCTTTTACGGTCAAATTTTAAAGTTTTCGAAAAAAATTTGATGCAGAATAATTAGTAATATTAATATAAACATTTCGTCTATAGAATATTTTAACCCACGCCCACTTTTAGGGGGCGTTTTTATATAAAAACCATTTTTATACACTACCCCATAACATAGCAGGAGAAAAACCTTTTGTAGAACCGTACAATTTGTTGTGACATTGTCATTTTCTAAATTTAGGTTAGGTTGGTGGGTTGATGAGGCAGACGGTGTGTGTCTTCCCTCATCGCACTCAGGTCAATATAGACCCATTGTGATGCCCGTTGAGGCTCCACTTGTATGGTTGGTTCATTCATTGTCCCGTTACTGTCCATTGTTGTTAGCCTCTTTCCAGCCATCCAGATGTTGTTGCAAACCTGAAAAGATTAGGGAGAGGGATTTCGGATAGATCAGTGAGGTCATGGAAAAAGTATTTTCCTAAGGTTCTCATTCTTAATTGGCTGAGGCATGGGCAGAGGCACAGAAAGTGGAGGGTATCCTCGTGTATTTCTTCATCACCGTAGCCTCTACAGAGGTCATCATCTATGATATGCATTTTCAGTTTGTGGCTTTTTAGTATGTTGTGTCCACTGCGAATCCCAACTAAAGTAGAGACAGATTTCCTGCTTCTACGAAGTAGTTTATGGGTTCTGGCTTTGTCATACTCAGGCTCAGTGGCGCGATGAACTGCCGCGCAGAAGGTCTGGGTTCGATTCCCAGCCGTAGCAACATCTAAATGATTTTTCACTGACCCTCCTCTCGTGATGATCTGACAAATCATTCGAGTAGTATCATTTGTCAAGAATAGCTTATCTCAACTTAGCCGTTCGGAGTCGGCATAAAACAGGAGGTCCCGCCATTGTGCAAGAAGTACACACGCACACATGAATGGTGTGAGAAAGCTAGGCCCTGGGTACTAACGAGCCTGTTGCGCCAAAAACGACGACGACGACTTTGTCATACTCAGGCCACATTCTTTTGGAAGTTTCACAGGTGGGAAGGGAGTTCCACCTGTTTTTGGCGGTGATCAGTGTTTTCTGTCCCACCCGAGATTTGAGGTCACATAGTGGTGGTTTGACAGACTGGTATGCTTGGTCAATGCTGGAGGCAGATCCTTTTCTCGCCAGTTCGTCAGCAATTTCATTGCCTGTATGCCTCTGTGTCCGGGGACCCAGCAGAGCTTAACATTATGTTGGACGCCAAGAACCTTTAGCTCTTCACGACAACGTTTCACAAGCTGAGATTTTATTTCGACAGCAGAGATAGCTTTTATTGCAGCCTGACTGTCAATAAAGATGGTGATATCATCTGGTGGTATCGCCAGCATTGAGGTCGCTTTGGCTGCCTCTGCTACTGCCAATATTTCGGCTTCGAAGACACTGCTGTGCTCAGGGAGACGAAAGGTGCTGTTGAGCTTTAGTGTTTCTGAAAACACTCCAACTCCAACGCCTACATCCATTTTTGAACCATCTAGCGGTAGCAGGTTAAGGATGGTTTCCAGTCCCGCTGTTGATGTGGTTCTCATTGCGCCAGTAGCGCCCACACATGCTATCCTTTGTACCTTTGTGATATTTTTCAGATGGGTGACATTATTTGTGGATTGCCACCAGACAAGCCACCCATATTTTAATATAGGTCTCACAATGGCCGTGTACATCCATAGGATGATCTTGGGGTTCGGACCCCAGTTTTTTCCGAATATTCGGTTACACGTATAGAAAGCGACTGTGGCCTTTTTAATGCGCTCGCGCACATTTAGGTTCCAGTTGAGTTTTCTATCAAGAATGACACCCAGATACTTTGCACTATCGGCTAGTTTGAGGGTAGTCCCATCGATAGCCAGTAGGTCGAATATTGGTATCTTCCTCTTATTCGTAAAGAGAACGAGTTCCGTTTTCTGGGGGTTGATGCCATGCCCACATTGTTTTGTCCACTCGTTGAGAGTTTTCAATGGCCGCTCGAGTAGTTCACTAATAGTGGGTAGGAACTTCCCTTTAACTAGTATCGCTACATCGTCTGCGTAGGCTATGACTTTTACCCTATTTCGCTGTAGCTTGATGAGTATCTCATTGATGACTATGTTCCACAACAGAGGTGAGATAACGCCTCCTTGTGGTGTGCATGTTGATGCTATTGCTTTGAGATGGGTGTCTCCCAGAGTTGCATTTATATTTCTGTGGTTGAGCATACTTCCATTGGTGGTGCCATTTGCACCAGGGAGTCTGTAAGGGCAGATGGAGGTCTATCCATCGAATCGTATGGCATGTAGATGGCTGCTATTGCAATCGGGGACTTCCCCCGCCGCTCATATTTTACCACGGTCTGGTCATTGTTACTGAGAGTAGATAAGAGAAAAAGGTTTATTTGTTTCTTAGCTACAATACATGATCTAGTCTTACTGTTTGTGTCGGATGAGCCGGTATGGTACAGTACTAAATCTTTGCTGTTTAGCCCTTTTATACTGCCTCGGCCTACCCAAGGTTCTTGTATTAGGGCAATGTCAATGTCGTTCCTATTTAAAAGGAAGACAAGGTTGGTGGTGAAGATTTATTTGTATTATCTTCATGGCGGTCAGCTTTCCTCCCATCATTACGTCTGACTGTTACGAAAGGTCGTACTTTGCATCGGGTAATCCCGACTCGTACTTTGTACCCTTTCTTACGTTACAGCGGCATAGATTTGTGGCTGAGTAGCACCACGCCTTCCGTGCCGGTTTTTGAGTGCTCTCCTGCCTCTATGACCTCCCAGTCCTTACTGAGGAATTCCGGGTTGAGGTTCTGTAGGTTGCGCTCAATCCTATCCTTCGGGATGCATGGCCCTGGGATAAGGATGCGACCTTTGGGTCTGGTCAGGTTAAGAAGCTCTTTCTTTTCGACGATGCGAAGGTCTGCATTAGACCATGGGGCTTTCGTCTCGTCGATGAACTTCGTCAACCAACTTAGTGTGCTCTTATTGTCACACTGGATTATTTTGAATCCTTTGAACGTGGTCAGCTGTCCAAAGAGCGGGATGTTCCCAGCATTTTTAAGGATAGCGTCGTTCACTCCGTTCAAGATTCTTATTTCTATCAGTTGCCATTGGTCATGAGATAGTTTTCGTTCTGGATTACCAAAGTCTACAATAGCGACCCGAAAACTATCCTTCTCTTTTACTGGGTTATACAAGGTCTGAGGAGACCATTCTTTGTCTTAGCGGGCCAACGCCCTGCATCAAAGGTGGTCACATCAGTTCCTTCATGCTCGAGGTACTCGGTGCGTTCATTGAGCAGATACGAGCGATCGGCTCATTCTCTGCTAATTTCAGACTTTGTAAAAACTCTTGAGCTTTCTCAAGTCTCAGGCGATCCTTTTTTCCTAGAGTAACTATCTTACCTAATCTTCTGATCGTCAACTTGCATGATTTTACTTTGCTGCGGATGGACGCAGTTGACGATATTGAGAATTAAGATGATCTGGCATTAGAGCAAGTGTCATCCTCATCGAGAAGAAGTTTCTCCATTTGGATGTCTATTGCTCCTTCGCTTCCCTCATCTAACAGTATCTTGGAGTTCGACGGATCTCGGAGCAAGAGGCTTTCCTGCTCCTCCGTCATTTGTCATTGATAATCGGTTTTTATAGGGTTTGGAGTGCCCAATTCCTTTGCACTCGTCCCTTTTTTGGTTTGTTTTTTATTGTCTATTTTGGACCCACGAGTAAGGGGGAAGGAATGTCATCCTGTACTCACCCCCTGTATACAGGAAAGGGAAAATTGAATTAATACTAGAGGTCCCCAGGTATCTAGAGTTTGCGCTATCGACTGAGCATTCCCTCAGCCATGCAGGTATCGGCGCGCACCTTACCTTGGAGACCACCTTTTGGTTTTCGTTTCCTCGCCACTGACCTTACCGGCATGGGTTGCCCTGACAGCTTATGTTTAGCATAGACTTCCGGTTTCGCTCCGTGGTTCATTGGAAACTACTTAAGCCCATTCGCCAATTTTTGGGCCTTAAATTTTGAGCTAGGACAATGAAATTTGGTATATAGGATCCTCGTCCGTGCCACCAAAACAAGTGTAAAAATTTTTGAAATCCGCACACTGCCACGCCCTCTTTTTAGTAAAATGTGTTTTTTGGCCAAACCGTAAGGAATTTTAAAAAAGTGTCTGAGCAGCATATTTAGAGAAACGTAATATCTATATTTCGTCAATATAAAGTTTTTGCCACGCCCACTTTTTGGGGGCGTTTTTAATAAAAATCATTTTCTGGTAAAATTTTAAAATTTTCAAAAAAATTTTGATGCACAATCATTGGTAGTATTAATAGAACATTTCGTCTATAGACCATTTTAACCCACGCCCACTTTTTGAGGGCGTTTTCTTACAAAAACCGTTTGTATACCCCCCATAGCATATGCAGGAGAAACATATGAGAGGCTAAAATCCGCTATGCGGATCGTTGAATACCCTATCCCAGCCCATCCTTAAAATTAATATCCTCAAAATGTAGGCTTTATGGCGATGAAATAAAGAAAATGACATTGTCACAATATATTGCTCAGACAGTTTATCAAAATCTTTTATGGTTCGACAAAAAACAACGTTTTTATAAAAATTATTTTCTGGTCAAATTTTAAAATTTTAAAAAAAAAAATTGATGCACAATCAGTGGTAGTATTAATATGAACATTTCGTCTATAGACCATTTTAACCCACGCCCACTTTTTGGGGGCGTTTTTTTACAAAAACCGTTTGTGTACCCTATCCCATAGCATATGCAGGAGAAACATATGAGAAGGCTACAATCCAATGTGCGGATCGTTGAATACCCTATCCCATCCCATCTGTAAAGCTAAAATCACCAAAAAGTGGACATGGCTTAAAACACGATGGGGATTTATATATAGAAAATGACATTGTCAGAACAAATTTTACGGTTCTACAAAAGACGGTTCTCATTTTCCGGTAAAATTTTAAAATTTAAAAAAAAAATTTTGAAGCACAATCAGTGGTAGTATTAATATGAACATTTCGTCTATAGACCATTTCAACCCACGCCCACTTTTTGGTGGCGTTTTCTTACAAAAACCGTTTGTATACCCTACCCATAGCATATGCAGGAGAAAAACGCTGTTTTTTGTCAAACAACAAAAGATTCTGATAACAATATGAAACTGTTTGAACAACATGTTGTGACAATGTTATTTTCTATATTATAGGCCCATAAAGCCCACTTTTTGGAGATATTAATTTTAAGGATGGGATGGGATAGGATATAGCAAGGAGGTGTATATTAAATCATCTGTCCATCATTTTGAAAATAAAAGAGGATAGACTGAGCGTACGGATATCCTTCGCCCAAATAAATATTTCTTTGGTAATGATATTATTGGTAGGTATGTATATAGAAAAGTTCATTGACCTTCATGTTTAAGTAGGTAGCTGAAAATTGGTGGAGAGGATTTTGCGGATCTGAAACCTCAGAGGTTTCTTATATGTAACCAGAGAAAGTGCGCCAGAGGGCTCATTTTTCATTCCTCAACGAGGTTTTGTATTGTGAGACGACTTATAGTGGTACCATTCTAGTGTCTCTTTGGGGCTCTTGGCTTTGTTTAATAGTTGCCTACATTCTTTCTTAGGAGTGGTGAAGTTTGAGTTCCACCAGGAAGGCTTGGCCTTCCCATGATGCCTACTTATAAGGCAGGATGATGACCTTTAGGGCTCGTGAGAGGGTATTTTGGTTCTTTATAAAATTAATGATGTTATGGGAGTCGAGCGTTATGTCAAACATTTATAGCCTAATTCTGTTTATGAATATAGGGACGGATCTCAAGTTACAAAGGAGAAGGTTTGTTTCTGAAATATAATAAAAGAGTAGCTCACCCACTGGTATTATTGTGGGGGACAATCTTATGCGGGCTCAAAGTCATACAACGGTGTGATCCACAAGGGTCTGCATGTATACTGGGTCTACTAGATGCGAGCTGGAAACCGTACATAGAGTATACCAAGATGGGTCTGAATATGGGTGGGGGTGTACCCCTCACATGTCTTGGCACGAGTTATGGATTGACCTACGTCCTCGCATTTTTATAATAATAGTATTTAAAAATCCTATACATTTTTTATACAGTCTTATTTATAAACTCCTTAAAATGTCTCTAAAGACAAAAACCTTATCTATTCATAAATCGTATAAAACTTTGAATACAGAATGCGGTTAGGCTAGGTTTTTATATTTATTTATATGTATGAATCGCTAGCTGATTCGATATAGCCATGTCTGTCTGTCTGTGAAAAGTGATTATAATGTGATTATGTATTTAAATATCGTTATACCCCATTCCATAGGCGTATATTAATGTTTGTAACATAGAGAAATAATTTCGATACATATACCTCAAAGTATATGGATCGACTCAGAATCGATAGCTGAGTCGATTTAGCCATGTCTGTCCGTCCGTTCGTACGTCACCAGTTTTGGGGCCTTTAATTTAGAGCTAGAATGCTGAAATTTGGTACACGTGGTCTTTGTTGCTCCCAGCAGAACAAGTGTTAAAATTTTTGAAATAAGCCCACTACCGGGCCCCCTTTTCAGAAAAACGTAGTTTTTGGCCAAACCGTAAGGAAATTTAAAAAAGTATGTGACTAGCGTAGTCAGACAATGGTAATATCTATATTTCGTTAAAAAAAAAATTTTCCCACGCCCACTTTTTGGGGGTCGTTTTTAATAAAAAACGTTATACGGTCAAATTTTAAAATTTTCGAAAAAACATATGAGAAGGCTACAATCCGCTGTGCGGATCGTTTAATACCCTATCCCATCCCATCCTTTAAATTAATATCCCCAAAATGTGGTATTTATGGTCATAAAGCATTGAAAATGACGTTGTTACAACATATTGTTCAGAAGGTTTATCAAATTCTTTTATGGTTCGACAAAAAAACAACGTTTTTCTATTGCATATGCCTTGGGGTAGGGAATACAAACGGTTTTTGAAAGAAAACGCCCCTAAACAGTGGGCGTGGGTTAAAATGGTCTATTGAGGAAATGTTCATATTATTACTACCAGTGATTGTGCATCACAATTTTTTTTTAAAAATTTAAAAAATTTACTAAAAAACATTTTTTTTTTAAACCTTTTTTATACAAGGTTTTTGCCACGCCCACTTTTTGGGGGCGTTTTTAGTAAAAAAACGCGTTTTGTCCAAATTTTAACACTTTCGGAAAAAATGTTGATGGAAATACTTCCGCAATGGTAATATAAACATTTTGACAATAGATCATTTTCACCTACGCCCACATTTTGGGGGCGTTTTCTTACAAAAAACCATTTGTATACCCCATCCCAAGCCATTAGCAATAGAAATACGTTGTTTTTTGTCGAACCACAAAAGATTTTGAGAAACTGTCTGAGCAATATATTGTGACAATGTCATTTTCTGTATTTCATCGCCATAAAGCCTATATTTTGAGGATATTTATTTTAAGGATGGGATGGGATAGGGTATTCAACGATCCACACAGCGGATTGTAGCCTCTCATATGTTCTGTATTTAGTCCCCATCGTGTTTTAAGCCATGTCCACATTTTGGGGATATTAGTTTTACAAATGGGATGGGATAGGGTATCCTTCTCATATGTTTATACCCTATCCTATACCCTATAGTTTTGATACCTAGTTTGTAACATAGAGAAATAATTTAGCTAGGTATACCTTAATGTTTATGGATCGACTCAGTATCGCTAGCTGAGTCGATTTAGCCATGTCTGTCCGTCCGTCCGTACGTCACTAGTTTTTGGGCCTTCAATTTTGAGCTAGAAGAATGAAATTTGGTGCACGTGCTCTTTGTTGCTCCTAGCAGAACAAGTGTAAACATTTTTGAAATCCGCCTACTGCCACGCCTCCTAAACGTAGTGGGTGTCTCAAAAAACTTTACATAAACGAACTATAGATATTACGATTCTCTAATTCTTTTTGTAAAAAGGGTTCGTGGCAAACTATGTATAAAAACTAATATACCCCTATGGGATAGGGTATAAACATATGAGAAGGCTACAATCCGCTGTGCGGATCGTTGAATACCCTATCCCATGCCATCCTTAAAATTAATATCCCTATAATATTGTCTTTATGGCCATGAATGAATATGAAAATGACGTTGTCACAGCATATTGTTCAGACGGTTTATCAAAATATTTTATGGTTTGACAAAAAACTACGTTTTTCTATTGCATATGCCTTGGGGTGGGCCAATAAAATGGTTTTTGTAGGAAACCACCCTCAATAAGGCGTGGGTTAAAATGGTTTAAGGACGAAATCTTCATATTAATAAGCATTAAAAGTTTTATTCGAATATTTGAAAATTTGACCGAAAAAAGTTTTATACTAAAAACGCCCCCAAAAAGTGGGCGTGGCAAAAACTTTATATAGACGAAATATATATTACGATTCTCTAAATATGCAGACACTTGTTTTAAATTCCTTATGGCTAAAAACTACGTTTTTCTAAAAAGGGGCGTGCCAGTGGGCGGGTTTCAAAAATGTTTACACTTGTTCTGTTGGGAACAACAAAGAGTACGCAGCTAGCGATTCTGAGTCGATTCATATACTTTGAGGTATATCTAGCTAAATTATTTCTCTATGTTACAAACTATGTATCAAAACAGGATTTGGTGACAATGGAATGGGATACGGTATACATTTGTTATTACTCGACGAACAATGTTTCTATTTATTGCGAGCAACTAAAAGTTATAATAGTGGATACTGAAAATATATATGCATATAAACATCAGCAATTTTCTCTGAGATATACACACATTCTACTAACATCGAATTGAACATCACTGCTGAAACTTTTAAAGCATTAAAAGGCTACCAGTAATGTTTATCACCTTCAGAAGAAAAACTGTCAATAGAATCAGACTGCTTCATAAGGAATGAAATGCTGATATTTTCTTGTTACTTTTTTGTTACTTTTTTGTATCTACAACAATTGCTATAGTTTTTATGTGTTCACATAGAATTCAATAAATTCTGAAGATGCTTCTGCGATATGAGTGATTTTTGGGTGATGCACACCTAACTTTAGTGTTCTTTCAAATGAAGTTTATAGAATTTTGTAAGGGATATAACTATATTCATATATATAAACAATCATTGAATGAAATGTGTTGTGATTGTTTTTTTTTTTGCAGAGATCAAGAGTATGGTTCCTGGGAGCGAACTTGCAGTGGGGGATTATTGATTACCCTAAAATGCAACTAAGGAGGGATGTGCTGTTTTCATTTGCTGACGTGTTAGGTGTAGTATGCCATTAGTTATATTTTTCTCATTTATCTTATAAGTGATATCCATCTTACAGTTTACATTGGAGGACTAGTTGGATTCTTTCTCGGATGCAGTATTTTGTCGTTCACAGAAATAATATACTTCTTTACTGCAAGATTTTTAAGGAGGCTATTTTGCAGCAATTAATTGCAGGCGGAGTGTCACTTCCCTTAATATACAGACAATCAGTGTTAAAGCTTTTTAAGTTACGCAAATAATTGCTACCCGTCGTGTATACTTATAAAAAATAAATATTCTAAATCCTAAAAAAAAAGTTATAGTTTTTACTAATTTTTGTAAATGACATATCCAAAGCCACGCTTCAACAAAGCACTTTTTTCAAGCATTATATGGAATAATTCGACGTTCAATAACGACAATTCAGCACCGTCAAAGGGCAATATGTTATTAAAAGATCGTAGATTACCCTACTCCATTCCATCCTTAAATTAATCATCCCCAAAATTTGGTAGTGGTATTGTCACAATATATTGCTCAGACAGTTTATAAAAATGCTTAATGGTTCGACAAAAAACAAGAGTGAATATTTTCAAAATCCGCCAACCGGATTACAATATATTAATACCTCAAAGTATATGGATCGACTCAGAATCGATAGCTGAGTCGATTAAGCCATGTCTGTCCGTCCGTACGTCCGTCCGTACGTCACCAGTTTTTGGGCCTTAAATTTTGAGCTAGAAGGATGAAATTTGGTACACGTGCTCTTTGTTGCTCCCAGCAGAACAAGTGTAAAATTTTTTGAAATCCGCCCACTGCCACGCCCTCTTTTTAGAAGAACGTATTTTTTGGCCAAACCATAAGGAATTTTGAAAAACTTTCTGAACAACATATTTAGACAATCTGAATATCTGTATTTCGTTCATATAAAGTTTTTTGCCACGCACACCTTTTGGGGGCGTTTTTAATTAAAAATGTTTTTCGGTCAAATTTTAATATATTGGAAAAAAAAACTTTTGATGCAGAATCATTAGTAATATAAATATGAACATTTCGTCCATAGACCATTTTAACCCCCGCCCACTTTTTTGGGGCGTTTTTATATAAAAACCATTTTTATACACTACCCCATAACATATGCAGCAGAAAACCTTGTCTTTTGTAGAACCGTAAAAGTTTTTATACCCTATCCCATAGGGGGGTATATTAGTTTTGATACTTAGTTTGTAACATAGAGAAATAATTTAGCTACATATACCTCAAAGTATATGGATCGACTCAGAATCGCTAGCTGAGTCGAATTAGCCATGTCTGTCTGTCCGTCCGTCCGTCCGTCCGTCTGTCTGTTCGTCACCGATTTTTTGGCCTTAAATTTTGAGCTAGGATAATGAAATTTGGTATAAAGGATCCTCGTCCGTGCCACCAGAACAAGTGTAAAAAAATTTGAAATTCGCCCACTGCCACTCCCCCTTTTTAGGAAAATTTATTTTTTGGCCAAACCGTAAGGAATTTCAAAAAAGTGTCTGAGCAATATATTTAGACAATCTAAATATCTATATTTCGTTCATACAAAGTTTTTTGCCACGCCCACTTTTTCGGGGCGTTTTGAGTAAAAAACGCTTTTTGTCCAAATTTTAAAACTTTTGAAAAAAGTTTTGATGCAAATACTTCCGCAATGGTAATATAAACATTTTGACAATAGATCATTTTCACCTACGCCCACATTTTGGGGGCGTTTTCTTACAAAAAAACCATTTGTATACCCCATCCCAAGGCATTAGCAATAGAAATACGTTGTTTTTTGTCGAACCACACAAGATTTTGAGAAACTGTCTGAGCTATATATTGTGACAATGTCATTTTCTGTATTTCATCGCCATAAGGCCTATATTTTGAGGATATTAATTTAAAGGATGGGATGGGATAGGGTATTCAACGATCCGCATAGCGGATTGTAGCCTCTCATATGTTTCTTTTAAAACTTGAGTAACAAAGCAAAACGAATAAACTTATTTTTGACAGGCTCGTTAAGATCGAAAATAGTATTCGCAATAGAAGTACCCCACCTTTAACATGAATAGATTGCTTAAAATTCTTACGTGGAATGCCAATGGCCTTTTGCAAAAACTTGGTGAACTTGAATTATTTATGCAAAAAAAAGATATAGATATATGTTTAATATCCGAAACTCACGAAAAGAGTAATTCGAACTTAACAATTAAAGGTTACCTCGACTATCATGCTCTACATCCATCGAATAAGGCTAGAGGTGGAGCCTCACTATATATAAAAGAGTGTATCGAACATTCGATTGATCTTAAACTAGAAATCGAAACAATGCAAGTCTGCTTTTGACTTGTATAGAGCTATACAAGTCAAAAGCAGACAATCCTTTCTGAAGATATCGTCTATTTACTGCCCACTACGATGCAAGGTTGAGAAAATTGACTTTGAAAACTTGCTTAATTCCTTTGGACAACGTTTTGTCATCGGAGGGGACTTTAATGCAAAACATACATTCTGGGGATCTAGATGCATATCACAGAAAGGTAGGATGCTTTATGATGTAGGAAGAAAGTACAATACCGAATTTCATTCTACGGGAAAACCAACTTACTGGCCAACTGATGTTAGAAAAATACCGGATTTGATCGATTTTTTCATTGTAAAAGGTCTGCCGTCCAATCGAATCAAAGTTGAAGGATGCTTTGATCTTTCCTCTGATCATTCTCCAGTCATTTTAACAACGAGCGAGTCACTGATTATAAATGAAAAACCACCCAGATTAACAAACGCGAAAACCAACTAGGAAGGTTTCAAAAACGATATTGAAAATAATATCCGACTTTTTGTATCGCTTAGAACCCCATTGGAACTCGAAGTCGCTGTTGACTCATTTATCAATACCATCCAAAAAGCAGTATGGAATAATACTCCTCAACAGAACAAAATTGTGAGCTATAGTAAAATTAAGTACACCCGAGAAATACAAGATTTAGTAAGACAAAAAAGAAAAGCTCGTAAAAGATGACACCAAACTCGTGCCCCGCAAGATAAAACACATCTCAATCGGTTGAGTAATTTGCTATCAAATTCGATTAATAATTTTAAAAACCATGCAGTAGAAACTTATCTGCAAAGCCTAACCGCTGGAAAGGAATCGAATTATTCGCTCTGGAAAGCAATTAGAGTCATAAAATGGCCAAAAATCGCTGTGCCGCCAATTAGGGTAACTCAAGACGTTTGGGTAAAAAGCGATAAGGAAAAAGCTGACGTTTTTGCCTCACATCTTGAGGAAACATTTAAGCCATTTGATGGTCCAGCGCAAAATGAAAACATTAATATATTCGAGAGTACAACCGATAATAATATAGTAAGATATGCAAGTATTGCCGAGCTTAAACGGGAAATACAGAAACTAAAGCCTAAAAACGCTCCGGTATATGGCCTGATTACAAGAGAACTTCTTAAAATGTTGCCTCGGAAAGCATTAACTAAGCTTCTTTTTATTATAAATGCAGCAATCAGATTAGAATACATACCAAGACAGTGGAAAGTCGCGGAAGTGATTATGGTTCTAAAACCAGGAAAATCACCGAATGAAATAAAATCTTACAGGCCTATTTCACTTCTTCCTTTAATTTCAAAAGTTTTTGAACGGATATTATTAGGTCGCTTACACCCCATAATTGAACAGAAACGTCTTTAACCTGACCATCAATTTGGGTTTAGAAGTAAACATTCAACGGTGGACCAAGTACATCGAATTACAGATGTAATTGAGAAAGCTTTCGAAGAAAAGAAAATTTGTTCAGCCGTATTTCTTGACGTGTCGCAAGCTTTTGACAAGACAAGTTCTGCCAGAACAATTATATAAAATCCTCGTGTCGTATCTTGAGCATAGACTCTTCCGTGTGAAACATGGAAGCGAATATTCCGAGTTCAAAGAAATAATGGCAGGTGTACCGCAAGGAAGCGTCCTTGGACCAATCCTGTACCTCCTATTCACTCGTGATTTCCCACAAACAAACGATACAATAGTTGCAACGTTTGCTGACGGTACTACTATACTAGCAGTTGGCACATCAATAGAGGAAACAAATATTAAATTACAAAACGCTCTTAACGCGGTTAACGAATGGACTAATTCCTGGCGGATTGCACTTAATCAGACCAAATCGATCCATGTAGATTTTTCGTATAAACGGACAAACAATTTGCCTGTATTTCTAAATACGGTTCGAGTCCCGTTTGCAAATGAAGCGAAATATCTCGGTATGACACTCGATGCAAAATTAAAATGGAAGTCGCATGTAAAATAGAAATGCGAAGAACTTAAGAAAAAATACAAAGAACTGTACTGGTTGCTCGGAAAATATTCGAAGCTTAACCTTGATAACAAGCTGCTATTATACAAGCAAGTGCTAAAACCGGTTTGGACATATGGTATACAACTATGGGGTTGTACCAGTGAAACGAATCTAAATATTTTACAAACTTTTGAAAACAAAATGTTAAGATCATTCGTCAATGCGCCGTGGTACGTAGGGAACGAAAATCTACGTAGAGATCTGGGTATTCCCGCGATTAAAGATGAATCAAAAAATTTTCAACGAAAACATAAAAAAAGTTTATTAGGACACGTTAACACAACAGTCCTCCAAATTCTTGACGAAACAAATATATTGCGGCGTCTTCAAAGAACCAAACCCTTAGATTTGGCCCGATAATAACAAAGGAAAGTTACTTGCCAAACATATTATATACTCGTGATAAAAAAATTGCTGGATATGTCGAATACTTAGTTGCAATAGAAACACAAAATGGGTGGTGGTTTTAGTGAGTAAAAATCTCACACTACTTTGGGCACGTGCTCATTGTGTCTATGAAGATTTCCACCAGCCCACGGAAAAAAAAAAGTGAACATTAAACATTTCGGAACTTAATTATCGCTGTGTAATTCCATGAACTAGGAGGTGAGAATCAGGCCGGAAACCTGGTAGACGCTAGGTCATCACTTTATTGTATCAAGTTCGTGGAATTACCTGTGCGAGTACATGCATGTTATTAATTAAATGGATATTGATATGTTGCGATTGCGAAATGCAATCGGAGTACGTTGCTCCTCTAGGTGATCGTAGGAACAGGTGACTTGATGGGCTTGCGGTTCCTTAGGGGGAAAAAAGCCACCTGCTCGGCTGTCGTAACTCGCCCAATCCCAATTTGCTGCTTCGAGGGCTTCTTCGTAGTTTGGTTTCGACCAGTAGAAAGTTCCTTCTATCTTGGGGCAAGGTGCAGTTTAGTGTTGGATGTTGTTTTCGTTTATATTTATATATGGGTGTGTTATTATAAGTTTTGTATAAGTAATTGGGAGGGGAATTACATGATGGAGAAAAAACTTTTGAGGTGATAGGGTAGGAACCGAGTCCGTTAATCAGACCTCGCTTACTTCTTTTAATAGGGTAAAGTGTTGTTAGTTTCTTTTCGAGTTCCTGAAGTTTAAATTTTGTTATGTGAACAGAGTTGGTTAGTGTTACCCGTTTTTCAAAGAGATCAAGTCGTCGCCTTAATGACACAAAGACGTATGTCAATATTTGCTAATTTTCAGGAGGGACGATTTTGTTATTTTTCTTTACCATTTGTAATTTTTATGAGTTCCATGAAAACTTTTGTAAAGTTAACTTTTCAAGATTAACATACTAGCTATAGAATAGATAAAATATTCTTCATTTTGTTTGTGGTTTAAAATATATTTTATTCAATAAATTGAAAAGATATGCTGTTACGTTTATGTGCCTCAAACGAAAACTATAACTTTGCCCCTTTTGTTTTGTTACGTTTTTAATAAAAATAATAATTTTCAAAATAACTTTCCCATTAATTTCATTTTATTCATTTGGTTCTTGTAATATAAATATATAAGACGTTTAAATCTAGTTATCACTTACTTCATCCAAAGCAGACGTTTTTAACGATTTGTAGAAATCGTGGTAGTGCGATGGTATTATACCTTTGTTCCAAGGTCCAACAAATCACTATATTTTTCTGTTTTTATACACTTAGGTCCCATAAAACATTGAGTTAATTTTGGTAACTCATCTTTCCTTGATTGCCGCCGAATTATTTGTACCTCTTTGAACTCTCCAGGATCCTTTTCATACTTAAAAAAATGTTATTTTTATCAGTTTTTCTATACTGCTGCCAAGATATTTTTAGCCAATTAATATTATTCCCTTCAGTATCAACGTTACGATTTTTAATCATGGTTGAAATTACTGCTTTGAAACTAAAAATATCCTCGCGTCCCATGTTTTGAAGACATCCTTACGACAGTGTACCATCCAACGGGGTCAAATATATGTTTTTTGAACATCGTTCAATATGGGCATGAACGGAATCGCATTCCATCATAGAGTGCCCAGGTTCAAAATAGCAATGGTCTATTTTCGGGATTTCAAGTGATCTTACCGAGTCGAGGAGCATCGCCGATATATTAACGTTTCGATTAGCCTCCACAAGTATCACTCATCAGGACAAATGGCTTACCGTCGCAATGTTGCCTAAAATACATATAAAGACATGATGCCACTTCGTTCGATCCTCTTCCAGCCATTCCCTCATGCCACATAAAACAGGTAGCTTCTTTAGTTCCAACATTGTATACAGTCAGATTGTAAACTGCCAAACGTCTTATATAAAATATGGCTCTCGAATTTGTATCTTACAGCCTCCAAATCAAATTCAATAAAACGAATTTTTTGGCAATAGCATCTTCTTTAAATTTATCATGTAATTCTCTGGCACTTACTTTTCTCTTTATGTGTTCCTCATATTCATCACGAAGTTCGTTTTTTTCCTCCTCATTAGAATTTTGGAACCGAAAGCATTTATCACACATGTCTTTTCTTGGGGTGTAGAATTTAAGGTAGAAGTCATTTTTATATATTTGTCTATACAACCATAATATTTTCTTCTTGGCATCTTTGCAAGTAACATTCGTACATTTTTTGTAAATTAAGATCCGGAAGCAAGTACTCATAATTGGTTGACTTCCTACAATAATGAGAAGGAACTTTTGGAAAAGAATTAATATGTTTTTCCCTCGCATCTTCAGACCTTTTGTTTACAGGTAGATGGCAGCAACGACGTTACAATCTGATCTTTTCCTTACTATATTTCTCACAAATGTTTCAGAAACGTTGAATGTAGCAATAAAAAAACTTTGACAAAATTGAATTTTTACACCATTTTTAATTAGGAAAAAAAAATTTGTTTTCGAACGACTTTTTATACCCTATCCCATAGGGGTATATAAGTTTTGATACATAGTTTGTAACATAGAGAAATAATTTAGCTACATATACCTCAAAGTATATGGATCGACTCAGAATCGTTTTAGCCATGTCTGTCCGTCCGTCCGTCCGTCTGTCCGTCCGTCACCAGTTTTTGGGCCTTAAATTTTGAGCTAGAATGTTGCTCCCAGCAGAACAAGTGCAAACAATTTTGAAATCCGCCCACTGCCACGCCCCCTTTTTAGAAAAACGTATTTTTTGGCCAAACCATAAGGAATTTTGAAAAACTTTCTGAACTGCATGTTTAGACAATCGGAATATCTGTATTTCGTTCATATAAAGTTTTTTTGCCACGCCCACTTTTTGGGGCGTTTTTAATAAAAAACGTTTTTCGGTCAAATTTTAAAATTTTCGAAAAAAACTTTTGATGCAGAATTATTAGTAATATAAATATGAAAATTTCGTCCATGGAACATTTTAACCCCCGACCACTTTTTTGGGGCGTTTTTATATAAAAACCATTTTTATACACTACCCCATAACATATGCAGGAGAAAACCTTGTCTTTTGTAGAACCGTAAAAGTTTTTTATAAGCAGTCTGAAGAATTTGTTGTCACCATGTCATTTTCTTTATTTTATCCACATCGTGTTTTTAGCCATGTCCACTTTTTGGGGACTTTAGTTTTACAGATAGGAATCATTAACAATATTAATATGAACATTATATATACCTTTTTAACTCACGCCCACTTTTTGGGGGCGTTTTTATATAAAAACCATTTTTATACACTACCCCATAACATATGCAGGAGAATACCTTGTCTTTTGTAGAACAGTAAAAGTGTTTTATAAACTGTCTGAAGAATTTGTTGTCACTATATCATTTTTTCTATTTCATCCACATCGTGTTTTTAGCCATGCCCACTTTTTGGGGATTTTAGTTTTACAGATAGGATGGGATAGGGTATTCAACGATCCGCACAGCGGACTGTAGCCTTCCATATGTTTTTAAATTATTTATGGTTTGGCCAAAAAATACGTTTTTCTAAAAATGGGGCGTGGCAGTGCGCGGATTTCAAACATTTTTACACTTGTTTTGTATCTCTTCGATCAACGAAGAAAGATATTTTTTCTGGTTTTCGGTACCTTTTAGCTTTTCCCAGAAAGTTGTATGCAAATATTGTCTAGCCTCTTCGTCAAAATGAGTGTTTCACTTTCTGGGATCAAGCTTTCGCTTTCTTGTTGGTGTCGTATCGTTCTCCTTACCAACACTGGTAATGTTATCGACTTCAATATTAATTGATGTACTGTCGATTGTTAAACCAGCTACTGAAACGGAGTTATCTTGAACATGGTATGGGGAATTCTGCACATTTGCCGAGAGAGAGTCGGAGGATGAAGGAAAGAAATAGGGATCGACAACTGTATCATCGTCATTAAAATCATCTGAAAACAGATCGTTATCACCTGAGGATGGAAATCTTATATTTAAAACTATTATGATTATATTTTTACTAAAATTACCATTATTGTATTCATTAGCGACCATTGATACAGAAGGACGAATCGTTTCATTCATTTCGGCATCAAATTCTTGAAAGCAACAAATCTTCTTTACTTGATTATTATTATTATTTAACCTACCATGTTCTATTCCTTTAGAAGTGCATGTGCGAGACGAAGGTGAATTTATTTTCGAATAAGCTTTACAAATTTTATTAACTTTCTCTTACAAAGAGAAAGATATTGTTTTCGTGAAAATTTTCGACCTCGAGATTTTGATTGATTCTAACATTACGATGATAGCGGAGCCTAAAAAAGTAGTTTTTGGAATTCCGTCCGTCGGTCCGTCGGTCCGTAATGGTCTCCCCAGCCTAAACGGCTTGACCGATCTTCTTCAAACTTCGTATCCAAGTTTGTTTTGGTCATAATTCTAGGCCATTTTTTTTTGTTTGCTTTTAGCCATGTTAATAACGGTACCTGCCATATAAAAATTACACATAACCTCAATTTTCTCGAAAACGGCTCTAACGATTTTGATTAAACTTTATATATACTATAAGCATATTAGTTCCAACAAAACTGCATACCCAGTTTTTTCGAGAAAATCCATATAACGGATTTTGTCATTCAGGCCATATAAAGAAAATTGTTAATTTCTCGCAAACTACTATGCCAAATTGAATGAAATTTAATATATATACTACTTTTATAGTTTTAAACAATTCCACATAATTAGTTTAAGCCCAACTATCACTTAACGGAATTTTCAGTTTTGGCCAATAACGAAAATTAATTATTTTTCACATAGACACCGATTCCTTCAAATTTCGGAGTAAACGTTCGTATAATCACATTTCGACATTTTATATAATTTTTAGCATTAATAATCAAAATGTGCACTATTTGATCTAACGCCCAACTCGCTGTGAAAGAGAAAGTTGCGTACGACCCAGTCGTGCACCCACCACTCGTTTTTTATAGCTAACATAACAAGTTTTTTAGCTCTCGAAAATTCTATTATGAATAATTTAAACCTCTCACATAATCACGATCTTGCAATCACATATAATGAAACTGAGTAACGCACCATTAACAAGTATTACCGAACAACCATAACGGCAATTTATTTCTGTCAACCAAAGCTAAAGCAAATCTTAATTGTTGACATGAAAGTTAGTTGCTGACAAAGGAAATCATTGAATTTGATGTGCAGATCAAACGGTAAAAGCTTATTGTCATAGAAACGTATCTTGATTTAAATTTCTAGAGTTTGGGTCATAGAAACGTAACGCCGCATACGTTTGTTGATACGGCAAGTGTTATCTTCTAAGCTACTTCACTTAGAGGTACAATTTTTTGCCACAATATAGAATGCTATATTTTAAGAAAGGTGACATACCCAGTCCAAAATCGTAGAAAAATGTAGTTACGTTCTTGTGTCACCAGGGCGACGAAGTGTGTTACTGATTTGTTGGATGTTTGTTTTATAGTCTTCTAAGTTAATAATATGGATTAGATTATTGTAGTTAATGATAGTTCTTGAAGGTCCTAGTCGGAGAGCAAGTATGCCGCGATCTTTTGAATATTTCTATTAGTTGGGTGGATATAGGTGGAAGGCTGAAAAGACAGAGTGAAGCCAATTACAGAGTTGCTGAGTTCAGTGTCCTGTTTAATAACTTAGTCTAGAAGTTAAAAGAATTAAGGGATAACATTTTGGATAGCCTATTGATCATGTTCCGTGATCATACTATCATGTCGTAAATGTATTTTGTATTTATATTTATTTTATATTTAAATAAACTTTTTTTTTTGTAAAAAAAATTGTATACCAATGGGAATGTCATATACAATCATATGCCGTGAAGTATTTGACTAAAGGTGGGTATCCTCTAAATCATGTGCCATAATTTTACTACCTTGTTTACATTCATTTTCCTTGAATGTATTTCGTGTTCCAAAGGTATATGGATTCTCTTGTTGCATTTAGTAAGGATGGTGAATTTATTGTTTGTTTTTATAATGTGTTTAGAGAATCTGGGTGTTATCTTATTTCGCCTAGCTTCCTTCCTGAAGACGGTTTCACTGTTTGTGAATTCCTCTGGTTCTTCCCTAGGTATATTAAGTTTCTGGATTCTCGCGATGGTTATGTTATCGACTCTTTCTTGCACCTTGGGTACAATTTATTAAGGAATTCATTTAATTTTGACAGGTACTCATGTTCATCAGAGAAGTTTAGAGACTTGCTGAATACATAAGGTCAGCCAAAAAAAAGCTCGTAGGGGGTGTGTTTAGTTGCCGAATGGATGGCATTATTATAAGTGATGAAGGTTTCTGTTAAAATTTCTTCATGTTCCGTAGTAAGATTTTGCTCTTTCCTCTCGGATAAGATACGTCTATAGATTTCAGTCAGCGTGGAGTGTAGTCTCTCTACCGAAGAGTTGCTACTAGTTTGCTGAAAGGATGTGAAGTGGAGAGTTATATTATGCTGTTTGCAGAAATCTTGGAACATGTTCGCGATGAACTCAGAGCCTTGATCGCACACGATTTTTCTTGGAATGCCGTATAGGCTTATATAGGATTTTATACACTTTAAGATGGTTTTACTGCTTCTACATGTCAAGTTGTATACTGTTTATATATGTGTGTAGTATTTCCAAAGGTCTTAGAGGGATTTCGGGCTTGAGATAATGTGGTTTGTGCGGGTTCCTGTCATATTTCTGACATTTGCATTTTCACAGTTATTGAGGGTTTTTGTAATTTTCTCTTTCATATTTGGAAAGAAAAATTCACGTTTAAAATGGAGGTGGGTTTCGTTTATACCCCTGTGATTTGATTTATCGTGGTATTCAGGGATTACTTTTTCCTGCTCATCTCCTTGTCTAATGTCGGTAAGGAGTTCTGTACATCGTAAAATACGGAACGTTTTGTTCTGAGACAAATATAAAGAAAAAATTGATTGTACGAGGCGAAAAATTTCATCGGTCGTATGCACAGCTATTAGTTTATTGGGTGGAAAGAATTTTTTGAAGATGTCAATCATTAGGTTTTCGTCGAAAAGCTCTCTACGTATTGTTCGCCTCTGTTTGTTCTTGAAAATGTTTTCTACCGTCATTGGGCATCCTTTATCCTTAACCTCTAGTATGATTTGAATGTTAAATTCTTTTAGAGCTTTTATAGATATGGGTATCCCATCGTTTAGGTTACCTTGAGCCCTGTGCACGGTGTCGATGTCTTCTTCGTCGTTATTGACTTAGAGCGTCTGCATTGGTGTTTGCCTTGCCCTTCTTACTTATTATTTCGAAGTCAAACTCCTCTAGTTTGAGGCGCCACCTCACGAGTTTTGAGTTTGGCTCCTTCAGGTTCATGAGCCATAGCAGGGGCCTATGATCCGTGACTATTTGGAATTTTCTTCCAAATAGGTACGGTCGGAAATATCGAGTAGCCCAAACTATCGCGATTAGTTCTTTCTCGATAGTGGAGTAATTACATTCGCTAGTGGAAAGAGTGCGACTGGCAAAACAAATGGGACTATCGCTTCCGATTCGGCCTTGGTATAGGACAGCACCTAGTGCAGAGTTTCCTCTCATCAGTTGTTAGTACGAAGAGTTTGCTAAAGTTCGGATATTTCAGGATAGGGTCATTAGGCAAAAGATGTTTACCAGTTTCAAAAGCTTGTATGTAATTCTGATCTATTTTGATATCAACACCTATTTTTAGACAACTTGTCAAAGGTTTGGTTAATTTTGCCAAATCCTTTATAAATTTTCTGTAATATCCGATAAGCCCTAGGAATGCTCTGATTTCCTTGCGTGTTTTCGGAAAAGGGAACTTTTTGATAACAAAGATTTTCGATGGGTTTGGTTAATTCCCTCGGGAGTTACTATATGTCCCAGGAAGGCTATTTCTTTGTGAAGAAACTCACATTTGTCCATTTGAATTTTAAAATTTGATTTCCGTAGTTTGTTGAAGACTAGTTTTATGCTTTCAATATATTCCTGGAGCGAGGTGGAGTAGATGATGATATCATCTAAATAGACAAGACATATCTTTCCCACCAGTTCTTAAGAACGTTGTCCATTACGCGTTGGAATGTTGATGGAGCGTTCTTTAAACCAAAAGGCATTCTGAGGTACTCATAGTGACCTCCCTCGATAGTGAATGGGGTTTTCGACACATACTTGGGGTCCATCTCGATCTGATGGAATCCACTTGCGTGGTCAAGGGTAGTAAAGTAGATACCTTTTCCCAGTTTATCAAGTATTTCGTTTATGTTGGGCAATGGATAACGATCAGAAATGTTTTTTTCGTTAACTTTCCTGTAATCTATTACCCTACGCCACTTCTGTTTTCCGCTGGCATCTGGTTTTTTGGGACAATCCAGATGATCCCGATATATACTAAATCATACAGGTTCCCCCCATGAGGAATAGCTGTGCCGGACTATGCCTTGTTCAAGCATTTTGGAAATTTGATCTTGAACTTCTTGCTTATGTATGAAAGGGAACCTGTATGATTTAGTATATATCGGGACTTCATCAGTTGTACTTATTGAATGTTTGATTTTATTGGTGAAGGTAAGTTGTTCGCCTTCTTTGTATATAATGTCATTGTACTGGTTGGTACGAATGAAATCAATAATATTTTTCTGGGGATTTTGATCGGACGTTTTTTCATTGAAATTGTTAATTTCGATGAAGTTCGTAGATTCATACTGTTCTGAATGAATGGTTCTTCCAAAATAATTGGATAATTATTTTGGGAGTAGTTAGCGAGTTCGACAGTACTAACACCGTTTTCAGCATTGTATAAACCCTGTGTTACGCATAGGTTCCATTTGAGCTCCGTTGCATCGATGAATATACTACCATAGCTTCGTTTGACAGGAATTTTCTTAAGAATTTTACTATTTGCGGGTATGGTGAGTTTACCAGAGTAGTGGTTCTGTTTAAGGTTAATGCTAAGCGTGGCGTTATTGATGATCAATGTTTTATTCTCTAGTTCTATTTTTGCGTTTAAACGTACAAGCGTATCCATACCTAGGAGCCCATAGAAAAATTATAAAACCTAAAAATTAGGAATTTTAGGATCCCGTTTGGTTGAACTCTGTAAATGCCGGAAGGTTTACTTGTTTGTTCAACTGGTATTTTTTGAAACCCGTAGTGATATTCACAGGTTCACAATGGATTTGGTTTTCTTGAGGAATATATTCAGGATTTATGAAAGAGGCTGATGCGCCAGTGTCGAGAAGGAATCTCAAGGGTGATGTATATTAATGTACGGTAAGGTTTCGGATTTGTTTCGGGGTCTAAGTATCCCGTTGGTTCCTGGAGGCTACATTGGAAAAATACTGATTTTCCATTATGTTGGTAGGGTCCACATTGAAATAATTATCTAACTGTTGAAAGGGATTTGTTTGTGGGGTTTGAACTTCTTGGGAGTTAAAATTTGAATTCCGCGTTTGTTGACTTTGACTGGTCTTAAATCTGGGATACGAATTTATATTCAAGTTCGATGGGGTCTGAGATCTGGGTTGAGATTTTTGCAGTCTACTATTCTGAATACATTCGTTGCTTCTGTTAGAAGGCCTCCAAGGTCTGGGCTCTTGATGTCTTGGGTTACTGTCTCTATAAGGAAGTGGCCTGGGGTTCGCGTTGCCTTGTCGATAATTATTTTGACTTGAATTATAATTTGGTCGTGTTTGACTTCGACCAGAGTCCAAGTTTTGAGTGCTGTATGCTTGGAATCTGGGGTACTGAGTGGTTTTTTGGTAAAATATGTTCTGCACCTTTATGCAACACGTTAAAGCGGCAGCTAATGAGTTGGGCTGCATGGTCGTTACTCTGGAACCAAGAGGTTCATTGAGACCGCTCAAGAAGGAGTTGAGACACATCTCAGAGTAAAGGTCCTTCTTTGCTTTAATCACGTTTTGATCTTCTTCGTGGATCGCCGTAGAGTGATTCCACCGTTTTATTGGTTTGACGCATGTTATGAAGGTCTCTAATTAGCGACTTCTCCGTGCGCTTATCAGAGTAATGGAGTGTTAATTTATTCTTTATGTCGCCCCAGACAAGCGGGGTACCGTACATGTTTAGTACCTCGTTTGCTTGCCCTTCCACCTTATTGCGTATGGCTCGCAGAAGTATCTGGCCATATGGTGTATTATCTGTTCCTTTAATGTAGAGGATTATTTCCTCAACATTGCTGAGGAATTCGTAAATTAGTCGCGGGTTCCCATCGAATTTGGGAAGATCCTTGATTGCATCAGGGATCCTTAAGAAATTGAAAATTTAGTTGTGATTAATACTTCTATTAATCGAAACATTGTGCGAGTTGTCTGAATTGTTTGTGTCGACAGGCAAGTTATGGAATTAATACTATTGAGGAAGAACTATCGAGAGTTGTAGCTTCCGGAATGGAGTTCAGGCTTATGGATAATCGGCTCAGATTATATGTAAAAAAAGAAGTTTGCTTTTTTTGCAGGCCTGCTTAGGCATTCGGTTGCAGTATAAAGTATGTGATAATTGATATATATTTTATATATGTATGTGTATATAACTATGTGTGAATCACTAGATTTTGTGCATAGATTTGTTTCAATATTATTTTGATAGCTTAATGTACATAAATGTTTTCTTTAGTATGATATATGGTATAAGATATATAGTTTTTGTTTAATTGTTGCATTGCAACAAACATACGAATGCATCATCCATCATGTTACCGTCGGCATTTCGCCATCGGTTTAACATCGGCATTTTACCTTCGAACATTTAAGCCGACGGCAAAACTCATCGCTGCTTCGATGTTAGAAGGTTTTTTATGCATCGGTTTTGTCGTAGCTGTTTGAAAAACCGGCATTTCCCAAGGGGCAACGACTTCCAGAAGTAAACCTTGAAAATCAGCTGGACAAGAAAGGTGATGTTCGTAATACTGCTATCACCGATGGCAATTTTGATTTAGCTTGGGCGACATTGGTTAAAAGATACCAAAATGTACGACTCTTGGAAGACAATCAATTTCAGTTGCTTTTTAACCAACCAAAGCTATCGCAAGAATCAGCTGAAAATATCAAACTCCTGTTAGATACGACGGTTAAGACATGGGAGGATGTTCTTATCTTCCATACTGTGCAACGGCTTCCACTGGCTACACACAGTCTTTGGGAATCACACATATCCGCTTACTCCGACTATCCAACATACACCGTGCTAGAAGATTTTCTGCCAACAAGGGCAAGGACGTTAGAGATAATTGGACAGGCTACTCCAACTGAATCCAACGCCAAACGGGGTTCGTCCCAAACAGTTCGTCCCAAACTCGACCATAGCAAAATGTTCAATGTGTCAAGGGTCTCATGTCATTCGAAATTGTTTCAAATTCAAGGCATTAAACCCTATCAAGAGAATGGAAATCGCAAAGAAGTATAAGTTGTGTTTCAATTGCTTATCGATTTCGCATTCCATCCAAGCTTGCACAAGCACATTCACTTGTTTTAAGTGCAAGCAAAAACATCATTCGTTACTGCATATTCCTGAAACAGCTAACGGAATGCATGGTCATGACTTACGGTCAACAGAGGCGACCCAGTCACCGCAACAAAATATCTCTTCGGCTCACAGCCCACACGTGGAAGAGCCAGAGCATCCAACTTCCTCCACAAGAACGGCGTCAACACTAAATGCGCACATTGCAGAAAACAGTAAAGAACAAACTGTTCTTCTGGCTACTGCGCTCATCAAGGTATTCTCAACCGCTGGCCAACCGTTGTTGATGCGAGCACTCCTGGATCCTGGATGATCAGAGGCGTCCTTAATCTCAGAATCTGCGGCTCAGTTATTAAAGCTCAAGAGAGAGAAAACCACAGTGAAGATCGTAGGAGTTGGAGAAACCAACACTGGGGTTTCCTTACACATGGTTTCCTTCACGATAGTCTCAAACGTAAATGAGCAATTTAAACTAACACTCGATGCGTTGGTCCTACCCAAGGTCACAGCTGATCTACCGATTAGAAATCTTCAGTGTGGCAAATGGAATCACATTAGGAATCTCCAACTCCAAGATAGATATTATCTTACTAGGTGCAGACATCTATCCATCACTTATTCTTGATGGCATTGTCAAGGGAGCACCAGGTACCCCAATGGCCCAAAGGACAGAGTTGAGATGGGTATTGTCTGGCGGCATCTCGTTTACCAATAATAGGATTACATCCCTCCACATTTAAACGGACGGTAGAGAAATCGACCATATTCTTTTGAAATTTTGGGAACTAGAGAAAGTTGGACGGAAAAAGATACTTTCGCCTGAAGAAGAACAATGCGAAACGCACTATTCTCGAACGCATCAACGTTAGCTAGATGGGAAATACGTTGTCGAACTTCCATTTAAGGAGGAAACACGACCATCGTTAGGACTGTCGTATAACTCAGCGAGAATTAGATATCTTCAGCTGGAGAAAAGGTTTCATTCCAACGCGTTGTTTCATCAGGAATACAAACGGGTCTTTGAGGAATACAAAGAGTAGGACACATGACGGAAGTGGAACCGTCCATGTTATCAGCGCATTATTTTGTCCCCCATCACGCCGTGATAAAGGACTCGAGTTCCACGACAAAGTTGCGCATTGTCTTTGATGCGTCTTGCAAAACGTCGAATGGTTCGTCACTCAATGACCATCTACTCGTTGGTCCAAGATTGCAAGACAACAAAGTTGAGCACATTGCTCGATTCAGGAAGCACAGGATCGTGTTTGTCGCGGACATCAACAAAATGTATAGACAAATTTGGGTGCATCCAAATGATTCTGTCTATCAGCTCATTCTCTGGAGTGACAAAGAAGACGAGGAGATGAAAGTATATCGGCTGAATACGGTCACATTTGGTACCGCCGCGGCACCGTATTTAGCGGTTCGTACCTTGCAACAACTTGCTTCAGATGAGCGAGACGATTATCCGCTAGCAATGAAAATCGCCAAGACAAATGTGTACGTTGACGACGTCATTCATGGCGCCGGCTCGGTAGAAGAAGCATTACAGATGCAACGCCAACTCATCACCATGCTAAAATCGGGAGGCTTTCCGTTACGGAAATGGGCTAGCAATAGCGAGTCCGTTCTGGCAGCCGTTTTAGAAGAGGAGAGAGACGTCCAGGTACCGCTATCCTTCAACGAAGGGACGGCAATAAAAACCTTAGGGATCCAGTGGCATCCTGGAAAAGACACCTTTTCCTTCAAGTTAACCCTACCAGAACAAAAACGGACTACAAAAAGATCAATTCTGTCGGACAACGCTCGGTTGTATGATCCAATGAGATGGATATCTCCTTGCGTCATCCTCGGCAAAATTCTGATGCAAGTGATTTGGAAAGAACATCAAACATGGGATAGTGAACTCCCACCAGCAATTATCGCAACATGGCATACCTTAAAGGCGGAGCTTAGCGCCCTTCAAGATATCGAAATACCGCGTTGGATACGGGTCACCAACGAATCGGAAATTGAAATTCACGGGTTTTGTGATGCGTCTGAAAAGGCATATGCTGCAGCCGTGTATGTACGTGTGACAAACGGAGAAACACCACACACAAATTTGCTGCTATCAAAGACAAACTAAGTCTCTGGCTCGATTGGAGCTATGTGGAGCGGTGTTGCTAGCACATTTGTTGGTCCAGACCATTGAAACTATGGAGTTTCAACGGGCACGAGTTTACGCGTGGTCTGATTCGCAAATAACACTTGCGTGGATCAAAACAGCACCGTACATTCGAAACACATTCGTGGCGAATAGAGTCGCCGAAATTCAGGAGCTGACCGATCCAAACAGCTGGAGCTACGTTCCCTCCAAGGATAACCCAGCGGACTGAAGCCAAGAGAACTGGTCAACAATCATCAGTGGTGGCATGGCCTGGAGTTCTTGAAAACATTTGAAGAACAATCATATCCGGCATATGAGGTAATGACCACCGACTAAGAAACAAAACCTTCACAAGTGTCTAAGGTCACAAATGAGTTCATTGCATCTGGGTACCCCATAACAAATATGTTTCAGCTCTGCATACATACTTACTCATTTGAGACCAATGCTCTTCTATCAAGGTTTTCGTCACTACATCGCTTATGTAGAGCTACAGCATTTTGGCTACGTTTCATCAACAACTCACGCAAGAAGTCAGCACGTTTGTCAGGACCACTGGGAATTGAAGAAATCGCATCAGCGCGAAAGCGACTGATTAATATCGTGCAGAAGGAATTCTTCACCGACGAGATCAGACGGATTTCAACAAATGAAACGGTCAAGATGGGGAGTAAATTAGCGAGACTTTCGCCCATTATCGACGAAACCGGGATATTACGAGTGGGAGTCGACTGGAAAACGCTGACTTACCATACGCACAGTGTCATCCCATAATCTTACCATCCCAAAATGTCTTGACTTCCCTCATAGTTCACGAGGTTCATATGAGATCGCTGCATGGGGGACAACAACTCATGATGGCAACACTCAAAGCAGATGTTTATGTTCACTTAAATTAGACTGGTTGCACCCGCGATAATTTGGTGTTGCACCCGCGATTATTCAAAAAATGAATAATTCATTGTTTATTATTGTTTTGTTTAGAGTTTTTATTTTATGTTCTTTGTTACTTTAATACATTTCAAAATATTAAGGCATAATATATTAAATGTATTAGAATTAACAGATATATGTGTTTTTTGTTTGTTATCTGGAATGGTTGGGCCAAATTTGTTGCACCCGCGATGGCAATTTGAAACTTTCTCCTGGCTTTTAAAGTATCATATTAAAATTTTTGTTCATTAATATAAAGTAAACATATTAAAATGTAGTCCTTTAAAGACTAATTTAATTAAAAACGTTTTTTATTTAATATGTTTAAACTAAAACAAGCGTCTAAATGTTGCACCCGCGATAATGGAATGACCCAATACAAAGAAAATCCGAATTAATTTAAACATTTAACTTTATACACATATAATAACTAATTAATGAATTAAATTGAAATAACCCATTCTTGCCACATACCATTCACCATTCCTACCCTTTTTATTTTCATGTATCAAACGTCAATCGATCGAAATTGCCGCCAGCGGCAATCATCAGTCAACAAACATCTCTAATCAAAGGCTGAAAATCAACACTTGAAGTAACGGATCTATGACAATGATGCAGGATTTTGACTTCAAAACACACCTCGATGTGTCTTCCCGTGGCCCGGCAGGATGTTGCATTGCAACAAACATACGAATGTATCATCCATCATGTTACCGTCGGCATTTCGCCATTGGTTTAACATCGGCATTTTACCTTCGAACATTTAAGCCGACGGCAAAACTCATCGCTGCCACAGCCCAGAAGCAAATCTGGGCGATCAGACGCGCAGCAACTAAACTACATGCAGACAACGAGCCGTAGTGGAAGTGTCACCCACAAAAAAAATTCCATGCAAAAAAAAGCTATGTTTTTGGCAATTGGCCCCTCCCACTGACCTACCTTCGCCGCCACAGCCCAGAAGCAAATCTGGGCGATCAGACGCGCAGCAACTAAACTACATGCAGACAACGAGCAGTAGGGGAAGTGTCACCCACAAAAAAAATTCCATCCAAAAAAATTTCTATGTTTTTGGCAACTGGCCCCTCCCACTGACCTACCTTCACAACGCTGGGAGCGCTTGTTATGTGCGCTTGTGCTGGTGTGGCTGCGCACGCAGGCACGCTGAGCGCGGAACGATGCACGCGAAGAGCAAGGGAACAACCAAGCGGTGAACTTCGCTTCGATGTTAGAAGGTTTTTTATGCATGGGTTTTGTCGTAGCTGTTTGAACAACCGGCAATTCCCAAGGGGCAACGACCTCCAGAAGTAAACCTTGAAAATCAGCTGGACAAGAAAGGTGATGTTAAAGAAAACATCTGGTAGATGGTTTATTCCCAGTTTGACCGAACCACGAATAGGTTCACCGCAATAAATCGATCACCATATATACAATTAAACGTCTTTTTTTTAGTTGAACACTAGCAACAAGTAGGTTGCATTTTTGATTTGTACGTGATTTAGATTCCGTCGGCAAAACCCCATCGGCAAAGCAAGTAACTAGGCACCGGAGCCAAATCCACTTTTTGTGCGAATATTTTTTTTTGCTAGTGTCCTTGCGTCACAATAATATATTTTTTAATAAAATGATATATGTATTTTTTAACTGGAGTGTCCTTTGATGGAGATCGCAGTTTTTTTTACTATGACAACACAACTTACACGCACATGCACCCAAAGATAGCACTGATTAATCCTGTCGGCATTATGGCCTTCGACTGGTTTGATGTTTGAAGTTCTACGGTGATTTAAGGGTCAAAACCCAACGGCTCTATTCACTATTAAGTGATACACAATTTGTCTTTTGCTGTTTGCACTTATTTCCGCACGGTCTTATTTATTGTTATATTATTATATTTTTTCACAATTTTAATTTTCGGATTCAATTAGCCGTTCACCGGTCTCCAAACCCTATAAAAACTGATTCTCAACGACAAATGACGGACGTGGAGGAAAGCCTTTTGCTCCGAGATTCGTCAAACAACAAAATGATGTCAGATGAGGGAAGCGAAGGAGCAATAGACATCCAAATGGAGAAACTTCTTCTCGATGAAGATGACACTTGCTCTAATGCCAGCTCATCTAAATTCTCTATATCGTCAACTGCGTCCATCCGCAGAAAAGTAAAATCATGCAAGTGACGATCAGAAGATTAGGCAAGACAGTTACTCTAGGAGAAAAGGATCGCCTGAGACTTCAGAAAGCTAAGAGTTTTTACAAAGTCTGAGAATGAGCCGATCGCTCGTACCTCCTCAATGAACGCACCGAGTACCTCGAGCATGAAGGAACTGATGGGGCCACCTTTGATGCAGGGCGCTGGCCCGCTATGGCAAAGAATGGTCTTCTCAGACCCTGCGAAAGTCAAAGGCAAAAGCATGGCTGATAATCCCTTGTACACCTCCCCAGCAGCTGACGAGTCGCTCGCTCGTCGCTCGCCGAGGGGAGATACAGAAATCAAAGCTGAAGGAGAGCTGGATGAATCGGTCAATGATGTTATGGGCGCATACCCACCAGGAGTTGACATGATCCCCCCAGACTCCGAAATAAAGGAATGCAGTAAAACCACCCTTATTCTGAAGAATCTCACCGCAGAAGAGAATGAGTCACTCGCTCGTACCTTAGGTGGTGAGGTAACGAAGAATAAGAGTGTTTGTGAGCTGAAGAGATTGCCTCCAGTCGGGAGTGACCTTGGCCAATCCGACTGGAGAACAGTCTCCAGACCCTACCAAGGATGGATCAGAAAACAGGATGGACACAAACGTCAATCAGAAACCGAAGGAGGAGCTGGGGATGATTGAATTCACCGGCGCTATGATAAGTAACAACTCATCAGGCAAAGGAAATCAGTCAACCTCAACGCCGCCATTGGTCTGTGAGACACTGACGGTGGGACAAGGATAGGCTAACTCAACATTAGGTAGCTATTGCTCGGTTATTACTCGCTGCAGCGATCCAAAGCATCACGTCAACTTGGAAAACTCCAACGCTGCTGTGTCTGTGGAAGAGAGTAGATTGAGGAACGCCGTAGGACCCCAACTGATGTTAAAGGTTCAAGCTCCTCTAAAAACGTGGGCCAATGCGCAGACACTTTTACGAAAGTTCAAACACCGTGATCCTAAGCAGAGCTAGGGAGACCATGCCAATGGGGCAGTTCAGACACCAACACACGAGGTGAGTCCTTCTTTCAATACATTACATTGGGGTAACGACCCCACCTTTGTCACTAAAAATAGAGAAGAGGTTCTTGACATCACCCTCTTCAAAAATGCTGATAGATTCGCTGTGCGCCACTGGAAAGTTTCATCAGAAACATTATACTCTGACCACAGAATAATAGAATTTGAAATAATAGACGACACTAAACCCCCCTTCCACATCGAAACCCCAAGAAAGCCAACTGGGACAAGTTCGTTGTGGAAGTAGGGAAACACAGTAGCGCCCTTCTACCGCATCCGATGGAAACTCCGTCTGAAATCGATGCTGCAGCGGAACTAATAGGCAATACTTTAATCAAAGCCTATGAAAGGATCTGCCCCCTAAAGACCATAAAACCACAAAGATCACTGACGTGGTGGACAAAAGATTTTCAAAGCATTAGAAGGGAAACCAAGAAAATCTATAACGGAGCAAGGGGCTAAAATTCGGAAACCGACTGGGGTCTTTATAAGAGTAACCAGCGCAAATTCAAAAGTGCGATCAACAGTGCTAAATGCACCTCCTGGCGCAACTTCTGTTGCAGTGAAGAAAGCACTACTGAATCAGTCAGGCTTAGAAAAGTAATCGCCAAAGAACCGGCTGTGCCAAGTTACCTCAAGCTCTCCAATGGGACCTGGACATAGTTCACCCATGAACCTTTAACACATCTACTGGAAACCTTCTTTCCAGGATGTGATTCATACTCCGGTGACTCCAGACATAACCGTCTATAATGGTTAGTGTAGAAAGAATCAATTGGGCAATTGACTCCTTCTCCCCCTATAAATCCCCAGGGGTCGATGGTATTAGCCGTATTATGCTACAAAAATCGAAACACCTCGTAATAGCAATCGTACATAACTTGTTTGTTGGTAGTCTAAAATGCGGTTACATATCTAGATGCTGGCGGGAAGTAAAGGTAGTCTTTATCCCAAAATTCGGCAAATCCAGCTACACTACCGCGAAGGACTTTAGGCCAATAAGTCTTACATACTTCATACTAAAAATCTATGAAAAACTAAACTAATACATATCCTCGGCACAGCATGCCTACACGAAAGCTAAGGGAGTCGAAACTGCCCTACATGATATCGTTAGTACAATAGAAAAACTTCTTCACGAGAAGGAATATACACTCGCTGCATTTCTCGAAATTAAAGGAGCCCGCAATAATGGGAACACAAATGCAGTCGAAAGAAACCTCGTGTAGAACAACATGGACCAACTTCTAATACATATTATTGGAAGTATGCTCAACCACAGAAATATAACTTCGAATCTGGGAGACACCCATCTCAAAGTAATAGCATCAAGAGACACACTACAAGGAGGCGTTATATCACCTCTGTTGTGGAACATTGTCATCAATGAAATGGGGTAAAAGTCATAGCCTACGCAGACGATGTAGCGATACTAGTTAAAGTGAAATTCCTTCCCACTATTAGTGAGCTACTCGTGAGCTACTACTATGGGACTACCCTCAAACTAGCCGATAGTGAAAAATATCTGGGTGTAATTCTTAATAGAAAACTCAACAGGAACCTAAATGTGTACGTGTAACCGAATATTCGGAAAAACTGGGGTCCGGACCCTAGATCATCCTATAGATGTACACGGACATTGTAAGACCTATATTAACATATGGGGTGGCTTGTCTGGTGGCAATCCTCAAATAAAGTCACCCATCTAAAAAATATGACAAAGGTACAAAGGAAAGCAAGTGTGGGAGCTACTAGCGCAATGAGAACCACACCAACAGCGGAACTAGAAACCATCCCCAACCTGCTACCCCTAGACCTTTCATTGCAAGAATCTGCAGCCAAAACTGCTCTAAGAATCAGCCAGCTCAACTGCTGGAAATCGAACTCAGGAGGACATGCCCAAATTCTACACAGAAATCTGGGCTCAGCTGATAAACTACTTCAAAGAAGCAGGAAATCTGTCTCGACTTTAGTTGGGATTCTCACTGGACACAACTTACTAAAAAGCCACAAACTGAAAATGCATCTTATAGATGATGACCTCTGTAGAGGCTGCGCTGATGAAGAAACGCGAGGATACCCTCCACTTTCTGTGCCACTGCCCAGGCCTCAGCCAATTAAGAACGAGAACCTTAGGAAAATACTTTTTCCATGATTTCACGGAACTATCCGAATCCTTCTCTCTAATCTTTTCCAGTTTACAACAACATCTGGATGGCTGGAAAGGGGCTAACAACAATGGACAGTAACAGGACAATGAGCGAACTAACCACACAAGTGGACCCCCAACGGGCCTCACAATGGATCTATACTGACCTGAGTGCGAAGAGGGAAGACGCACACTGTGTCCTTAGACAATTTTATTATATGTAATACTCGTAGAAAACTGAATAAATAACACCACCGTTCGCTATGAAGGCTAAAGACAAACTTCTGTTAAATATCTAGGCATATATCTCGATAAAAAATTTATATTTAACGAACACATCTCACAGGTTCTTAGAAAGGCAAATATCGCTATTCAATTATTATACCCATTTATGAAGAGAATATCTGTGCTTTCCATTTGTTTCATAAATGTTAATATAGCATCTATGTTAGTAAAAATTTACATATTTATTTGTCTTTTCATCTGTTAATTTATTTATTTATTCATATATTTCTATTTATATCTATTTCTTCCATATGTTAATTTATTTATATTTTTTATCCATTCACATTTATATATATATTTATTTATCTTTATAAATTTATTTGTTCATATTTCTTTTTTTATTAATTTATTCACATTTTTGTCTTGTTCTTTATTAATTTCATTAAACTTTTTTTTTATTTACTTATATATTTAGTTACTTAATTGATTTATATATATATTTATAGTGTTGTTTTTATTTGGCTCACACAATCATTTCATACATTAATTCATACATTTAGTTATTTATCTTTATTAATATTGTTCATTATATTATATATATATATATATATATATATATATATATATATATATATATATATATATATATATATATATATATATATATATATATATATATATATATATATATATATATACAAAAACATATGAGAGGGCTACAATCCGCTGTGCGGATCGTTGAATACCCTATCCCATCCTATCTGTAAAACCAAAATCCCCAATAGAGAAAATGCCATTGTTACAACAAATTGTTCAGACAGTTTATAAAACACTTTTACAGTTTACAACATCTGAGAAAACTACATTCCGCTGTGAGGATCGTTTCATACCCTATCCCATCCCATCCCTAAAATGAATATCCCCGAAATGTGGTCTTTATGGGCATAAAGTATTGAAAATTACCTTATCACAATAGATTGTTCAGACGGTTTAGTAAAAACTTTTATGGTTCGACAAAAAACAACGTTTTTCTATTGCATATACCTTGGGGTATTGCATACAAACGGAAAACGCCCCAAAAAGGTGGGCGTGGGTTAAAATGGTATAAGGACGAAATGTTGATATTAATTTAATTAATATTTCTGCATCAAAAGTTTTTTCGAATATTTGAAAATTTGACCGAAAAAGATTTTTTACTAAAAACGCCCCCAAAAAGTGGGCGTGGAACAAATCTTTATATTGACGAAATATAGATATTGCGATTCTCTAAATATGTTGTTGTTTTTTCAAAATTCCTTACGGTTTGGCCAAAAACTAAGTTTTTCTTAATAAGGGGCGTGGCAGTGGGCGGATTTTGAAAATGTTTACACTTGTTCTGTGGGCATGGACGAGGATCCTATAAACCAAATTTCATTATCCTAGCACAAAATTTAAGGCCTAAAAATAGGTGACGTACAGACGGGCGGACGGACGGACGGACAGACATGACTAGATCGACTCAGCTAGCGATTCTGAGTCGATCCATATACTTTGAGGTATATCTAGCTAAATTATTTCCTACTTACAAACTATGTATCAAAACTTATATACACTTATGGGATAGGGTATTAAAACACGAAGTTTACCTGGACACGAAGTTGATGAAAATCGGTTAAGCCTTAGGCTGGAGAGACAGAATTCCAAAACTTTTTTTTTGGTTTCATCGTAAGAATCAATCAAAATCTCGATGCCGAAAATGTTTATGAAAACAAAACATTTCTCTTTAAAAGAGAAAGTTAAGAAATTTTCAATTCCAAATAAATCAGATATAAGAACACATGTATTAAAAATGCTAAGGGCGGGCAAAGCAAGGCGAGCATGGCTTGCATATACAATGTTCATATAATTCACGATCGTTGGTAATTAAAAGCACTTGAAGTGATAAGACACTATATCATCCTGCCTGGAATTCTCTGACTTCTAATACCTGCGTATTATTAACAAACCTTTATCTAGTTGATTTAGGACAGGTAATCTATCTTTTCGGCATTCTTTTCGCAACACCAACTTATCCGGATTATCTGCTTCACAATATTCCCGAAACTCATAAATAAACGCCAAAATACACTATATAGCCTGAACTGTATACCAGTGTATAATAACAGAAGCAGAGCACTGGATTACATCACAGTATCATTCGTATTTGCAATTTAATTACAAATATTCACAAAGCGAGAGAACGTTCTAGAAAATCCAAATGACTGACCATTTTTTGTTCGCTATCCCCGGGGAAATAAGAGAAATCTCTGTAATATATCAGCACTGTTTGGTAGTGAGCAGAGCAAATGGGGGTACTCTTGGTGGATGGTGGCAACAACAGTGGAACACCACCATCTCCCGTCATTACTTCAAAGGAGGATGTTTCATTTGGATTAACTACGAGTACTACTCCTTTTTTGAGGGTATAGTGAATAGCATGCGGTTTTGGTAAAATGAATTGAATAAAATTTCTCGCTCCGGTTGTAGCCTTCGTAATATGCCCGGTGTCAAGTTATGCATATCAATAAATTATGGAAGCTAGAGACAATTTTTGCCATTAAAGGATTTTTTTCCTTTTGACACTTGAAATGCATATTTTCATGAGAAAATAAAGAACTCGAATCAAAACTTCTGTTAACTGTCAACTGTCAACTAATATTTTCATACATAATATCAATCTTTTGAGAGGCTCCCCGCACACTTAAGGGACAGAACTTAAGATAAAAACATATGAGAGGCTACAATCCGCTGTGCGGATCGTTGAATACCCTATCCCATCCCATCCTTTAAATTAATATCCTCAAAATATAGGCCTTATGGCGATGAAATACAGAAAATGACATTGTCACAATATATAGCTCAGACAGTTTCTCAAAATCTTGTGTGGTTCGACAAAAAACAACGTATTTCTATTGCTAATGCCTTGGGATGGGGTATACAAATGGTTTTTGTAAAAAAACGCCCCCAAAATGTGGGTGTAGGTGAAAATGATCTATGGACAAAATGTTTATATTACCATTGCGGAAGTATTTGCATCAACATTTTTTTCGAAAGTTTTAAAATTTGGACAAAAAGCGTTTTTTACTAAAAACGCCCCCAAAAAGTGGGCGTGGCAAAAAACTTTGTATGAACGAAATATAGATATTAGGATTGTCTAAATATGCTGCTCAGACTTTTTTTTGAAATTCTTTACGGTTTGGCCAAAAAATAAGTTTTACAAAAAAAGGGGGCGTGGCAGTGGGCGGATTTCAAAATTTTTTTGTTCTGGTGGCACGGACGAGGATCCTATATACCAAATTTCATTATCCTAGCTCAAAATTTAAGGCCCAAAAATCGGTGACGAACAGACAGACGGACGGACGGACAGACAGACAGACATGGCTAATTCGACTCAGCTAGCGATTCTGAGTCGATCCATATACTTTGAGGTATATGTAGCTAAATTATTTCTCTATGTTACAAACTAAGTATCAAAACTAATATACCCCTATGGGATAGGGTATAAACAGTAAAAAGGAAGTACCACGATTCATATTTAAATCTTGGATTTGCTTAGACAAGTGACAACAAACCCCAATGCTTAATTTGCGGCAAAGTGTTGCCGAATAGTGCGATGTTTCCACCAAAAATGAAACGTCATTTTGAGGGGATTCATCCAGATTGCAAAAGCAAACCGACTGATTTTTTTAAAAGGAAGTATGGTGAACTTAAAAAATCTCAAACAATTATTATTAACCATTCAAAGACAGTGAACGAAAATGCGTTGATGGCGTCCTACTTAGTGAGTTTCCGAGTTGCGCAAACTGACG
Source organism: Rhingia campestris (assembly GCA_932526625.1). Taxonomy (NCBI): domain Eukaryota; kingdom Metazoa; phylum Arthropoda; class Insecta; order Diptera; family Syrphidae; genus Rhingia; species Rhingia campestris. Next base: position 136,945,250 of record OW052182.1, on the reverse strand, counting down.
AAGCCCATACAATCGCTGAAAACTTAATCGAGCCATGCGTTAAGGACATTGTTGAGTGTATGTTGGATTAAAAGGCCAAAAAATCAGTTGACACCGTTCCTTTGTCAAATAACACAGTATCACGAAGAATCGGAGACTTAGCAGAGAATGTCAAAACTAGGTACTTTACTTTCGCGAATAAAAGTCACAAAATTTTCGCTGCAAATGGATGAATCAACAAATGTTGCAGGGTTAGCTATTTTAATAGTATTTGTGCGCTACCAATACCAACAGTCCTTTCAAGAAGATCTGCTTTTCTGCAAGCCGTTGGAAACTACAACAACTGGTGCTGAAATTTTTAAATTAATAGACAATTTCTTTATTGTCAATGATATCCCATGGGTTAACTGCGTGGATGTGTGCACAGACGGTGCCAAGGCCATGACTGGAAAAACGTCCGGTGCCGTCTCAAGAATAAAACAAAATGCCAAGGAATGCAGCAGTAGTCACTGCGTTCTACACCGCCATGCCCTTGCAATGAAAAAAATGCCACTCTCCTTAAAAGAGGTCTTAGACGAAAGCGTGAAAATAATTAACTTTATCGACCTAAGAATTCAAGGCCATTCAAAGTATTATGCGATGAAATGGGTAGTCTACATACGTCTTTACGTCTTCACGCAGAAGTAAGGTGTCTTTCTCGCGGCTAAACACTGACGCGGCTTTTCGAAATGAGGGCTGAAGTCAGGACCCTCCTTATGAACGACAACTTTGATTTGGGCGACAGATTGTGTAATGAGCGTTGGCTCTTGAAATTATCGTATCTAGCCGATATTTTTAAATAATTAAATGATTTGAGTGTATCACTTCAAGGAAAGACAATAACTGTTTTCGATGCCAGTGATAAGGTCGAAGCATTTAAAAAGAAAATCAAGTTGTGGGCGAAATCTTTAAAAAATCGAAACCAGCTTCCCAATGGTCAGCGAATGTAAAGAGGAAATAGATTTGGGTATTCCTGACGACATTTTAAATGAGTTTCATTTACATCTGCTAAGTTTGCTCGAAAACTTCCAAAGCTACTTTCCGGAAGAATACCATTCAAACATTAAAGAAAATGTGTGGGTTGCAGACCCGTACTCCGCCGCGTTGGAAAAGCCAGCATCTCTGACATCGTTGCAGTTTGAGTGCTTAATTGATTTGACATCAGATTCTTCTTTAAAGGCAAATTTTGAGACTAAGAAGTCTTTATCAGAATTCTGGTGTATGTTGAAGGACGAATTCAAAATTTTGTCAGACAGAGCCAAAATAATTCTTCTGCCGTTTGCAACAACATGTGCGAATCAGGATTGTCCGCCTACGTTGGAACCAAAACAAAATATAGATCCCGTCACGATGCAGAGCCAGATATTCGGTTGCAGTTGTCCCAAATTCAACCAGATATACAAGCATTATGCAAAACCAAACAGGCACATAATTCTCACTAGATATTGAATTCCTTATGTTCTTTAATTAACATTGTTCTTGTTTTTTCGTTGATGTTACTTGTTTTACTTGAATTTAATAAAATATAAAAAAAACATATGAGAAGGCTACAATCCGCTGTGCGGATCGTTTAATACCCTATCCCATCCCATCCTTAAAATTAATATCCCCAAAATGTGGTCTTTATGGGCATAAAGTATTGAAAATGGCGTTGTCACAACATATTGTTCAGAAGGTTTATCAAATTCTTTTATGGTTCGACGAAAAACAACGTTTTTCTATTGCATATGCCTTGGGGTAGGGCATACAAATTTTTTTTTTGTAAGAAAACGTCCCCAAAAAGTGGGAGTGGGTTAAAATCGTCTATGGACGAAATGTTCATATTAATACTACCAATGATTGTGCATCAAATTTTTATACCCTATCCCATAGGGGTATATTAGTTTTGATACATAGTTTGTAACATAGAGAAATAATTTAGCTACATATACCTCAAAGTATATGGATCGACTCAGAATCGATAGCTGAGTCGATTAAGCCATGTCTGTCCGTCCGTCCGTCCGTCCGTACGTCACCAGTTTTTGGGCCTTAAATTTTGAGCTAGAAGGATGAAATTTGGTACACGTGCTCTTTGTTGCTCCCATCAGAACAAGTGTAAAAAATTTTGAAATCCGCCCACTGCCACGCCCCCTTTTTAGAAAAACGTATTTTTTGGCCAAACCATAAGGAATTTTAAAAAAGTGTCTGAAAAACGTAGTTAGACAATCTGAATATCTGTATTTCGTTCATATAAAGTTTTTTGCCACGCCCACTTTTTGGGGGCGTTTTTAAAAAAAACCGGTTTTCGGTCAAATTTTCAAATTTTCGAAAAAAAACTTTTGATGCAGAATCATTAGCAATATAAATATGAACATTTCGTCTATAGATCATTTTAACCCACGCCTACTTTTTGGGGGCGTTTTTATATAAAAACCATTTTTATACACCACCCCATAACATATGCAGTAGAAAACCTTGTCTTTTGTAGAACCGTAAAAGTTTTTTGTAAGCAGTCTGAAGAATTTGTTGTCACCATTCCATTTTCTTTATTTTATCCACATCGTGTTTTTAGCCATGTCCACTTTTTGGGGATTTTAGTTTTACAGATAGGATGGGATAGGGTATTCAACGATCCGCACAGTGGATTGTAGCCTTCTCATATGTTTATACCCTATCCCATAGGGGGTATATTAGTTTTGATACATAGTTTGTAACATAGAGAAATAATTTTGCTACATATACCTCAAAGTATATGGATCGACTCAGAATCGCTAGCTGAGTCGAATTAGCCATGTCTGTCTGTCCGTCCGTCCGTCCGTCCGTGTGTCCGTCCGTCCGTCTGTCTGTTCGTCACCGATTTTTGGGCCTTAAATTTTGAGCTAGGATAATGAAATTTGGTATATAGGATCCTTGTCCGAGTCACCAGAACAAGTGTAAAAAGTTTTTAAATCCGCCCACTGCCACGCCCCCTTTTTAGAAAAACGTAATTTTTGGCAAAACCGTAAAGAATTTTAAAAAAGTGTCTGAACAGCATATATACAGAATCGTAATATCTATATTTCGTTTATATAAAGTTTTTTGCCACGCCCACTTTTTGGGGGCGTTTTCAATAAAAAACTGTTTTCGGTCAAATTTTAAATTTTTCGAAAAAATTTTTGATGCAGAATCATTAACATTATTAATATGAACATTTCGTCTTTATACCATTTTAACCCACGCCCACTTTTTGGGGGCGTTTTTATATAAAAACCATTTTTATACACTACCCCATAACATATACAGGAGAAAACCTTGTCTTTTGTAGAACCGTAAAAGTGTTTTGTAAGCAGCCTGAAGAATTTGTTGTCACTATATCATTTTTTTTATTTTATCCACATAGTGTTTTTAGCCATGTCCACTTTTTGGGGATTTTAGTTTTACAGATAGGATGGGATAGGGTATTCAACGATCCGCACAGCGGATTGTAGCCTTCTCATATGTTTTTTTGAAAATTTTAAAATTTGACCAGAAAACGTTTTTTATAAAAAACGCCCCCAAAAAGTGGGCGTGGCAAAACACTTTATATTGACGAAATATAGATATTACGATTCTCTAAATATGCTGCTCAGAGACTTTTTAAAAATTCTTTACGGTTTGGCCAAAAAATACGTTTTCTTAAAAAGGGGGCGTGGCAGTGGGCGGATTTCAAAAATTTTTACACTTGTTCTGGTGGTACGGACGAGGATCCTATATACCAAATTTCATTATGTTAGCTCAAAATTTAAGGCCCAAAAATCGGTGACGAACAGACAGACGGACGGACGGACGGACGGACAGACAGACATGGCTAATTCGACTCAGCTAGCGATTCTGAGTCGATCCATATACTTTGAGGTATATGTAGCTAAATTATTTCTCTATGTTACAACCTAAGTATCAAAACTAATATACCCCCCTATGGGATAGGGTATAAACATATGAGAGGCTACAATCCGCTATGCGGATCGTTGAATACCCTATCCCATCCCATCCTTTAAATTAATATCCTCAAAATATAGGCCTTATGGCGATGAAATACAGAAAATGACATTGTCACAATATATTGCTCAGACAGTTTCTCAAAATCTTTTGTGGTTCGACAAAAAACACCGTATTTCTATTGCTAATGCCTTGGGATTGGGTATACAAATGGTTTTTGTAAGAAAATGCCCTCAAAATGTGGGCGTAGGTGAAAATGATCTATGGACAAAATGTTTATATTACTATTGCGGAAGTATTTGCATCAAAATTTTTTTCGAAAGTTTTAAAATTTGGACAAAAAACGTTTTTTAGTAAAAGCGCCGGAACAAAACTTTGTATGGACGAAATATAGATATTAGGATTGTCTAAATATGTTGCAAACACACTTTTTTGAAATTCCTAACGGTTTGGCCAAAAACTACGTTTTTTTCTAAAAGGGGGCGTGGCAGTGGGTGGATTTTGAAAATTTTTACACTTGTTCTGGTGACTCGGCCAAGGATCCTATATACCAAATTTCATTATCCTAGCCCAAAATTTAAGGCCTAAAAATCGGTGACGAACAGACAGACGGACGGACGGACGGACGGACAGACAGACATGGCTAATTCGACTCAGCTAGCGATTCTGAGTCGATCCATATACTTTGAGGTATATGTAGCTAAATTATTTCTCTATGTTACAAACTAAGTATCAAAACTAATATACCCCTATGGGATAGGGTATAAACATATGAGAAGGCTACAATCAGCTGTGCGGATCGCTTAATAACCTATCCCATCCCATCCTTAAATTAATATCCCCAAAATTTGGTCTTTATGGGCATAAAGTACTGTAAATTACGTTGTCATAACATAATGTTCAGAAGGTTTATCAAATTCTTTTATGGTTCGACAAAAAACAACGGTTTTCTATTGCATATGCCTTGGGGTCGGGCATACAAATGGTTTTTGTAAGAAAACGCCCCTAAAAAGTGGGCGTGGGTTAAAATGGTCTATTGACGAAATGTTCACATTAATACTACCAATGATTGTGCATCAAAACTTTTTTCGAAAATTTTAAAATTTGACCGGATAAAGGGGGCGTGGCAGTGGGCGGATTTCAAAAATTTTTACACTTGTTCTGGTGGCATGGACGATGATCCTATATACCAAATTTCATTATCCTAGCTCAAAATTTAAGGCCCAAAAATCGGTGATGGACAGACGGACGGACGGGCAGACAGGCATGACTAATTCGACTCAGCTAGCGATTCTGAGTCGATCCATATACTTTGAGGTATATGTAGCAAAATTATTTCTCTATGTTACAAACTAAGTATTAAAACTAATATACCCCTATGGGATACGGTATAAATAGTTCAGAAGGATTATCTTTGCAGTGTATATATCGGCATATAACCTAACCAATTTTTATTTTATTTTATAAGAATGAAAACGCTTCTTAAAAGCGTGCTTAATAAAATGGATCCTGACCTGATTTTAAAATTATCAGGCTCTAATTAGCATTTTCTTTTTATTCGATAGTTGGATTTGATACCAGCTATATATTTATTCTATAATTTGTGTGCATTGAAGGGGTTATACATAAACTGTAATCGTTTTACCACAGTACGAGCGTTAGTGACAGCACATAATATGGTATTATTATACATTTTTTCAGATCGAACTTTGGCAGACCTAGATTCTCTATTCATTTCTGTTTAGCGAAGTTATATTTTTGGACATTAATTGGGAACCCCCAAACAAGGTTTTTACATGACATGAAGCTTCTAATGTCACTTTTATACTATAGGTATTTAGGGCTATTTGAGATTAATTAATTATTATTAATTAATAAGCGTTATGTTCTGTATTCTTCTTTCCACGAATATGAATATTTGAAAGGCTTTCAAATAGTATAATAAAATGGCTACATGTTAATGTTTACTCAAACAAATGCTGAAATAAGTATACAGAAGCCAGTGATCCATACTTTTCATAATTTCCCTAAAACCAATACACCAACCACTATCAATATCTTCGAAACACTTACATCCACTTAAATTTAAAAAAAAATGAACTTTCAATCTTCATCTTCGTTTGTACTGCTAACACAACCCTGGTAAAGAATTATGTATCCCAGTTCTCCCGTCCTTGTTACTTCGTCAAGAACAAATAGTATCTACAAAGAAAACTGAAACGAGAAATAAAGTGCAGATACACAATACTAAATATTTGCTTAGAAATATTGAAAACGATGAAAGATTGATGCTTTTCTGTTTTCTTTACATTCCACCACTCAGCCATCTATCTAGGGCCAGTCAGAAAAGAAAGGATCATCACAGAATGCCGAAGAGAGGTAGTAACAAAGACAATTTATTATCGCCACCCATCCACGAATAAAAGGAGATATGTCAGGGGAGAGGAGATGTGCGTGTTACAAAACGAACACCAATGTAAACATCTTAGTCATTCGGTTTGCCAAAGAACCCCCAGCCTCTATGAAATGGGGTAGATAAAAGCCAACATGCCCAAACAACAGGGTTGGAAGTAAAAAAAATTAAAGTACGGACTAACCCGTGAAAATCTGAAGCGGAAAAAAATAAGGAACTTTTTATTGCTTTTTTTTCCACTGGTCGGTACGTCTTTTAGTTCAACGTAATGTTTATGCCCTCGATAAGGGTATATTAGTTTGATACATAGTTTGCAACATAGAGAAATAATTTAGCTACATATACCTATAAGTATATGGATCGACACAGAAATTCTAGCTGAGTCGATTTAGCCATGTCTGTACGTCCGTCCGTCCGTCAACCAGTTTTTGGGCATTAAATTTTGAATTTCGCGCTTTCCCATTAAATTTTTATAGCATATGTCATAAGCATATGCTATAAGTTAAGTTAGGATAATGCAATTTGGAGTAAAACTCGATTTTGGAAATCCGAAAATGAATTTTGATAGTGTCGAATCAAGATATTCAGACAATTTCATTTTATATAAAGGTTTTAAGCATGCGCATTTTTAGGAGATGTTTAATTTAACAATGGAAAGGGATAGGGTATAAAATGACACACACAGCGAATTGTAGCCTTCTTATATGTTTTTTTTTTGTTGAATTTTAGACACATAACTGAACGAGTACATTGCCTTTATGCGCAAATGTTTGCCAGATTATGGATTTCCTTACAAAGACGGAGTTGCTTAGGTTCTGACTGCAATTAAATTTCCGTTGGGATTATTGATCAGTATAGCCGCTTTGCTTATTCAAATAACGATTGCGTTTAAAATTTGTCTATTATTCACTTACACACATTTTGCATTCTTTGTTGCGGTTTTTGTATGCTTATTGGCGGGGTCAAATATCGTAGTTGAGACACAGTCGATGTTGAGGATATGGAAGAACCACTTCTGCAGACTGTTAAACGGCGATGACGAACAACATTCCGCTGTCAGGCAGAACGAACCATTTAATATTGGCAACGACAGCGAAAACTGCCAACCACCCGACCTAAGTGAAGTGAGGATAGCTATATCTAAACTCAAGCTTAATTAGGCCGCCGGAAATGACGGCCTTCCCGCTGAGCTTTATAAAGCTGGCGGAGATGACTTGGTAAGCAACATCCACCAACTCATAAGCTAAATCTGGTCGGATGAAAGCATGCCTGAAGAATGGAACCTCAGCATCGTTTGCCCGATCCACAAAAAAGGAGACCCTCTGAACTGCGCCAACTACAGAGGCATAAGTCTACTCAACATCGCCTACAAGATCCTATCTGCCGTAATATGTGAAGGCCTGAAACCGTTTATCAACAACCTGATCGGCCCTTATCAGTGTGGTTTCAGGTCAGGAAAGTAAAAAACCAAGAAGTCCAAATCGATACCCACGACAGCATTTATAGAGACGAACTGTACAGAGCCATGTCTAGTTTTGGTATACCGTCCAAGCTCGTCCGTTTGTGTAGGATGACGATGGAGAATTCTCGCTGCACCATCAGGGTCGGAAACGACCTCACCGACACTATCGATACCAAAAAAGGATTTAGGCAAGGCGATGCGCTGTCATGTGACTTCTTCAATTTGATTCTTGAGAGGATTGTGCGAAACTCCCGAGCCAACACCAGAGGCACAATTCTCCAAAAATCGGTGCAACTACTAGCATACGCCAACGATATTGACATCATTGGTAGGACTGAACGTGATGTCATGGCCACGTTTGCTAGTATAGAGAAGGAAGCGGCAAAAATGGGTTTAGCAGTAAATGAGGGTAAGACAAAGTATATGCTGTCAACACGAAAGAACACACAGCATCGACGAATTGGACAGAACGTCACCATTGACAGATATAGCTTTGAGGTAGTAGGGACTTTGTCTACCTCGGCTCCGCTATTAACTCTGACAACAACATCTCGTCAGAAATGAAACGAAGAATTACCTTTGCCAATCGCTGTTTCTTCGGGCTAAGAAGTCAATTTAGTAGTAGAGCCCTCACTCGAACTACTAAGGAGATCCTATGTATAAGACCCTGATCATCCCAGTCCTACTCTACGGCGCTGAAGCATGGACCATATCAAAAGCGGATGAAGAAATCCTTGGTCGATTCGAAAGAAAAATTCTTCGGAAAAAAAAAAACAAAAACAATCCTAATATCTATATTTCGTCCATACGAAGTTTTTTGCCACGCCCACTTTTTGGGGGCGTTTTTAGTAAAAAACGTTTTTTGTCCAAATTTTAAAACTTTCGAAAAAATGTTGATGCAAATACTTCCGCAATGGTAATATAAACATTTTGTCAATAGATCATTTTCACCTACGCCCACATTTTGGGGGCGTTTTCTTACAAAAACCATTTGTATACCCCATCCCAAGGCATTAGCAATAGAAAACCGTTGTGTTTTGTCGAACCACAAAAGATTTTGATAAACTGTCTGAGCAATATATTGTGACAATGTCATTTTCTGTATTTCATCGCCATAAGGCCTATATTTTGAGGATATTCATTTTAAGGATGGGATGGGATAGGGTTTTCAACGATCCGCATAGCGGATTGTAGCCTCTCATATGTTTAGCATTTTAATTTTAAGTTCAATAACATAATATAATGTAATTTGTAAGATTAATTTTATTAAAGAATGGGTTATTATTGAAAGCAAATAATTTCTGACGATATTATTTAAATTCCACTCTGGCATCATTTTAACGTAGTCACACACAGGTATATGTTTATATGCCGAACCACAGAAACAATATTTGAGCATTTCCCACAGATTAATCTTCTTAGCCGCCGCTCAGGGCTTCCAAATCTTCGACTACAAATCACCTTTAGTCTCTCTGAAGGAAGGCAAAGCATGGATCGTTGATGGTAGCTTCAAGCTAGTACATACAATCAATCTAGCGCAATTTGTGAATATTTTAGATGGAATAACTAACACCATCCAAGTCAATATCAAGGATGTAGATAGAAGACTGATAGTTGAATATCATTTGCGACAAATAAGAGATCGCCTTAACTTACTTAAAGGTAAACCGTGAGAACGACGAGATCAATCGACTGGATTGGATCGGCCTGGAAGTGGGTGGCAGGCAACCCTGATGCTGCCGATTGGAACCAGATCCTACAAAGTGAAGAAACCATTATCGAAAATAACAACCAACAGTACAAGATAAATGAGAAGCTATTGGGTGTCACAAACGACATAACTCAGAAGATCAACTTAATGATGGACCGGTTTGAGGACGGGATTAAGGATACGATTGCAGGAAAAATCGAGCAAGATAATTTAGATGAGATTCTTGTCATCAAGGGCGAAGTACGCGAGGTTGTCCGAGCCTGTCAAATGGCTAAAAATGGTTTAGTCAACACGAATCTTCTAGACCGACAGAAGAGATTAATAAAATCATAGATGAGTTGGAAACGTTACCGTATGCTAACGAAATAGAAGCAATCGAATATGGCAAACCATCTATATTTACGAATGGTTCAATGCTTCTATATATCCTTTCAATGCCGAAAGTAGGATTGGAGGATTACAATCTACTAGTAACAAGGCCATCGATAATCGACGGAAAACAAATCGACCTAAAATTTCGAAAAATATTGGTGAACCATAGGAACACATACGGCTTCGTCGCCAATTGTCTTTCCATAGGTAACTCGACGATCTGCGAAGACAAAGCACTGGAAAAAATTCCTGAAGATGACTGCGTCGCCAAACTGCTAAAGGGTGGGCCAACTACATGTACCTTTCGGACAAACACGAAAGAGGTCATTGAGCTCATCAAAGAGGACACCATTTTTATTACCAATTTCAAGGGTCAATTAATCTCTAACAATGTATCAAGATCTCTTTCAGGCACTTACATTATTCAGATTTATAATGAGACTATAAGTCTGGATGACAGGATGTTCACAAGCTCTGTTGCTACAGCACTACAGGTTCTTCCTCCTGCACTGGCAAACATCACTACGCAAAAGCACGAGATTGACCTCGGATTCGTACATGGCATCAGCGTACAGAACGTTAGACGCCTAGGTAATCTTAACCAAAAAACATATGAGAAGGCTACAATCCGCTGTGCGGATCGTTGAATACCCTATCCCATCCCATCCTTAAAATTAATATCTCCAAAAAGTGGGCTTTATAAGCCTATAACATAGAAAATGACATTGTCACAACAATATATTGTTCAAACAGTTTATCAGAATATTTTGTTGTTTGACAAAACACATCGTGGCATAAATTTACTTTAGCTGCCTTTCACTTTTTGCACTTTTTTTTACTAATCGATTCGTCTCTGCGCACTGATCATTTATATACTTTTAAAAATTGTCGCTCACATTTAATTAAAAAGTTATTGCCAAAATAAAATTGCACTTTTTGGGTTATAATCCCATACAAATTGTTTGTTGTTTGACATTTAATTTTTTTTTTCTGCTGCAGTGTGCGCAGCATTGCCATATTGAAGAAAACAAATAAAAGTATTTTAACAAAAAAAACTGTTGACTTAGGCGCCTGCCTGACGACTTTACATACCCTGAGTGGAGCAACGAAGTTGCGTGAGCGTGGACTGTCCCCAGAAAGAGAGTTGAAACTCTTTGTTCCCGCGAAGCGGGCCACCCAGAGTACTGGTTAATATAAAAAAACTGTTGACTTAGGCGCCTGCCTGACGACTTTACATACCCTGAGTGGAGCAACGAAGTTGCGTGAGCGTGGACTGTCCCCAGAAAGAGAGTTGAAACCCTTTGTTCCCGCGAAGCGGGCTACCCAGAGTACTGGTTAATATAAAAAAACTGTTGACTTAGGCGCCTGCCTGGCGACTTTACATACCCTTAGTGGAGCAACGAAGTTGCGTGAGCGTGGACTGTCCCCAGAAAGAGAGTTGAAACCCTTTGTTCCCGCGAAGCGGGCCACCCAGAGTACTGGTTAGTATAAAAAAACTGTTGACTTAGGCGCCTGCCTGACGACTTTACATACCCTGAATGGAGCAACGAAGTTGCGTGAGCGTGGACTGTCCCCAGAAAGAGAGTTGAAACCCTTTGTTCCCGCGAAGCGGGCCACCCAGAGTACTGGTTAATATAAAAAAACTGTTGACTTAGGCGCCTGCCTGACGACTTTAAATACCCTTAGTGGAGCAACGAAGTTGCGTGAGCGTGGACTGTCCCCAGAAAGAGAGTTGAAACCCTTTGTTCCCGCGAAGTGGGCCACCCAGAGTACTGGTTAATATAAAAAAAACTGTTGACTTAGGCGCCTGCCTGACGACTTTACATACCCTGAGTGGAGCAACGAAGTTGCGTGAGCGTGGACTGTCCCCAGAAAGAGAGTTGAAACCCTTTGTTCCCGCGAAGCGGGCCACCCAGAGTACTGGTTAATATAAAAAAACTGTTGACTTAGGATTTAGCTTATTTATTATATTAGACTTTCATTTGAATCATCCGAATCATCAGAACATGGTTCTGGAATGGCTTCCTGTCCGTTATATAACTTGCCGGCACATATGTGGAATGATGCCCAGTCTGTGGCAGTCTTTTGTGAAATTTCTACTTCACTTATGATGAATGAAGTCTTTATATTTTGTGTCCATAAATGCGTAAACATAATTATTTGATATAGGGTGAGATGCGAATTGTGAAAAAAACTTATTATGTCTTATTGACATCGTTGATTTGCATCTCACCCTTTTCTTATACACATTTTTGAAGTAACAGTCGCAACTCCAACTGTATCCATCGATAAAATTTGTTTGGGGGCGCAGCACCATAATGTGGTTGTTGATACATTGTATGTCGCCATTTTGCGCTATAACGCCCCAGCTTTGTAATTTGTCTAAAGCTTCCGGTGTAATGCCTCCTTCTTTTGGATGAAAAAGTTTATATATTTTCACCTGATTCATTTTCTGTAATTTATTTGTAATCACTTTTTTATTTTTCAATTTAATTAAAAACGCACTTTTTACTTCAGCAAGCTGCAATCGAATGGCATCGGAATTGCATTCGTACATTGTAACGGTGTTTTGATGGAAAAGTCCCGTTAAAATATAAGACATCGTTACCATGTTTAAATTGTCACCTTTATATGAAAAGGTATTATTATATAAGTTTAATATTATACTAGAATTTATAATTCTCCTAGAAATCTGAAATACTACAATATAATAAAATAATAGTATTTATTCTTATTAAATTAATTAAAATGCATGGTTAAGATATTTTGTTTAGTCATTTTTATTAATAGGTAATTAATCATTGTGAAATATTTTTGTTTATCTGGCAATTCTCCATTGGAATTTATTTTTCACTCAGCAATGTGGGAACTGTCAAAAGTTGGTTGATTTGTATAGGGATTTTTGGAATTTTCATTGTTTAATAACTTTTTAACGAATTGAGAGCGACAAAACAAAATTGCTAAATTTTTAGCTTAATTTGATGAGTGGAACAAAAAAAAAAAGTGAAAAAAGTGATTGGCAGCTAAAGTAAATATGTTCCCACATCGTTTTCCTCCTGCATATGCTATGGGATAGGGTTTACAAACGGTTTTTGTATGAAAACGCCCCCAAAAAGTGGGCGTGGGCTAAAATGATCTATAGATGAAATGTTTATATTAATATTACTAATTATTCTGCATCAAAATTTTTTTCGAAAATTTTAAAATTTTACCGTAAAAGGTTTTTTATTAAAAAGGCCCAAAAAGTGGGCGTGGCAAAAAACTTTATATGGACGAAATATAGATATTAATATTGTCTAACTACGTTTCTCAGACACTTTTTCAAAATTCCTTATAGTTTGTCCAAAAAATACGTTTTTCTAAAAAGGGGGCGTGGCAGTGGGCGGATTTCAAAAATGTTTACACTTGCTCTGTAGGCAGAGACGAGGATCCTATGTACCAAATTTCAATATCCTAGCTCAAAATTTAAGGCCTAAAAATCGGTGACGTACAGACGGACGGACGGACGGACGGACAGACAGACATGGCTTAATCGACTCAGCTAGCGATTCTGAGTCGATCCATATACTTTGAGGTATATGTAGCTAAATTATTTCTCTATGTTACAAACTAAGTATCAAAACTAATATACCCCTATGGGATAGGGTATAAATAGATATTTCTGTAATTACAGATGCTGCAATCTTCATATTGATGGCATCCTTTGTTACCATTATCTGGCGGAAGATCTACGCAAAACCGGACATACCGACAATATCGTCCACTTACTTACCACACAATCCAGTCTAATCCTGAAAGGACCTTAGATCTACGAGGCGTAGATTTTCAAAGCGGGAGGAGTTAACACGACCGCATAGGTGCCACCCGAAACCTGTATCGACATGAACAAACCTGTTCTCAGATGAGTCAGCATTCTATTGGCTGGGGCATTTACCCCAATGCACGCGCGAGGTAATTGACACCGAAACGAATGCACGCGCATTGCAAGAAATAACGGAACAGCACAAATTGGTGGGAACCAAAACCAATGCTGATGAAAGGAGAGCTGGTTTAGGGTTTATTAAATTATTGTCAGTCTATATTTGGAACTCATCCTGTACGGTCGGAATAAACGTATCTATTATAACGTGCTAATAAGTTTGTTTTATTGTAAGTCGAACCGTAAGGCCCGACCCTCGGCGGGCGTTCGCATTTTTTTTGGAGTCCTCCTAAAGGACATCCTTAACTTCAATTGTGTGCTAGAGTCGTAATAAGTGTATGTAAAATTGTTTTTTTAGTTTGTTAATAATATTATATAAAGCTTAATTGTAATTTCATCGTTTACTGATATTATTAGTGATGTCAAACTTAATAACTTTCTATGTTCTGTTAGGTCCCACTAACCAATGCACTAAATGATGACCCTTTGGGTGCATATTATATGCTGTGGCAAATCTGTTTGTATTAAGCTCGCTTCTATACAGTTCTGATAGTAAAAAAAAAACATACGAAAAGGCTACAAACTGCTGTGCAAATCCTTGAATACCCTATTCCATTATATTTTTAAATTAAAGATCCTCAAAAGATGGACGTGGCTGAAAACGTTATAAAGATGAAATATGGAAAATGATATAGTCACAACATATTATTCAGACAGTTTATCAAAATCTTTTATGGTTCGATAAAAACCAAATTTTTCTTAGCATATGTCAGTGGGGAATACAAAAGGCTTTTGTAGGAAAACGCCCCTAAAAAGTGGGCGTGGATTAAAATGACCTATGGATGAAATTTTTTTTATTAACATTACCAATGATTTTGCATGAAAAGTTTTTTTTTTGAATATTTTAAATTTGACCGTTCTAATGAAATGTCAAAATATCAAATACTAAATATCCTGAAATTGTTAATTATATTTTTAATAAAATCTTACCCAAATTTGCTACGCAGCGTTGGCGTTGTTCGAAGTATACATATTTATAAGTTATACCTTCGATTTCGTGTCTTTACTTCTTTGAGTTTCGGTAACTTTTGCTAAAGAAAGTTAAACATTAAGTTCCATGAAACAACGGTTATTATATACAGAGAAGCCAAGTATTTCTTAATTGTCCATATAATATTCAGGGACTCTAACGCCCCCTGACCGCCTAACGTCGATTACTTTGGTTAAAATATACAATTATATATGGGGCTACCACAGTCTAGTATAGGCGAGCTCGGAGGGTGTTAATTATTAAAATATCTTTGGATTTAATTTTTCATCCCCATCCCCTTCATGCGCTGCTTTGTTGCTGGCTTATGAAAGTTTTTGCTAAGTTGTTTTTGTCTGCCCTTCTATGAAATGCGAGAGTATAAGGACATTAATTTTGAAAATTCATAAGGTAGCAGTGTGTGTCTGATCAGGACTCGCTTTGTGCTTTAGAAAGTGTAAAGAAAATCATGTCTCTTAAGTCCATGATTTATTATGTTTCTTTTTTTCTCGTTCTGGGCGAACAGTTAAGATATATTGTAAAGGATACTCTCTGCCACGAAAACTCCGGAGGATATGACTTTGGTTATGAAAAAAAGGTTTTTTTTTCGCTTTTTTTCCTTGTTTCATAATGATTTTATTCTCACAGCGTTAGAGTGAATTAACTTTTCAACAATTTTCGAGGGAAAAATGTTTGTTGATTCACCCTTTGCTGTCAGTTTTTGTCCTTGTTTTGGACAAGGTAGGATTTTAGCGAAACAATTAGAAAAGAATTTGACAGGAATATTTAAGTAGATCCATGGTATTAACAGGATAATGAAATTTATTAGTTGTTTTTGGCCTATTAATATTGGCCATTGTTTAAACAGCATGTTGTATGTAGTGTGGTTGCTTATGAAACTTTTAGGTTATTTTTTTGTAATAAACACGGCGGTATAATAAAATCAAAAATTCAAATTCAAAAATCAGATGCTACATTTGAGTAATTTATGATACGACTTTACTCTGATCCGAGAAGATCTGTTTCTTTTTAAGGATCCTTCTGACGCATAACAATTTGCCAACTAACAGTTTCGCTTCGATAAAGCACTATCGAAGCTATTTCCCTTCCAGCAATATTACCTGTATGAAGTCTTATGTAAAAACATTTGACACACGTTTAGGAAGCTTTTTACTTTTACAGAAACAACTTTGTTTGCTTAAAATAGGCCTTACAGAAGCAAATTATAGGCTTCGCAAAAAGTCTTTCTGAAAATATTTGCAAGCATTAAAAAGAAGACATTATTTTTTATTATTTTCTTTTTGTTTTTACATTTTCTATTTATACAATTTACTTATTGTAATTTCAATTTCAATCTTTTATAATTATTAAATTCAATTCGTTATGATGAAAGTATGAAATGCAATGCAATTAATTATATAAAAAATTTATCTTATCTTACTGGGATTCGAACTCGCGTTCTTTCGCACGGTAGTCCAACACGCTTTTTATACCCTATCCCATAGGGGTATATTAGTTTTTATACATAGTTTGTAACATAGAGAAATAATTTAGCTACATATACCTCAAAGTATATGAATCGACTCAGAATCGATAGCTGAGTCGATTTAGCCATGTCTGTCCGTCCGTCCGTCCGTACGTCACCAGTTTTTGGGCCTTAAATTTTGAGCTAGAAGGATGAAATTTGGTACACGTGCTCTTTGTTGCTCCCAGCAGAACAAATGTAAAAATTTTTGAAATCCGCCCACTGGCACGCCCCCTTTTTAGAAAAACGTATTTTATGGCCATAAGGAATTTTGAAAAAGTGTCTGAAAAGCGTAGTTAGACAATCGTAATATCTATATTTCGTTCATATAAAGTTTTTTGCCACGCCCACTTTTTGGGGAGTTTTTAATAAAAAAACATTTTACGGTCAAATTTTAAAATTTTCGAAAAAAAATTTGATGCAGAATAATTAGTAATATTAATATATACATTTCGTCCATAGATCATTTTAGCCCACGCCCACTTTTTGGGGGCATTTTCTTACAAAAACCGTTTGTGTACCCTATCCCATAGCATATACAGGAGGAAAACGATGTGTTTTGTCAAACAACAAAATATTCTGATAAACTGTTTGAACAATATATTGTTGTGACAATGTCATTTTCTATATTATAGGCTAATAAAGCCCACTTTTTGGAGATGTTAATTTTAAGGATGGGATGGGATGGGGTATTCAACGATCCGCACAGCGGATTGTAGCCTTCTCATATGTTTATACCCTATCCCATAGGGGTATATTAGTTTTGATACTTAGTTTGTAACATAGAGAAATAATTTAGCTACATATACCTCAAAGTATATGGATCGACTCAGAATCGCTAGCTGAGTCGAATTAGCCATGTCTGTCTGTCCGTCCGTCCGTCCGTCCGTCTGTCTGTTCGTCACCGATTTTTGGGCCTTAAATTTTGAGCTAGGATAATGAAATTTGGTATATAGGATGCAAATTTTGATGCAAATACTTCCGCAATGGTAATATAAACATTTTGTTCATAGATCATTTTCACCTACGCCCACATTTTGGGTGCGTTTTCTTACAAAAACCATTTGTATACCCAATCCCAAGGCATTAGCAATAGAAATGCGTTGTTTTTTATCGAACCACAAAAGATTTTGAGAAACTGTCTGAGCAATATATTGTGACAATGTCATTTTCTGTTTTTCATCGCCATAAGGCCTATATTTTGAGGATATTAATTTAAACGATGGGATGGGATAGGGTATTCAACGATCCGCATAGCGGATTGTAGCCTCTCATATGTTTATACCCTATCCCATAGGGGGGTATATTAGTTTTGATACATAGTTTGTAACATAGAGAAATAATTTTGCTACATATACCTCAAAGTATATGGATCGACTCAGAATCGCTAGCTGAGTCGAATTAGCCATGTCTGTCTGTCCGTCCGTCCGTCCGTCCGTCCGTCCGTCCGTCCGTCCGTCTGTCTGTTCGTCACCGATTTTTGGGCCTTAAATTTTGAGCTAGGATAATGAAATTTGGTATATAGGATCCTGGTCCGAGTCACCAGAACAAGTGTAAAAATTTTTGAAATCCGCCCACTGCCACGCCCCCTTTTTAGAAAAACGTAATTTTTGGCAAAACCGTAAAGAATTTTAAAAAAGTGTCTGAACAGCATATTTAGAGAATGGTAATATCTATATTTTGTTCATATAATGTTTTTTGCCACGCCAACTTTTTGGGGGCGTTTTCAATAAAAAACTGTTTTCGGTCAAATTTTAAATTTTTCGAAAAAAATTTTGATGCAGAATCATTAACGTTATTAATATGAACATTTCGTCTTTATATAATTTTAACCCACGCCCACTTTTTGGGGGCTTTTTTATATAAAAACCATTTTTATACACTACCCCATAACACATGAAGGAGAAAACCTAGTCTTTTGTAGAACCGTAAAAGTGTTTTGTAAGCAGTCTGAAGATTTAGTTGTCACTATATCATTTTTTCTATTTTATCCACATCGTATTTTTAGCCATGCCTACTTTTTTTTTTGGGATTTTAGTTTTATGGATAGGATGGGATAGGGTATTCAACGATCCGCACAGCGGATTGTAGCCTTCTCATATGTTTTTTTTTTCCGTGTTCTGGTGGAAATCTTCATAGACACGATGAGCACGTGCCCAAAGTAGTGTGAGATTTTTACTCACTAAAACCACCACCCATTTTGTATTTCTATTGCAACTAAGTATTCGACTTATCCAGCAATTTTTTATCACGAGTATATAATATGTTTATACCCTATCCCATAGGGGGGTATATTAGTTTTGATACTTAGTTTGTAACATAGAGAAATAATTTTGCTACATATACCTCAAAGTATATGGATCGACTCAGAATCGCTAGCTGAGTCGAATTAGCCATGTCTGTCTGTCCGTCCGTCCGTCCGTCCGTCCGTCCGTCCGTCCGTCCGTCTGTCTGTTCGTCAGCGGTTTTTGGGCCTTAAATTTTGAGCTAGGATAATGAAATTTGGTATATAGGATCCTCGTCCGTGCCACCAGAACAAGTGTAAAAATTTTTGAAATCCGCCCACTGCCACGCCCCCTTTTTAGGAAAACTTATTTTTTGGCCAAACCGTAAGAAATTTCAAAAAAGTGTCTGAGTAGCATATTTAGACAATCCTAATATCTATATTTCGTTCATACAAAGTTTTTTGCCACGCCCACTTTTTGGGGGCGTTTTTAGTAAAAAACGCTTTTTGTCCAAATTTTAAAACTTTCGAAAAAAATTTTGATGCAGAATCATTAACATTATTAATATGAACATTTCGTCTATATACCATTTTAACCCACGCCCACTTTTTGGGGGCGTTTTTATATAAAAACCATTTTTATACACTCCCCCATAACATATGCAGGAGAAAACCTTGTCTTTTGTAGAACCGTAAAATTATTTTGTAAGCAGTCTGAAGAATTTGTTGTCACTATATCATTTTTTCTATTTTATCCACATCGTGTTTTTAGCCATGCCCCCTTTTTTGGGGATTTTAGTTTTATGGATAGGATGGGATAGGGTATTCAACGATCCGCACAGCGGATTGTAGCCTTCTCATATGTTTTTTTTTTTAAATTCATTTTTATTTTTCTTCAGCTTATAACTAACTTACGTGCTAAACAAAAATTAATAAAAACTAGCCTACTTATCTACTAACTTAACTAACTTACTTTTCCTCTGCGGAAACCCTAAATTAAATAATAACAACTTAAAAACGAATGCCTTTTGGCCTAAAATCTAATTAAATTATTTAATAATTTTAAAATGAAATTTGGTATATGGGATCCTCGCCCGTGCCTACAGAACAAGGGTAAAAATTTTTGAAATCCGCCCACTGCCACACCCCCTTTTAAGATAAACTCAGTTTTTGGCCAAACCGTAAGGAATTTTAAAAAAGTGTCTGAGAAGCATATTTAGAGAATCGTAATATTTATATTTCGTCAATACAAAGTTTTTGCCACGCCCACTTTTTGGGGGCGTTTTCTATAAAAAACCTTTTGTGGCCAAATTTGAAAATTTTCGAAAAAAATTTTGATGCAAAATCATTGGTAGTATTAATATGAACATTTCATCAGTAGACCATCTTAACCCACGCCCACTTTTTGGGGGCGTTTTCCTACAAAAACCATTTGTATGCCCTACCCCAAGGCATATGCAATACAAACATATGAGAGGCTACAATCCGCTTTGCGGATCGTTGAATACCCTATCCCATCCCATCCTTTAAATTAATATCTTCAAAATATAGGCCTTATGGCGATGAAATACAGAAAATGACATTGTCACAATATATTGCTCAGACAGTTTCTCAAAATCTTTTGTGGTTCGACAAAAAACAACGTATTTCTATTGCTAATGCCTTGGGATGGGGTATACAAATGGTTTTTGTAAGAAAACGCCCCAAAAATGTGGGCGTAGGTGAAAATGATCTATGGACAAAATGTTTATATTACCATTGCGGAAGTATTTGCATCAAAAATTTTTTCGAAAGTTTTAAAATTTGGACAAAAAGCGTTTTTTACTAAAAACGCCCCCAAAAAGCGGGCGTGGCAAAAAACTTTGTATGAACGAAATATAGATATTAGGATTGTCTAAATATGCTGGTCAGACACTTTTTTGAAATTCCTTACGATTTGGCCAAAAAATAAGTTTTCCTAAAAAGGGGGCGTGGCAGTGGGCGGATTTCAAAAATTTTTACACTTATTCTGGTGGCTCTGACGAGGGTCCTTTAAACCAAATTTCATTATCCTAGCTCAAAATTTAAGGCCCAAAAATCGGTGACGAACAGACAGACGGACGGACGGACGGACAGACAGACATGGCTAATTCGACTCAGCTAGCGATTCTGAGTCGATCCATATACTTTGAGGTATATGTAGCAAAATTATTTCTCTATGTTACAAACTAAGTATCAAAACTAATATACCCCCCTATGGGATAGGGTATAAAAACGTGGTTTTTTGTCGAACCATAAAAGAATTTGATAATCCTTCGGAACAATATGTTGTAACAACGTCATTTTCAATACTGTATGACCATAAAGACCATATTTATGGGTATATCAATTTTAAGGATGGGATGGGATAGGGTATTAAACGATCCGCACAGCGGATTTTAGCCTTCTCATATGTTTTTGTATTTTTATACCCTATCCCATAGGGGGGTATATTAGTTTTGATACTTAGTTTGTAACATAGAGAAATAATTTTGCTACATATACCTCAAAGTATATGGATCGGCTCAGAATCGCTAGCTGAATCGAATTAGCCATGTCTGTCTGTCCGTCCGTCCGTCCGTCCGTCTGTCTGTTCGTCAGCGGTTTTTGGGCCTTAAATTTTGAGCTAGGATAATGAAATTTGGTATATAGGATCCTCGTCCGTGCCACCAGAACAAGTGTAAAAATTTTTGAAATCCGCCCACTGCCACGCCCCCTATTTAGGAAAACCTTTTTTTTGGCCAAACCGTAAGGAATTTCAAAAAAGTGTCTGAGTAGCATATTTAGACAATCCTAATATCTATATTTCGTTCATACAAAGTTTTTTGCCACGCCCACTTTTTGGGGGCGTTTTAAAAAAAAAACGCTTTTTGTCCAAATTTTAAAACTTTCGAAAAAAATTTTGATGCAAATACTTCCGAAATGGTAATATAAACATTTTGTCTATAGATCATTTTCACCTACGCCCACATTTTGGGGGCGTTTTCTTACAAAAACCATTTGTATACCCCATCCCAAGGCATTAGCAATAGAAATACGTTGTTTTTTGTCGAACCACACAAGATTTTGAGAAACTGTCTGAGCAATATAATGTGACAATGTCATTTTCTGTATTTCATCGCCATAAGGCCTATATTTTGAGGATATTAATTTAAAGGATGGGATGGGATAGGGTATTCAACGATCCGCATAGCGGATTGTAGCCTCTGATATGTTTTTTTTTTTGTGCCACCACGACTGTTTTTATTATCCTAACCTTAAGTGAAACCTTAGATATATGCAAGTCGGCCATACTTCAAAATGAAAGTCAACTATCTTTAACTAAACTTGCAGCCACCACAACAGGTTCTCCTGTTGCCACCTACTCCGACGGTCCCAATCAGACGCACTCCTGCTGAACCGCAGACGCTCTCCTCCGCCCTGAGCGACTACGTCTCGGTCGTACAGGAGCCGCCTATCCACAGTTCATCGGAAGACGTGGTAGATTAGCGGAACCGCCGATCTGTCCTGTATCAGCCCTCGACTATCCAAAAATAGGAAAGCTTCAGGCAGAATAAAGCCGCTTAAACGCGCACTTTCAAAATATTCATCATTGGGGTAGAAGGCCCCAAAGATGAGACTATTGCTCGAGGTCATCGCTCTTGCCGCGTGAAACCGAATGAGTTTCACAAGAAAATTGTCTATCCTGTTTATGTTGGCCCCGTTGTATAGGACCTGGTTGGAATAATATTTTGTGTAGTCAGATACTGGTGTTCTGTGAAGACCAAGGCAGCTTCTCAAACACTGCCTCCCAAACACCCGTATCTTTTCCATTTGAGATGGGGCAACGTTGAACCACACCGGGCACCCATAGGCAATCATCGGTCTGATAAGAGACATGTAGCAAATCACCTTCACCCTGCTGTCAAGACGGCTGCTATAAAACAATCGTCTTGTCAGGGCAAATGCTACCCTAGCTCTCGCCAGAGCAGCATCTACATGTCTTCCGAAATATAGATACTGATCCAGCCATATGCCAAGGTACTTTACTACACTTTTACTCGCCAGTGGATGTCCGTTTGGTCCAACGATCACCAGCTTGCGCCAGTTCTTTCTTGTATCCCTAGAGGCCTTAGACAACGGTGTCCTAAAAACAGGATAGTTTCCGATTTCTGAAAGTTGATTTTCAACTTCCAGTCATCACAATATCTCTGGATCTTATCGCAGTCCCGCTGCAAAATAGTTCGGATGACCTCGATAGTAGGTGCTGTTCTGTACGCGATAAGATCGTCTGCATACGCAATTGCCTGAGTAAGACTACCTATCATGTCGCTGGTGTAAATGCTGAAGAGAATCGGCGAGTTCACCGCTCCCTGTTGCAGACCATTTTTAATGAAAAATTCGGTGGTAGAAGTTACATTGCCACTTTTGACAACAAACGTTCTACCAGTCAACATGTCATGAAGCATATATAATAGTGGTTTACTTATGCCAAGTCTGGTTAGCTGTAGATAGAGGCCCTCTAACCATACGGTGTCGAAAGCCTTCTCCAAATCAACCAGACATGCACCCGTGCACTGTTTTTTCGCTTTGTTCTATTGTATATAAGAGACGAGTTTGGAGGCGGCATGAATACAGTCATGTCCGGCTTTGAAACTAAACTGGTTCTCTGGTATAATATTGTTGTCCTCAGACCACTTGAACAGAGCCCGATTGAGAATCTTTTCGAATACCTTGCTGATACTCGGAAGGAGACTTATCGACCGGAAATTTGCCGGATTGGAGTTGTCCTTTCCGTTTTTCGGGAGAGGATGAACCACCGCCGTCTTCCAACGCACTGGATAATATGCATTATTCAGCGCGTTGTTGAACAGCGTGGCGTAAATGTCCACAGCTTCAGGGGGTAAGTGTCGCAGTACAATGTTGGATATACCATCGACTCCCGCTGACTTCTTTTTCTTTATGGAATCGAAGATGGTCTGGAGTTCCACCTTCGAAATTAACAGGGGACTAGACCCACTTCGCTCGGCGACTATGGCGTTTGCCAAGTTTTCGTCATCGAACCGCGTGAAACCGCTGTTCTCGGATCGCCATTGAGTTATGTCATTTCTGAGGTAGAAGTGATGGAGCAGGGCATTGTTTTCCAGGATGCGGTTCGGGCGAATGCTATCATTCACCTTATACACTTCCTGAAAGACAGCCCCCACTGCCTCCACTTTCTCCTGAGGATCTTCTATAACATAGAAATCGTCGTTGAAGACGGCTTCCCCTGGATCGATTCCTGCTGTCAAAAGTATGTTCGTATTGTCAGTTGTTCGTTGGAGCTTAATACACGGAAGGTCGTTATGACCTTTCCTCCTAAAGATCTTATTAATTTGTGGAAACATACTCGGGTCGCTGGAATTTACGGCCCGAATTCTGTTATTCCAAAACAAATTAATGGACAACCGATAGTTCTCCTTGATCAATTGGTTGTTGTTTTTGATCGACGCCTTCAGTGTTCTGATCTCCGGGTCACGTGGGTTTGTCAGTCGTCTGTACAAGTTTTTTAGTTTTGTCAGAAGTCCGCTTTTTTGCCTGTGCAGTGCGTCAATGGTCGCGTTTCTGTACGAAGACGTTGTGTCACGTTCTTTGTATTTTGGAATCGTTCTGTTCATTGTCCTTTGGATCGATTCGTCCATTTGTTGTAAGTAGTTGTCGATTTCGTTGTTTGTCAGATTTCGGTTGTTTGGTGGTAGTATGTCCCTCGAACGAAGTTCTCTTGATAAGGCGTTGGTAAAGCGTGGCCAGCGCATCTTACCGTAGTTGTAAGAATGCACAGGCACATACTCCTCCAACGCCACAAGCTCGTTCGGAAGCTGTATTACGGCGGCGAGTCCGCAGTGGTCACTGTCGTACTCGATCGTCTATAAACAGTTTCGCGGGTGTTGACCTACTTTGTCAGTAACCGTCAGTCTTGTGTCTCGCAGTAAAAGATCCAGAAAAGCACCGCTTCTCGGAAACGATGGCCTATCTGTGGCGAGAATGTCGATCCTATATTCAACATTGTAGTGGACCATCCAATTGTATAGATGGTTACCCCGAGGATTTTGTATTTGATTTCCCCAATCTTCTTGTTTGGCATTTTAATCTTCAGCCAAAAGATAAAAGTTCTCCACTGAGTTCAGTCTCAGAGATTCGAAAAGTTTTCCGAGCTCTGTTGTGAAAAGTGTAGGCTGAGGTGCTTCCGGTGCGTAGGCCGCTATCACATACAATCGCTTCCCTTGTTGGAGAGGAATGCATATGACGCAGGCTTCCAGCAACCGGAATCGGCGCACTTCACCACTATATATTACCTTATAACTTATGCCTTTTCGTATAAAGATAGCGACCCCGCATCCTTGAGTGGAGTTGGGCCGGTCTTTTCTTACGATATTGTAATTACTATTAGTCAGTTTATGCTTCTGGTTAAGCTTACTTTCGCTAGCCATAAGCACATCGGGACTTTGGTCTTTCAACAATTGGAACAGATTAGCTCTACGTTCAATCCTAATCAGTGAACTTACATTCACAGCCAGGATCTTTAAGGGTCTCTCTGACAGCGCGCCCATTACGATCTATTTTGCATTAAGCTCGGCAACAAGGAGTAGATATAGTCTACCCTTGACGCCTGCTCCCGTAACTGGTTTTGAAGACCGGTTAGCTGGACTTGAATGGCCCGCAACGCAGTCAACAAATCCGCATCTACTGCTGGAGCCTGAGGCACGGGGGCCTGTTGGGCTTCCTTTGGTGGATGCTGTACCGTTTTTCCCTTTCCTGACGCCATTTGGGCGTAGGAAATTTGGGGGTTGACGGACGTTGAGGGAGGGCGAACGGCTGGCTGATTCACCACTACCGTTTGCTTCGCTTTTTGTTGAGTTTAATTTGCTGAAACTTTGGACAGCCCCGATAGTTTGCAGGGTGCCCGCCGCCTCCGCAAAGTGCACATTTAAGCAGGGTCATATCTTCGACCCGCTCCTTTCCTAGCTTACACTCTCCTACATTGTGGTTCTGTCCACACTTCACACAGCGTGACCGCATTTCGCAGTTGGCTGAGGCGTCGCCGAACCTTTGGCAACGCATGCATTGAAGCATGCTGTCACTTCTTTTTAATTTTTCCCAGCGCACAACCTGGAAGTTGAGGACTGAGATACTCCTCAACTTATCCAGCTTGCTTTGGGGTGATAGCTGTACGAGGAACATCGGTAGTTTCCGGTTCTCCCGTCTGGCCTTCACTGTGGTGAATGGCTTTACTCCAACGACTTCGAGATCGTCAGTCGCTACTTGGCGAAGCTCACTTAACAACGCCTGCGGATCCGTTGAGGAATCTATGCCCTTTAACACAACCGTCTGGCATTTTTCTACTTTCGGAGTAAATGTGAAAAACTCCGTTGAGGTGCCTGGAAGCAATTCCTTAATAATTTTATGATGGTCCACTGTTAAGCAGTGGATAGCATGCCTATCATTACTAGTCCAACACGCCATCCACTAGGCTGTACACTGAAACATGATTTGAGGCCTTCTACCCCAATGATGAATATTTTAAAAGTGCGCTTTAAAGCGGCTTTATTCCGACTGAAGCTTTCCGATATTTGGATACTCACTGATACAGGACTGATCGGCGGTTCCGCTAATCTACCACGTCTTCCGACGAACTGTCGACAGGCGGCTCCTATACGACCGATATGTCGTCGCTCAAGGCGGAGAAGAGCGCCTGCGGTTCAGCAGGAGTGTGTCCGTTTGCGATCCTCGGAGTAGATGGCAATAGGAGAACCTGTGGTGGTGGATACAAGATTAGTTAGAGTTAGTTCACCTATAAATTGTATGGCCGATTTACATACTTTAAGGTTTGTTTTAGGTAAAACAGTCAGGGTGGCACAAAAAATAAAAAAAAGTAATAAAACATATGAGAGGCTACAATCCGCTATGCGGATCGTTGAATACCCTATCCCATCCCATCCCATCCTTTAAATTAATATCCCCAAAATATAGGCCTTATGGCGATGAAATACAGAAAATGACATTGTCATAATATATTGCTCAGACAGTTTCTCAAAATCCTTTGTGGTTCGACAAAAAACAACGTATTTCTATTGCTAATGCCTTGGGATGGGGTACACAAATGGTTTTTGTAAGAAAACGCCCCTAAAATGTGGGCGTAGGGGAAAATTATCTATTAACAAAATGTTTATATTACCATTGCGGAAGTATTTGCATCACAAATTTTTTCGAAAGTTTTAAAATTTGGACAAAAAGCGTTTTTTACTAAAAACGCCCCCAAAAAGTGGGCGTGGCAAAAAACTTTGTATGAACGAAATATAGATATTACCCTTCTCTAAACATGCTCCTCAGACACTTTTTTAAAATTCATTACGGTTTGGCCAAAAAATACGTTTTCCTAAAAAGGGGGCGTGGCAGTGGGCGGATTTCAAAATTTTGTACACTTGTTCTGGTGGCACGGACGATGATCCTATATACCAAATTTCATTATCCTAGCTCAAAATTAAAGGCCCAAAAATCGGTGACGAACAGAAAGACGGACGGACGGACGGACAGACAGACATGGCTAATTCGACTCAGCTAGCGATTCTGAGTCGATCCATATACTTCGAGGTATATGAAGCAAAATTATTTCTCTATGTTACAAACTAAGTATCAAAACTAATATACCCCTATGGGATGGGGTATAATGACATGTCAGAACAAATTTTACGGTTCTACAAAAGACAAGGTTTTTCTCCGCATATGTTATGGGGTAGTGTATAAAAATGGTTATACCCTATCCCATAGGGGGGTATATTAGTTTTGACATTAAGTTTGTAACATAGAGAAATAATTTCGATACATATACCTCAAAGTATATGGATCGATTCAGAATCGCTAGCTGAGTCGATTAAGCCATGTCTGTCTGTCCGTCCGTCCGTCCGTCCGTCCGTCTGTGTGTCACCGATTTTTGGGCCTTAAATTTTGAGCTAGAGTGTTGAAATTTGGTATATAGACTCTCTGGCCGACGAAGCAGAACAAGTGTAAAAATTCTTGAAATCCGCCCACTGCCACGCCCCCTTTTTAGAAAAACTTATTTTTTGGCCAAACCGTAAGGAATTTCAAAAAAGTATCTTTGCAACATATTTAGACAATCCTAATATCTATATTTCGTTCATACAAAGTTTTTTGCCACGCCCACTTTTTGGGGGCGTTTTTAGTAAAAAACGCTTTTTGTCCAAATTTTAAAACTTTCGAAAAAATTTTTGATGCAACTACTTCCGCAATGGTAATATAAACATTTTGTCCATAGATCATTTTCACCTACGCCCACATTTTGGGGGCGTTTTTTTACAAAAACCATTTGAATACCCCATCACAAGGCATTAGCAATAGAAATACGTTGTTTTTTGTCGAACCACACAACATTTTGAGAAACTGTCTGAGCAATATATTGTGACAATGTCATTTTCTGTATTTCATCGCCATAAGGCCTATATTTTGAGGATATTAATTTAAAGGATGGGATGGGATAGGGCATTCAACGATCCGCATAGCGGATTGTAGCCTCTCATATGTTTTTTATATAAAAACGCCCCCAAAAAGTGGGCGTGGGTTAAAATGGTCTATATACGAAATGTTCATATTAACAATACTAATGATTCTGCATCAACATTTTATTCGAAATTTGACCGAAAAATGTTTTTTATTAAAAACGCCCCCGAAAAGTGGGCGTGGCAAAAAACTCTGTATTGACGAAATATATATATTACCATTCTCTAAATATGCTGCTCAGACACTTTTTTTAAAATTCTTTACGGTTTGGCCAAAAACTGATTTTTTCTGAAAAGGGGGCGTGGCTGTGGGCGGATTTTAAAATTTTTTACACTTGTTCTGGTGACTCGGACAAGGATCCTATATACCAAATTTCATTATCCTAGCTCAAAATTCAAGGCCCAAAAACTTTATATTGGCGAAATATAGATATTACGATTGCCTCAAAATGCTCCTCAGACACTTTTTTAAAATTGTTTACGGTTTGGCCAAAAAATACGTTTTCCTAAAAAGGGGTCGTGGCAGTGGGCGGATTTAAAAATTTTTTACTCTTGTTCTGGTGGCACGGACAAGGATCCTATATTATATACCAAATTTCATTATCCTAGCTCAAAATTTAGGGCCCAAAAATCGGTGATGAACAGACAGACGGGCGGACGGACAGACAGACATGGCTTAATCGACTCAGCTAGCGATTCTGAGTCGATCCATATACTTTGAGGTATATGTAGATAAATTATTTTCTTCACCGTTGAGCAGTACTGGGATGATCAGGGTCTTATATAGGATCTACTTAGTATAGTTCGAGTGTGGGCTTTACTTCTCAATTGCCTTCTTAGCCCAAAGCAACAGCGGTCGCCAATTCATCATTTAATTTTTGACGAGATGTTGTTGTCAGAGTTAATAGCGGAGCGGTCAATGGAGACGTTCTGTTAAATTCGTCGATGTTGTATGTTCTTTCGTGTTGATAGCATATACTTAGTTTTACCCTCATTTCCTGCTCATCCAATTTTTGCCGCTTCTTTCTTTACACTTGCAATGTTGAGTCCTACCAATGCTGTCAATATCTTCAGCGTATGCTGTAGTTGCATCGATTTTTGGAAGATTGTGCCTCTGGTGTTAGCTTGGGAGTTTTGCACAACTCTCTCAAGAATCAAATTATAGAAGTCATATGACAGCGTATCGCCTTGACTAAGTCCTATTTTGGTATCGAATGTGACGATGAGGTCGATGGAGCAGCGAGAATTTTCCGTCGCCCACCTCTCATGATCTGACAAATCATTCGAGTAGTATCAATTGTCAAAAATAGCTTATCTCAACTTAGACGGTCAAACTCGGCATAAAACAGAAGGTCCCGCCATCGCGCAAGAAGTACATGCACACACACTAATGGTTGTGAGAAATATATATGAGAAGGCCGTCATTTACGTTAGCTGGAGTTTAGATATTGCTATCCTCACTTCACTAAGTTCGGGTGGTTGGTTGTTTACGCTGCCGTCGCTAATATTGAATGATTCGTTCTGCCTGAAATTATAATGTTGTTGGCCGTTAATCAGTCTGCAGAAGTGGTTTTTTTCATAACCTGAGCATCCCTTCGGGTTAGGGGTCAGAATATACCCGAGGTAAGGCATGCCTGTCGTAGAAGGCGACTAAAATCCACTCCCTGTATACCGAGTGTAAAGCGTATATAAACAACAAAAATGCAATGAGTACACCGAAAAGATTCAATACCCCAGGTGGCAATTCAGTTTCACTGGAAATCCACCCTCTACGGAGGTCGGCTCTACGGATTCTAGGGAGAGCCAATTATTGCAAATGTGTAACCCTTTCGGGAAAAGTTCAAGGGTAACGAGGTCACCTACATCAGGATCTCAAAAAAATATATGTGTCTCAAAGAGCTCGACAACACCAGAAGTGTCAGCCCACGAAAAACGAGACTCAATGAAAAATAAGAGCCAAAGGAAGAAAACGACGTTCTTCGAACAAGGCTTAACAATGTCGAACTGCTCTGCGAAGAGCTTCGTAAAGAAATTCTCCATCTAAAGGAAGAAAATATGACTCTGAAGAGTTCATTTAAAATACCTATTGAGCCAAAACCAAGTTCAAACGGTCCCGTGAATTTGGAATACCACACGGATGAAGAAGAACTCAGTCGCGAAACTGACTGGATCTTAAAGAAAAGACCAGTAAAAAAGAGGAAAGCTGTATCCTCTCCTGAAATAAGAAACCGCGACAAATGTGCCGGAAATCATCTGACGGTAGATTGTATGTCAGATAAGAAAACTCTTGCTATCTGCATTAACTGTACAGGCAATCATCCGGCAAATTATCGCGGCTGCGAAGTAGCTAAAGAGTTGCAAAAAGACGGACGAAATTTAATAGTATTAATTCACAGAAATTAAATGTAAACAAGCAAAAGCCTAAAATTCCGATTAAAAATATGTCGAAGACAAAGCAGGCCATAATCGAAAAACCTAAATTTTCACAAACTACTCGGCCATCAGATATCCGTTCGGATCTTGTACATCCAAAACCAAATGTACAAACGTATGCTCAAGCTACAGTATCCAATAACGCCCAAAAAAATATCTCACCTGACCCAGTTTCAAATGTATTTTCGATTATTTCTTTCAAAACTTGAGGAACAAAGCAAAACGAATAAACTTATTTTTGACAGGCTCGTTAAGCTCGAAAAAAATATTCGCAATAGAAGTACCCCACCGTTAACATGAATAGATTGCTTAAAATTCTTACGTGCAATGCCAATGGCCCTTGCAAAAACTTGGAGAACTTGAATTATTTATGCAGGAAAAAGATAAAGACATCTGTTTAATATCCGAAACTCACGCAAAGAGTAATTCGAACTTAAAAATTAAAGGTTACCTCGACTATCATGCTCTACATCCATCGAATAAGGCTAGAGGTGGAGCCTCACCATATATAAAAGAGTGTATCGAACATTCGATTGATCTTAAACTAGAAATCGAAACAATGCAAGTTAGCATTATACAAGTCAAAAGCAGACAATCCTTTCTGAAGATATCGTCTATTAACTGCCCACCACGATGCAAGGTTGAGAAAATTGACTTTGAAAACTTGCTTAGTTCCCTTGGACAACGTTTTGTCATCGGATGGGACTTTAATGCAAAACATACATTCTGGGGATCTAGATGCATATCACAGAAAGGTAGGATGCTTTATGATGTAGGTAGAAAGTACAATACCGAATTTCATTCTACGGGAAAACCAACTTACTGGCCAACTGATGTTAGAAAAATACCGGATTTGATCGATTTATTCATTGTAAAAGGTCTGCCGTCCAATCGAATCAAAGTTGAAGAATGCTTTGATCTTTCCTCTGACCATTCTCCAGTCATTTTAACAACGAGCGAGTCACTGATTATAAATGAAAAACCACCCAGATTAACAAACGCGAAAACCAACTGGGAAGGTTTCAAAAACGATATTGAAAATAATATCCGACTGGGTGTATCGTTTAGAACCCCATTGGAACTCGAAGTCGCTGTTGACGCATTTATCAATACCATCCAAAAAGCAGCATGGAATAATACTCCTCAACAGAACCAAATTGTGAGCTATAGTAAAATTAAGTACCCCCGAGAAATACAAGATTTAGTAAGACAAAAAAGAAAAGCTCATAAAAGATGGCACCAAACTCGTGCCCCGCAAGATAAAACACATCTCAATCGGTTGAGTAATTTGCTATCAAATTCGATTAAAAATTTTAAAAACCTTGCAGTAGAAACTTATCTGCAAAGCATAACCGCGGGAAAGGAATCGAATTATTCGCTCTGGAAAGCAATTAGAGTCATAAAACGGCCAAAAATCGCTGTGCCGCCAATTAGAGTAACTCAAGACTTTTGGGCGATAAGGAAAAAGCTGACGTTTTTGCCTCACATCTTGAGGAAACATTTAAGCCATTTGATGGTCCAGCGCAAAATGAAAACATTTATATATTCGAGAGTACAACCGATAATAACATAGTAAGATATGCAAGTATTTCCGAACTTAAACGGGAAATACAGAAACTAAAGCCTAAAAAAGCTCCGGTATATGACCTGATTACAAGAGAACTTCTTAAAATGTTGCCTCGGAAAGCATTAACTAAGCTTCTTTTTATTATAAATGCAGCAATCAGATTAGAATACATACCAATACAGTGGAAAGTCGCGGAAGTGATTATGGTTCTAAAACCAGGAAAATCACCGAATGAAATAAAATCTTACAGGCCTATTTCACTTCTTCCAATAATTTCAAAAGTTTTTGAACGGATATTACTCGGTCACTTACACCCCATAATTGAACAGAAACGTCTTTTACCTGACCATCAATTTGGGTTTAGAAGTAAACATTCAACGGTGGACCAAGTACATCGAATTACAGATGTAATTGAGAAAGCTTTCGAAGAAAAGAAAATTTGTTCAGCCGTATTTCTTGACGTGTCGCAAGCTTTTGACAAGGTGTGGCACAAAGGCCTTATTTATAGACTAAGTCAAGTTCTGCCAGAACAATTATATAAAATCCTCATGTCGTATCTTGAGCATAGACTCTTCCGTGTGAAACTTGGAAGCGAATATTCCGAGTTCAAAGAAATAATGGCAGGTGTACCGCAAGGAAGCGTCCTTGGACCAATCCTGTACCTCCTATTCACTCGTGATATCCCACAAACAAGCGATAGAATAGTTGCAACGTTTGCTGACGATACTGCTATACTAGCAGTTGGCACAACAATAGAGGAAACAAATATCAAATTACAAAACGCTCTTAACGAGGTTAATGAATGGACTAAATCCTGGCGGATTGCACTTAATGAGAGCAAATCGATCCATGTAGATTTTTCGTATAAACGGAAAAACAATTTTCCTGTATTTCTAAATACTGTTCGAGTCCCCAAAATAGTGACAACAAATTTTTCAGACTACTTACAAAACATTTTTACGGTTCTACAAAAGAAAAGGTTTTCTCCTGCATATGTTATGGGGTAGTGTATAAAAATGTTTTTTATATAAAAACGCCCCCAAAAAGTGGGCGTGGGTTAAAGTGGTGTATAGACGATATGTTTATATTAATAATGTTAATGATTCTGCATCAACATTTTTTTTCGAAAAATTTAAAATTTGACCGAAAACTGTTTTTTATTGAAAACGCCCCCAAAAAGTGGGCGTGGCAAAAAACTTTATATAGGCGAAATATAGATATTAATATTGTCTAAATATGTTGTTCAGAAACTTTTTTAAATTCCTTACGGTTTGGCAGTAGGCGGATTTCAAAAATTTTTACATTTGTTCTGTAGGCATGGACGAGGATCCTATATACCAAATTTCATTATCCTACCTCAAAATTTAATGCCTAAAAATCGGTGACGTACAGACGGACGGACGGACGGACAGACAGACATGGCTTAATCGACTCAGCCAGCGATTCTGAGTCGATCCATATACTTTGAAGTATATGTAGCTAAATTATTTCTCTATTTTACAAACTAAGTATCAAAACTAATATACCCCTATGGGATAGGGTATAAAAACATATGAGAAGGCTACAATCCACTGTGCGGATCGTTGAATACCCTATCCCATCCTATCTGTAAAACAAAAATTCCCAAAAAGTGGACATGGCTAAAAATACGATGTGGATAAAATAAAGAAAATGACATGGTGACAAAAAATTCTTCAGACTGCTTACAAAAAACTTTTACGGTTCTACAAAAGACACGGTTTTCTCCTGCATATGTTATGGGGTAGTGCATAAAAATGGTTTTTATATAAAAACGCCCCCAAAAAGTGGGGGTGGGTTAAAATGGTCTATGAACGAAATGTTCATATTTATATTACTAATGATTCTGCATCAAAAGTTTTTTTCGAAAATTTTAAAATTTGACCGAAAAACTTTTTTTTTATTAAAAACGCCCCCAAAAGTGGGCGTGGCAAAAAACTTTATATGAACGAAATACAGATATTTAGATTGCCTAAATATGTTGTTCAGAAAGTTTTTCAAAATTCCTTATGGTTTGGCCAAAAAATACGTTTTTCTAAAAAGGGGGCGTGGCAGTGGGCGGATTTCAAAAATGTTTACACTTGTTCTGCTGGGAGCAACATAGAGCACGTGTACCAAATTTCATCCTTTTAGCTCAAAATTTGAGGCCCAAAATCTGGTGACGTACGGACGGACGGACGGACAGACGTGGCTAAATCGACTCAGCTATCGATTCTGAGTCGATCCATATACTTTGAGGTATATGTAGCTAAATTATTTCTCTATGTTACAAACTATGTATCAAAACTAATATACCCCTATGGGATAGGGTATAAAGAAATGCGAAGAACTTAAGAATAAATACAGAGATAACCTTGAAAACAAGCTGCTATTATACAAGCAAGTGCTAAAACCGGTTTGGACATATGGTATACAACTATGGGGTTGTACCAGTGAAACGAATCTAAACATTTTACAAACTTTTGAAAACAAAATGTTAAGATCATTCGTCAATGCGCCGTGGTACGTAAGGAACGAATATCTACGCAGAGATCTGGGTATTCCCGCGGTTAAAGATGAAACAAAAATTTTGCACGAAAATATAAAAAACGTTTATTAGGACACGTTAGCACAACAGTCCTCCAAATTCTTGACGAAACAAATATATTGCGGCGTCTTCAAAGAACTAAACCCTTAGATTTGGCCCGATAATAACAAACCGCGCTATAAATTGCGGAAGAAGCAGGAACTCTCAAAAGAAAGTTACCTGCCAAACATATTATATACTCGTGATAAAAAAATTGCTGGATAAGTCGAATACTTAGTTGCATTAGAAATACAAAATGGGTGGTGGTTTTAGTGAGTAAAAATCTCACACTACTTTGGGCACGTGCTCATCGTGTCTATGAAGATTTCCACCAGCCCACGGAAAAAAAATATCCTGAGCATCGACTGTGTCTTAACTACGATATTTCCTTGTTCATCTCGACAGGCTCGAACAGAATAGAGCCTTGTATCCTTGGCTTTAACGTTTTACACTTTGGTGAAACTTGCGAACATCGTTCCTGGAGTGGCACCTCAATATGCCTTCGATGGCGCGCCTTTCTTGCTCTTTTTCGTCTGTTCTTTCTTTTTTCTTTGTCTAAGCAGCCTATGACTTGTTGGCATCATTGCCATTGTTCTTCGGTGCTGGTGGTATGGTGTTAATCGAGAGTTTAAGGGATACACGTTCTGCGAAGGCATTGGCGCCGGCGGTCTCTTGAGATTGCAATCTTTCGACATTAAATTATTTTACACTATTTCTGGTTTGTTGTGGTGTGGTGGATATCCGCATTCTTACCTTGGCTGTAACAAGGTATTGGTCCTAGTCGATATTCGAAAATCCCAAATACTGGATGCGTGGCTCTTGTATATCGCAATGTGATCAATTTGGTTGACCTTTCATTGATCTGGAGACCGCCATGTCGCCTTTTGGATATAGAGGTGAGGAAACCGTGTACTACTGGCTATATTGACAGTTCGTTCCGTAGCGATGTCAGTAAGCCTAAGTCCGTTTACTTTGATCAACCTTCACAGCGGCCATATAGATTTGATTACTCTATCATCTTCAAAAGGATTTACCTAATTTCGGAGCATCATCAATAGATTTTTCGTGAATATTTCGTTTCGACGTCCTTCTTCGAGTCACGTCAGATATCGGTCGTCATTTCGAATCACATATCGATCATATCTTTTAAACTGCAATAATCAATTTACAAAATGAGCCCATTTTAATACAAAAGCATTAAAAATGATATATATTTCGAACTAAAAACGTTTAAATCATTTTTTAATGAAAGTATTAAGCTTAACAGGCAACTACAATAGAGTGTAAAAATTCGGGACACAGTGTGCTCAATGAAGATGTCATAGATTTACCTACGAATTTGAATTATATGTACTCAGAACGAGCAGCAAAAAAAATCGAACACAAACCGAAATATTTGAAAATTCAATACCATACGAAACAACTCTACAAGCGGAGTTGGTGAGAATCGAACAATATTATTATAATTCCTTATTTGCACAACCACAATACCAAAGTTCTCACTCATCGAAAGTTACCGATTTTTTATTGAAAAAAAAAAAACATATTCTTTATTTTTGTTTGTATTTTTTTATTTTATTTTTGCATATGTTCAGTCTTTGTATAAGAAATAACATTTTTATACTTTATTTTACTTTTTTTAATTTTAAATATACAAATATGCTTTTAAGTTGAATTCTTTTATATTTAATCTCTCTGTTATCTTCTGTGGTGTAGTTAATTTAAATTAAAAAAAAAAAATATTTTTGTAGGCAGTTTGATTACCAAAAATAATTTGTTTGATTCGTATATTACAATATGGTGTTAACATTTTTAAATTCTTGTAGCTTAAGAATAAATCTTATTTGTTTTCTATATACATATTTCATTAAAATGTTAAGTAGGGTAGTTGAGTGTATTTTTTTTTTCTTTAATTACTAGTAACCACATAAATTAAACAAATGTTTGAAAGATAGAAACATTATTGAAAATAAAACGGATTTTGTGTTAATTTTAATACATAAAAGGAATATATAATTCCTTTGATTTGTTTTTTTTTTATATTTATGTAAAGAAAACTTATTAAAATAAATGAGTACATAATGAATGTATATTCAGAAGAGACGAACTATTCTTAAAATTATTTTTTATTTAAAATAAAAATAAAATGTTGAATTAAAATCGCTATATTTTGTATACTAAGTATTGTGTGCTTTGTTATGAATGAGTTATTAAAAGATCTAACTATTTATATACAATATTTTATGTACAATGGTGTTATATTTTATTTATTTTCCTTAAAATCTTTATATTGTCATTTTTCCTTACAATTTAAATGTTTTTATTAAGAAAAGAAAAAGTCCGATAAAATGTAAAAACTAAAGTAAAAAGTTGTTTTAAAATGCAATTGTTGCAATTTTCAA
Organism: Rhingia campestris; assembly: GCA_932526625.1. Classification (NCBI taxonomy): domain Eukaryota; kingdom Metazoa; phylum Arthropoda; class Insecta; order Diptera; family Syrphidae; genus Rhingia; species Rhingia campestris. Next base: position 136,908,106 of record OW052182.1, on the reverse strand, counting down.
AAATCGTAAAATAAATAATCTAAAAGTATAGATGAATTTATTACTTACTTGTGAATTTTTCCTTACGGGATGTTTGATATACATGGTATCTTATAACGGTATTTTGAGGATGGATGGCTTATTTTTAAGTTTAGAGATTCAAGAACACAATAAGTCGCCAAGCATTGAATTTGTTATAGACTTCATGTGTAATGGGCATATACTTTTATATATACCAAAATAATTCCTGCAAATGTTCTGTTGGTATAAAAAAATATACATACACTTATTTCGACAATCGAGTGTGTGGTTAACAAATATATTTTGTTTTAAATTAAGTCAAAATAATGTAGCATACAACTTAAATATCTTTTTTTTAGACACTTGTTATTGAGATCAATAAATAATCATATATTAATAATTTGCAAACATTTTTAGGCATCAATATATGTTGTCTATTATGAGCTCACGTTATGTTTGAGTATTTGAAATTATATATTTTGTTCAATAACCTAAGCACAAGCTCATAGTCACGGAATTAACAAAAATTAGTAGTATATAATAAACAACATGCTCTGAACTGGTATATATACAAAAACATAAAAATGCTGCGTTTGTTAGAAGTACATGGAGAGAGAGTAATAACTCTTGATGGTTTTAAGTTTTATTAAATTAAATGAGGCCTGAATGGGACGTTAATGCCATGTATTATATATATAAATATATTAAAATTATATATAATATTTTATGGAACCACAAAATAACGAACAAAATTGGTCGTAAATAAATAACGACAAAAATTGGTCGTGCGACACTGCGTATTGTTCAGTATCAACTCAGATTTTTAAAATATATAGCACTGATTACATGAACAAACAGCTAATATACCAAATTTCATTATCTTAGCTCAACATTTTTGATCTTACCAATATACCCGTATGACCTATATAACCTATATGTATATGAAAACGCCCCAAAAAAGTGGGCGTGTGTTAAAATGATCTCTAGACGAAATGTTCATTTGTATTAATATTAATATTACCGACGTTTTTGCACCAAAAGTTTGTTTTTCAAATTTTATTAAAATTTTAATGAAAATTGTTTTTTTTACTGAAAACGTGGTGCAAAAAAATTTATAAAGACAAAATATAGATATTAAAAATGTTTGGCGTCAGTTTTTGGGCCTTAAATTTTGATATAGGTTTTTTAGCCACGCCCGGTTTTTGTGTGCGTTTTTCGTAAAAAGGAAAATATTGATAAACATATTTTGAGAATAATACTATGAAAATTTCGTCAATAGATCATTTTAACCCACGTGCAAATTGAGATTTTAGATACAGATGCGTTTTATGTTCCAGATTATTTGGTTGTCGCCAAAGCACCACAATCAGATGCGTCCACTCAACCGACATAATTTTAAAAATTATATTACATTTAAAAGTTATTGAAAGAACCTCGACCTGGGAACCTAATACGCACCCTGTACTTCGGATATCTAGGTTCCGAACGCTGGGCTGTACCATTTGATGAAGTTCACCGTCCGAATGAAACATATGCCTTAACTTCTTTAGAAATTAAGCCGGCACTATCTATGTTCGCCCTAGCAGTTTTGTTATGGAATTACACACAAGTAGAGGTAGTATTTTCGCAGTATAAATATATATAGTCACAGGGTATCTTTAATGAGAGCACAGTAGTGACTTTAATTTGGCTACCAAATTCACCAAATTTACCAACTTCGGTCTTTTTTGGCCAATATTTTCCTCCAATATTGGTAAAAATGATTAAACAAAAAAATGGTTACTCACTATTAAGGAAAAAAAATTGTTTATAAATACATACTTAAGAGATCTTAAGCATGTATTTATAAACAAATTTTGATTTTTTTTTTGTCATTTGTAATTTATATATTGCTTTTAGAAGACTTCTCTTCATATACATTATTTGTATTTGTTCATCTGCTCTCCTACTGCAGAAGAATATTCTATTTTATGTTATTTCATTACTAAGTACTTTATTTATTAAAAATATTTGCACTTTTGTTAAAAAGAAATGTTTTGCTATAACTTTAACGAATATTGTATTCGCATCCCTTGTTTCAATTTACTTTGTTTTGTCTACAAATTGTTACTTGTATTACACATTGGCGAAAAAACATTCTTGTATTACTTAAACTATATTTATAATATTTATATCTACAGCTAGTTAACACCTGTAGTTGTAGTTTATATTTAGCAGTAAAAAAAATTAACAATTACTCCCTCATTTCTCTTATATTATATAACCTAGACGTATTTATATACACATTGTTAATGGATAATTTGATTGGTGTCATCAATTTCTTAGGCACCATTTTCCTTTTTTCGTTTGAACTGTATTTATCCTAACTGTTTATAATTCTGATTAAAGCAACAACGAGTTTTATTATTCTTTAAGAGTCATACATAGACAACGTGTGGTTTTGTCATCGTATGCGTATCTGGATACTCATAGTGATCAAACTTTTCATACAAGTGTTCAGGTTCGTCAAGAACTTCCTTGACAGGTAACTCCCAAGGCTTTAAGGCACGATACTCATTTGAAATAGCTTGAGCGGCCAAATATCGTTCCAATTCAAGTTTATCCACCTGTGGATGTGATTGGAAGGGATGGTGGTGTGAAGGATGTTGTTGCATGATGCGATCATGAACATTCACCACAGCCTTGACAGCTCGTCGATCTTGTAAGAGTTTTCTTCGTCTCTTAACAAATCTCAGATAAAATATTATACTCGCCCCAGTCATTACGACAAGCAAACACGTTAGGATAGCACATACGATCGTTACAATGTGCGCAGGGCATGTTATTTCACTTTCTGACATCGACTGAAGGAGGCGTCTCGTCCGCTTGTTATCTTGCCAGATATCGCAGCCGATGCGATCATTATCAAGTTTGAGATAACGCGAAAGTTCTTTAGTGTAAGAGTTATTGTCAGTTGCACCTTGTTGGCCAGTTGGCTCATCAAAATTGCCAGTTACGAGTCGCCACAACCAGAGAAGAGAACAATTGCAATGCAGAGGGTTGTCACCTAAGTGAAGTTTCTGTATACGATCGACAGGAAACTGAGCAGCGTCTAATGTTTGAAGATTGTTTCCCTGCATTGAAATCTCCATGATGTTCGGGTTGCCTTGAAAAAGTCGCATTGGAAAATCGGAAAATTGTGGGTTGTAGCTAAGATCAAAGCTTTGCAAATGAGTGTTGTCCACAAATGCTCTGAAAAGAAAATAATGAAAAAAAAATAGCTTATAGATTTAATTAAGAGTTATTGTCGTTAGTAAGGAAATTATAGGCGCTTCTAAATAATAATTGAAGATTTTATATTCTATAAGAAACTATTTTGAAGAATTCTATATGTAAATAAGCATAAATAATTCCATTAATATGCATATTGTAGTGTACCTATAAAACTGTAGTGGAAACTATGTAGCGAATTTAAATAAATATTATAACATAGTAGGTGTCATGGAGATTTCAAACAATATTATATTACATGCGTGAGAAAATTATTAATGCATAATAAATAAAGAAGTAATCGAAGTGAACGGTTGTTGTTTTAATAGAATAGTATTATACACATAATACATTCGTGTTCGTGCACACTTTGAATCCAGTTTTATTTGATTATTCACAGAAACCACTGACTTCTGTGCTCGTGTTGGAGAAGATTTTAAGTCTCCATTCCATGATATAACCCTTAAACATCCTGAGCGCTGCCACCATAGTGATTGAGGCAAGTTGAAATTCAAATCCTTAACTGACAGGAACTCGTGTATTATGAGAGAAAGCTCGTTTGTAAATATGTGTTATGTGCATACGCAAATGGAATTGCGAATTAAGGAACTCTTCCATGACTGTATGATTCACATACTCCCCTACCGTTGTGGTTTTCGAAACAGCATCAGCAACAGAATCATGTTTGTGTTGCATTTTTTCGTTTGTATATTTGCAAAACCTTGTCACGTATCTGAATTAATTAATTGAAAGGTGGCTTTGCTTTGAATTATTCAAAATGTCGTCGTGCCAAAGGGTTTGTGTTATTTAAATAGAAAAAAAAAGTTTTTAGGTGTATACTGTTCCTTTGTTATACATCCATTCTTGTAAAATATAAAGGAACTTCTGAGGATCTTGACTATATGAGGTGAGGCGCAAAGGTTTTCGACCCATGATTATTAATGATTAACCTTTATACATTCTCAATACATTATTCTTGTGAATATCATATACATATTAATTTTGATAAAGCTGCCAATCAATTAAAATTGAACAATTGATTTTTTGTTGTTGGTTACGTATAGCAAAGATAAGTAAAGCCGTAAACAATTTGAAAAATAAAAACAATCCATGCTGAATATTGTAAATACACATTTTGTCGTTGGATTATTACCCCGGGCCCACTTTTTGAGGGCGTTTTCTTACAAAAAACATTTGTATTCCCTATGCCATAGAAAAAACGTCGTTTTTTGTAGAACCAAAAATAATTTAAATACTATCCCCCCTATTAATAAAAAATCACTATCCGCTCCTTAACACACGAGTTATGTAGCTAACGGATAGTGAGCTTATCCGTTTGCTATCTTTTGTTATTAATAAATATATTTTATATAAATGTTTGTTATCCGCTCTCTCTCATAAAAATCCCGACAGAGCATGGCAGCACTTTACTAAAAAGTATTTAAAATAATACGATCCAGGTATACGTATGATAAAATAAAATAATAAGAAGTACGATAATGTGAGTAATGTACATGTATGTGTAAAGTCAATGAAATCGAGAAAAATATTTTTGAATTAAAAAGCGAAACGTCATCTCACAAATATTAAAAGTTATCCGCTCCTTATACACGAAATTCGATGAGTTAAGTTATCCGTTGTAGAAATGTTTTTTTAATAAGAATTACAAGTTAACCGATGTGTTAGTGCTAACTCACCGTTGTTCGTTGTTTATTAATAGGGGGGTATCTGAACAAGATGTAGTAACAACGCAATTTTCTTTATTTCATTCACATTCAGTTTTGAGTCATGACCAATATTTGGGGATATTCATTTTAAGGATGGGATACGTCAAGATTGTCAGGAAAAGCTTATCTCAACTTAGCTATTTGGAGTCGGAATAAAAAAAACCTTTGTATACCCTACCCCATAGCATATGCAGGAGAAAAACTTTGTTTTTGTCGAACCATAAAAAAATGTCTGAACAATATGTTGTAACAATGTCATTTACAACATTTCATCGCCATGTACTGGTACTTAACCGATTTTCAGGAACTACATAATTAAAACAATTAAATTTATTAAAACAAAACTACAACTGACCATCATTTTTAAAATATCATCGCGTAGCTATATGATCAATGTAATTAAGTGTCTATCTGATTGAGAACATATATATTATTAATTAGGCATACGCAGATAGCATATACATTTTATATCAACATCATATTGCAATATTTCATAAGTTTAAAGCAACGATGACGGCGAGCCCAAACTTACAGCCCTTTTGACATACGAACATGCCATGTGGGGGAAATTTTAATTTATCTATCCTCGACATTATGAATAACTTAAGTGGGGAACATACCATTTGATCAAAATCTAAAAGGCCGGAGTCGGAAGATCTATCTTAATTTTATGATGTTTACTAATAGAAAGGTGTTTTCAGGGTGACAGATTTGTGCTAGATAGAACTAGATATTGCTTTAAATAACATAATTTTTATAAGAAAATAACAAGTTATTAGATAACTTTATTAAGATTGACATATTGTTAAGTAAATGGATCGAAACAGAATCAAAAGCTGAGTCGATTTCTCCATATCAGTCTGTCTATATGGACCTAGGGCCTAATTTTTTTTAATGCTCTTTGTCCGTTTTCCAGGACATGTGTAAAAAATTTAAAATCCGCTCACTTTTCACAAAAAAAGTTGTTTTTGGTCAAACCGTAAGAAGACATTTTTAGCTTAAAACCCAGCTGTGGAACACCTCTCCATATAGCAAATATCATAAATTTAAGATAGTTCTTCCACCTCCGGCCTTTTAGTTTTTGATCAAATGGTATGTTCCCCACTTCAGTTACTAATATTGTCGAGATAATTAAAAATGCCACTATACCCGGCAAACGGTTTCTTCACTTTGATATTCATAAGGAGTCTTGGAGATCTCCAGAACAAGGAACAATTAATCAAATTGACCACATTGCTTTGGTCGGCAAAATGCATGCATCCAGTATTTTGCATATCCGATTATTCCGAGAGCCTAACATTGAATCGGACCACTAACTTGTTGCAGCCAAGGTAAGAATGCGGATATTCACCACGCCACAACAAATTATAAGTACTGTGAAAACATATGAGAAGGATACAATCCGCTGTGCTAATCGTTGAATACCCTTTAAGGATGGGATGTCCTTAAAATTAAATGGGAATGAAATAAAGAAAATTACATTTTGTTGTGTCATTACATGTCACTACATTTTGTATCTAAATCTTTTTTCGTCGTTAGAGTACTCAGCAATTTATTTTTCATACGTATTACATTTCATATAAAAATATGTAAAAATTAAAAGAAATGCCATCGTTGGTCGAATTTCTATGTGTTTTGTTTGGAAATGTACTTAAGCTTAGCAACATAGATCCAGAGGTTTAACCCGTCTTAATCTCCTGACTATATTGTCGGTTCTTAAAAGCTGTGATATTTCTAAATTAACATGGCTGAGAAGCCTATCTTTGTATCTTAGAGCTACTTTTTTTAGCTTCATCTTCAACCATTTCAATATATAGATCTCTATGTAGATCGGTGTTAAGTATGTACCATGGTGCGTTAAGGGTAGGTGTTTAGAAGTTATATCTAGTTAAACTCTGTAAATTTACCTTATTATACCCTATCCCATTGATACATAGTTTGTTACATAGAGAAATAATTTCTCTACATATACCTCAAAGTATATGGATCGACTCAGAATCGATAGCTGTGTCGATTTAGCCATGTCTGTCCCTCCGTCCGTACGTCACCAGTTTTTGGGCCTTAAATTTTGAGCTAGAAAGATGAAATTTGGTACACGTGCCCTTTGTTGCTCCAAGAGAACAAGTGCACAAATTTTTGAAATCCGCCCACTGCCACACCCCTTATTCAGAAAAATGTAGTTTTTAGCCAAACCGTAAGGAATTTTAAAAAATGTGTCTGAAAAGCGTAGTTAGACAATCGTAATATCTATATTTCGTTCATACAAAGTGTTTTTCCACACCCACTTTTTGGGGGCGGTTTTAATAAAAAAACATTTTTCGGTCAAATTTGAAATATTTCGAAAAAAATGTTGATGCAGAATCATTAGTATGTAATATTAATATGAATATTTCGTCTATAGACCATTTTAGCCAACGTCCACTTTTTGGGGGCGTTTTCTTACAAAAACCGTTGGTATACCCTACCCCATAGCATATGCAGGAGAAAAACGATGTTTTTTGTCAAACAACAAAAGATTCTGATAAACTGTTTGAACAATATGTTGTGACAATGTCATTTTCTATATTATAGGCTAATAAAGCCCACTTTTTGGAGATATTATTTTTAACGATGGAATAGGATAGGGTATTCAACGATCCGCACAGCGGATTGTAGCCTTCTCATATGTTTATACCCTATCCCATAGGGGTATATTAGTTTTGATACATAGTTTGTAACATAGAGAAATAATTTAGCTACATATATCTCAAAATCGATAGCTGAGTCGATTAAGCCATGTCTGTCCGTCCGTACGTCCGTCCGTACGTACGTCACCAGTTTTTGGGCCTTAAATTTTGAGCTAGAAGGATGAAATTTGGTACACGAGCTCTTTGTTGCACCCAGCAGAACAAGTGTAAACATTTTTGAAATCCGCCCACTGCCACGCCCCCTTTTAGAAAAACGTATTTTTTGGCCAAACCATAAGGAATTTTGAAAAACTTTCTGAACAACATATTTAGACAATCTGAATATCTGTATTTCGTTCATATAAAGTTTTTTGCCACGCCCATTTTTTGGGGGCGTTTTTAATAAAAAAAAGTTTTTCGGTCAAATTTTAAAATTTTCGAAAAAACTTTTGATGCAGAATCATTAGTAATATAAATATGAACATTTCGTCCATAGCCCATTTTAACCCACGCCCACTTTTTGGGGGCGTTTTTATATAAAAACCATTTTTATACACTACCCCATAACATACGCAGGAGAAAGCCTTGTCTTTTGTAGAACCGTAAAAGTTTTTTATAGGCAGTCTGAAGAACATTTTGGGGATATTAGTTTTACAAATGGATTGTAGCCCTCTCATATGTTTTTTATTTTTTTTTTTTTTTTGGTATTTGGAATATTTAATTCAAAATACAAAATAGTGTGTTTCCACACGGTTTTTAAAATTTCGATGTTGGAAAAGTGGTCTATTTTGCGTTTTTTTACTAAAAAACATATGAGAGGCTACAATCCGCTATGCGGATCGTTGAATACCCTATCCCATCCCATCCTTTAAATTAATATCCTCAAAATATAGGCCTTATGGCGATGAAATACAGAAAATGACATTGTCACAATATATTGCTCAGACAGTTTCTCAAAATCTTTTGTGGTTCGACAAAAAACAACGTATTTCTATTGCTAATGCCTTGGGATGGGGTATACAAATGGTTTTTGTAAGAAAACGCCCCCAAAATGTGGGCGTAGGTGAAAATGATCTATTGACAAAATGTTTATATTACCATTTCGGAAGTATTTGCATCAAAATTTTTTTCGAAAGTTTTAAAATTTGGACAAAAAGCGTTTTTTACTAAAAACGCCCCCAAAAAGTGGGCGTGGCAAAAAACTTTGTATGAACGAAATATAGATATTAGGATTGTCTAAATATGCTACTCAGACACTTTTTTGAAATTCCTTACGGTTTGGCCAAAAAATAAGTTTTCCTAAAAAGGGGGCGTGGCAGTGGGCGGATTTCAAAAATTTTTACACTTGTTCTGGTGGCACGGACGAGGATCCTATATACCAAATTTCATTACCCTAGCTCAAAATTAAAGGCCCAAAAACCGCTGACGAACAGACAGACGGACGGACGGACGGACGGACAGACAGACATGGCTAATTCGACTCAGCTAGCGATTCTGAGCCGATCCATATACTTTGAGGTATATGTAGCAAAATTATTTCTCTATGTTACAAACTAAGTATCAAAACTAATATACCCCCCTATGGGATAGGGTATAAAAAGATCGAATTCATGCACACAAAGAAGTTTGTTTCAAAATAATGAAACTAGGTGGTGAGTTGGTGGCATTCTCTTTTCATCATTCTCTTGTGTGAATAGATGCAGGCATGCAGGTGAGATGTTAGTGTTTTTCATTTATTTGGTTTTTTTTTCAACAAGTAGACTTGATGAATCTTGTGTGGACTTTACATGGTGGGGTCGAATTTCAGAAGATTTGTTTACATTTTTTGTAGGCTCTCTGTTGGACGTTTTTCACCTTTATTTTTGAAATATTTGGTATGGCTGCTGATGAATTGTTTTGATTTATTTTTGGTCATAATTCTTGGCTATTTTAACTTTCTCTTACAAAGAGAAAGATATTATTTTCGTGAAAAATTTCGACCTCGAGAATTTGATTGATTCTAACATTACGATGATACCAGAACCCAAAAAAGTGTTTTTTGGAATTCTGTCCGACGGTCTGTTGGTCTGTCGGTCCATCTGTCCGTAATGGTCTCCCCAGCCTAAACGGCTTGACCGATTTTCTTCAAATTTCGTATCCAAGTTTCTTTTGGTCATAATTCTAGTCCATTTTTATACCCTATCCCATAGGGGTATATTAGTTTTGTTATATAGTTTGTAACATAGAGAAATAATTTAGCTACATATACCTCAAAGTATATGGATCGACTCAGAATCGATAGCTGAATCGATTTATCCATGTCTGTCCGTCCGTCCGTCCATCTGTATGTCACCGATTTTTATTCCTTAAACTTTGAGCTAGGATAACGAAATTTGGTATATAGGATCCTTGTGCGAGGCTACAGAAAAAGGGTAAACATTTGCAAAATCCACCCACTGCCAGGCCCACTTTTTAGAAAAAGGTTATTTTTGGTTAAACGGTTAAGAATTTAAAAAAAAAAGTTTCTAAACAAGATATTTAGACAATCTAAATATCTATATTTCGATCATGGGGGCGTTTTTAGTAAAAAACGCTTTTTGTCCAAATTTTATAAAGAGAAAGAGAAAGTTGCGTAGTACCCAGTAGTGCATAATTCATTCTTATAACCTTGTCAGCCTTTAGGAAAAACTCCAACACAAATATGAACAAAATCTTGAAAAATTATGAAGATAATTTCCATCCTTTCAAATTCACATTTAAATAATCACCCCGAAATCAAGAAGTCCCCATCCCATTTCATCTTCACTCTATTTGTAACCCATGCACCAGTCCTCAGTCCTCGAAATTCTATTATTCGTGCAAATATTCGTATAATAAGTATGCGAAGATTTGGTGGGAGTAAGACATCCTTTAACCACAAGATATAGGACTGTACGCCCCACCACCATGTGCTCCAATCTACTTATCGATAGTTAGCTGCACTTAAACAAGACTAACACCAAAAGGGTGGAGACCCCGACCCCGAGACGTGAAAGAATAACAGAGACGTGATAACACAAATTCAAATTCTCAAAGGCCTCCTTCTACTCATGCAAACAAGGTACAACTAGCTGATTGACTTGGTTGGTATGTGAAGGAATTGACTGTCGGTTCTATATATACATATATCCGAACTCATTCTAGTTATGTTTCTTATGTCGTCGTCATTCGGAGGCCTTGGCATCGTCATCCTTTCCGCGTATGTCGTTGTCTAAGTGCTTCCGGCGTGTAAGCACACTGTTGGCTCAACATTAGTGAACATACTCTGGCGCTGCCACTGAACCGAACTTACGGATTCCACCAGTTTGTTGGTTTAGGCCAAAATTCGCTCTGTATGTCGGCTTCTTTATATAAAGGAGTACCGACATCCTGTTGGAATAATTTCGAGGTTGACTAGAGCAAACATGAACTTCCGTATTTTGATTTTATTGCCAGTAGAGGTAAACTTGTCAAATATTTATTAAATGGTAGATGCACGGATGAAGGCGACGTCGACGACGACCGCGACATAGCAGCAGTCTGCTGTCTGAACCTCAGAAACCCAGTCCACAAGTATCCCCGTAGTCTGGTGGTTTTTCAATCAACCAGTCTTCGCTTGAACTATATCAATACGATATACAGTCGTGATTGATTTCATTGCAGTTGATAACAAAATTAGAGTTAAATCTGAACTTAAAATGAAAAGTCAATTGTCCCTAGTATTTACTATCATTTGCAAAATAAAAACATATGAGAAGAGTACAATCCCCTGTGCGGAACGTTTAATACCCTATCCCATCCCATCCTTAAAATTAATATCTCCAAAAAGTGGGCTTTATTAGCCTATAATAGAGAAAATGACATTGTCACAACACATTGTTCAAACAGTTTATTAGAATCTTTTGTTGTTTGACAAAACACATCGTTTTCCTCCTGCATATGCTATGGGGTAGGGTATACAAACGGTTTTTGTAAGAAAACGCCCTCAAAAAGTGGGCGTGGGCTAAAATGATCTATGGACGAAATGTTTATATTAATATTACTAACTATTCTGCATCAAATTTTTTTTCGAAAATTTTAAAATTTGACCGTAAAACGTTTTTTTATTAAAAACGCCCCCAAAAAAAGGGCGTGGCAAAAAACTTTATATGAACGAAATATATATATTACGATTCTCTAACTACGTTTCTCAGGTACTTTTTTAAAATTCCTTATGGTTTAGCCAAAAAACACGTTTTTCTAAAAAGGGGGCGTGGCAGTGGGCGGATTTCAAAAATTTTTACACTTGTAAAAGCAACAAAGAGCACGTGTACCAAATTTCATCCTTCTAGCTCAAAATTTAAGGCCCAAAAACTGGTGACGTACGGACGGACGGACGGACGGATAGACATGGCTTAATGGACTCAGCTATCGATTCTGAGTCGATCCATATACTTTGAGGTATATGTAGCTAAATTATTTCTCTATGTTACAAACTATGTATCAAAACTAATATACCCCTATGGGATAGGGTATAAACATATGAGAGGCTACAATCCGCTATGCGGATCGTTGAATACCCTATCCCATCCCATCCTTTAAATTAATATCCTCAAAATATAGGCCTTATGGCGATGAAATACAGAAAATGACATTGTCACAATATATTGCTCAGACAGTTTCTCAAAATCTTGTGTGGTTCGACAAAAAACAACGTATTTCTATTGCTAATGCCTTGGGATGGGGTATACAAATGGTTTTTGTAAGAAAACGCCCCCAAAATGTGGGCGTAGGTGAAAATGATCTATGGACAAAATGTTTATATTACCATTTCGGAAGTATTTGCATCAACAATTTTTTCGAAAGTTTTAAAATTTGGACAAAAAGGGTTTTTTTACTAAAAACGCCCCCAAAAAGTGGGCGTGGCAAAAAACTTTGTATGAACGAAATATAGATATTAGGATTGTCTAAATATGCTGCTCAGACACTTTTTTGAAATTCCTTACGGTTTGGCCAAAAAATAAGTTTTCCTAAAAAGGCGGCGTGGCAGTGGGCGGAATTCAAAAATTTTTACACTTGTTCTGGTGGCACGGACGAGGATCCTATATACCAAATTTCATTATCCTAGCTCAAAATTTAAGGCCCAAAAATCGGTGACGGACGGACGGACAGACAGACATGGCTTATTCGACTCAGCTAGCGATTCTGAGTCGATCCATATACTTTGAGGTATGTGTAGCAAAATTATTTCTCTATGTTACAAACTAAGTATCAAAACTAATATACCCCCCTATGGGATAGGGTATAAAAACCGATTATTAGTTGTCCTTCGAAGATTATTAATATGTAGCGAAAATAGATTGGATGAGAGTATTTTCCATCTAGTATTTGAGGAAGTCCTTATTCTGTCAACATGGCTAGCAAAACCCTGTGTCAAACTTCATCGAAAGCCTTGGAAATATCCAGCTAAAAAGCTTTTAATTCTTCATGATTTCCCATCGCAGGTGCCCATAGATGGAATACATAACTAAGCAGGTCGCCAGTTGAGCGTTTCTTTCTAAATCCATATATCCTTTGAATGTATGAATACTATGTTGGATTCGAGAAATTTTCCGGCAACTAGGAAAACCTGTTGATCATTTGACATACAAAATGTGTAATCTGTGTAATGAACAGGTGTGCATATTTTAGGTACAATAGGTGGAATTCCTTTAGACCCAGTGGTTTTTTTCAGTCCAAACTGTTCAGGAAGCGTCTTATTTTAAGGTATTAAAATTTTAGTTTAACCATCCTTGATTCTACGTGCTCTATCGCTAGTGTTTGTTCCGAGTTGAATGTTGAATTTCCTGAAAACATTCTAGCGAATAACTCAGCCTTTTCTTTTTGTGTTATGGCTAGCGATCCATCAGTTCTAATTAATGGAGAGAAAGGAGAGTAGGTAACATTATTACTGACTGCTTTTGCCATTCAGTAACAGTCCGTGAGCCTCCGGAACATGCCAGAAGTTTCTAAGTTATACTCTTTCGTTGAAGGTATTCTTTGTGACTTCTATTGGTTAGTTAACTATATATTGAGCTTGTTTGTTCTCTTGTAGGTAAATCCAAAGGATTTATAGAAGAAGAAGTGATAAAATATTATCTGTAAAGCTTTTATGAAGCTTCCGGGGATGTATGTATTTATAAAGAAGTTTTGGTAGAGCCTCCGACGGAATAACATATAAGCATGGTTTCGATTCCCAGTCGTGGCAACAAAATCATGATTATACCCATCTGTGTGTCACCGAAATTTGGGCCATACATTTTAGCTAGATGGTTGAAATTTAGTATATAGACTCTCCGGCCGACAAAATATTTTGAAAAACTGTCTGAGCGGAATTTTGTGAAAATGCCACTCCCACGTTTTTAGGATGTTTATTTTAAGGATGGAAGGGATAGGGTATTCAATCTCTGATCTCGTCGACTTCTTTACACCAAAAGATAAAACTTATCTGAACCATCTTTGCAACAAACTCAAGAATGAGTTTCAAGATTTAAGAATTAAGAGAATTCTACATGCCTCGAAGGCTTTCATGCTGATAAGAGTTCAAATTATTCACTATGGAAAGCCTTGAAGTCCATAAGGAAACCTAAAATGCACTCGCCACTAATAAGAAAAACTAACGGCGAATGGACAAGAGGAGAGAAAAAGAAAGCTGATATAATATTTGCGGAGCTTCTAGTAGAAACGTTCAAGCCTATTAGGTAAAACCAGTATCCCTGTTGGACTTTCGAATGACAATAAGAAAGTTGAAAAATTTAAGGCCCAAAAACTGGTGACGTATGGACGGAAAAACATGGCTTAATAGACTCAGCTAGCGATTCTGAGTCGATCCATATACTTTGAGGTATATGTAGCTAAATTATTTTTCAATGTTACAAACTATATATCAAAACTAATATACCCTTATGGGATAAGGTATAAAAATAAAATGAACGAGTGGTGGGTGTACGACTGGGTCGTATCAAATACCAACCATGCGAAATTTTGACGATTTTCATAGTTTGGCCAAAATACATAATAACATACATGTTGGTTATTGATGTTAAAAATAAACAAATAATATGAAACTGTGATTATATGTGATTCTGATTATATAAATGTGAATCGGGGTATTCGGATTTTCTTCAACGCAGTAATATTCATTGACTAAGTAAAGGTCAAGTTGTTGAACGCTTTTTGCTGATAAAATAACAAGTTATCTCATTTTTGCAAAGCTTGGATATTCTGGAGGTAAGGAAACACGTCGACTTCATAAAAACAGAGCGAAATGTGCTAGCTGATGCTTTTCTAAAATATGCTTTGAAATATTTAAATGAGCTTAACGTCGAGTTACAAAGAAATGGAAAATTAATATTTGATCTGATACAAAGCGTGTCTGCTTTTCTTCGTAAGTTGGATGTTTTTAAAAATGATATTGCTAGACAAGAAGCGCGGTCTGCCATTATTTATCAAAAGTTATCGATAAAGCAGAAAGTTTGAACAAATTATATGAAATAAAAACAAAAATCGAACCAATGCGTAAAGATTCCAAAATAGTTCCTCAGTTGAAGCACTGCCAAGGATATAATCATACCCAAACCTATTGTCAAAACTCCTGCTATTTGCTTTAATAGTTAATCCCGCAAATTATCGCGACTGTGAAGTAGCTAAAGAGTTGCAAAAAAGACGGACTAAATTTACCAGCACAATTTTACAGAAATTAAATTTAAAGTGAATAACCAGTCATTAACCTTTCTAATAAATGAAAACAAATTAAGTATTTTTTTTTTATAAATAAGTGCAATTTATTAATAATATTTGGAGCTGTGAATGTAAAAAAATGTTAAAAATGAGTTCTTTGTGCAAAAGGAACAATAACTATACTCTTGACGTATATGTAAAAAGCTAAGTCAAGTTCAGCCTGAACAATTATATAATATTTTATTTGAAAATTGGAGACGAATATTCGTACTTCCTATTCACTAGTGATATTCTACAAACAAACGATGCAATAGTTGCTACGTTTGCTGATGATAATGCTATACTAGAAGTTGGCACAACAATAGAGGAAACAAATACGACATTACAAAACCCTCTCATTGAGGTTAATGAATGGACAAAATAGTGGCGGTTTGCACTTAACGAGAGTAAATCGATTCATGTAGATAATTCTAATAAACGGACAAACCATTTGCCTGTATTACTAAATACGGTTTGAGCCCCATTTTCAAATGAAGCGAAATATCTCGGAATGGCAAATTTGGCTCGGTGCAAAATTAAAATGGAAATCTCATGTGAAATGAAATTCGAAAAACATAAAAATAAATACAGAGAACTGTACTAGTTGCTCGCAATTATTCTAGTATTAACCTTGATAACAAGCTGCTACAAGCATGTGTTTAAATCGGTTTGGACATACGGTATACAACCATGGGGTTGGAACAGTGAAACAAATCTAAACATTTTACAAATGTTAAGATCATTCGTAAATCCGCCGTGGTACATAAGGAACGAAAATCTACGAAGAGACCTGGGCATTCCCGCGGTAAAAGATGAAACGAAAAATTTTGCACGAAAGCTTCAAAAACATTTATTTGGCCCGATAACAACAAACCGGGATACAAATTGCCGAAAAAGCAGAACTCTCAAATGAAAGTTATCTGCCAAACATTCATATATACTCGTGATAAAAAAATTGCTATTTCAGTCAAATACTTAGTTTCAATACAAATACACACATATGAGATACATATGCGGATCGTAGAATACCCTATCCCATCCCAACCTTAAAATTAATATCCCCAAAATGTGGCCTTTATGGCGAAGAAATATAGAAAATGACATAGTCAGAACTCACAATATATTGTTCGTCCAGACTAACGGACGGTCGGATGGACAGACAGTGGCTTAATCGACTCTAATGATTCTGAGTCGATCCATATACATTGAGGTATATCTAGCTACATTATTTCTCTATGTTACAAACTATGTATCAAAACAAATATACCCCTATGGGATAAGGTATAAAAAGTGTGGTGGTTTTAGTGAGAAAACGTTTCTCATCTGAGATGAGAATGGGCTTATGAAGATTTTCACCAGCCCACGGAAGAAAAAAATTGTTTAACAATTCTTGAATGTAAAAAGGAGAACTCTGAAGAAGAAGACATTGCAGTGCTTTCGAAGTTTCTATCCCATCTTAAAAAATAATTTGCTGTAAGATTTTAAGACTTTGCGGGAAGCTATCCCAATTTCTTAAATTGCCTAACGAATGCGCTGAAAATATGAAAACTGCAAAGAACCAGCTAAGACCGCCGTTGCAATTTCTCTCATTAATTTTACCTATTGTGTTTTCTACAGTTACTTAAATGTAGCAAAATAAAAAACAAAGACATGAGAAAACTACAATCCGCTGAGTGGATCGTTGAATACTCTATCCCTTCCCATCTGTAAAATTAATGTCCCCAAAAAGTAGAAATGGCTTAAAACACGATGGGGATTAAATATAGAAAATCACATTGTCACAACAAATTGTTCAGACAGTTTATAGAACACATTTACCGTTCTACAAAAAAAAAGGTTTTTCTCCTGCATATATTATGGAGTAGTGTTTCAAAATGGTTTTTATATAAAAAAGAACCCAAAAAGTGGGCGTGGGTTAAATTGGTATATAGACGAAATGTTCATATTAATATTACCAATGATTCTGCATCGAGCTTTTTTCGAAAAATTTAAAATTTGACCGAAAACAGTTTTTTACTGAAAACGCCACCAAAAAGTAGGCGTGGCAAAAAACTTTATATAGAGGTAATATAGATATTAAGATTGTCTAAATATGTTGTTCAAACATTTTTCAAAATTCCTTACGGTTTGACCAAAAAGTTTTGAGTTTTTCTTTAAAGGGGCGGATTTTGAAAATGTTTACACTTGTTCTGTAGGCACGGACGAGGATCATATACACCAAATTTCATTATCCTAGCTCCAAATTTAAGGCCTAAAAATCGGTGACGTACAGACGGACGGACAGAAAGACATGGCTTAATCGACTTAGCTAGCGATTCTGAGTCGATCCATATACTTTGAGGTATATGTAGATAAATTATTTCTCTATGTTACAAACTAAGTATCAAAACTAATATACACCTATGGGATAGGGTATAAACATATGAGAAAGCTACAATCCGCTGTGCGGATCGTTGAATACCCTATCCAATCCCATCCTTAAAAATTATATCTCCTAAGTGTGGGCTTTATGGCAGTGAAATATAGAAAATTTCATTGTCACAACATATTGTTCATACAGTATATCAAAATTGTTTATGTTTCGACAAGAAACAATGTTTTTCTCCTGTATATTCTATGGGGTTGAGTATACAAATGGTTTTGGTAAGAAAACGGCTCCAAAATTGGGCGTGGGTTAAATGATCTATACAAAATGTTTATATTATAATAACCAATCATTCTGCATCAGTAGTTTATTTCAAATATTTTTAAATTTTACCGAAAAAAGTTTTTTTTTTATAGATAACGCCCCCATATAGTAGGCGTGGCAAAAAACTTCATATGGATATTAGGATTGTCCAAATATATTGTTCAGACACTTCTTTAAAAATCTATAACGTTTAGCCAAAAACAACTTTTTTATAAAAAGGGGTCGTGGCAGTGGGCGGATTTTGAAATTTTTTACAATTGTTCTGGTGGCATGGAAAGGATCCTATATACCAAATTTTAATATCCTAGCTTAAAATTTAGGGCCCAAATATCGGTGACGAACAGACAGACATGGCTTAATCGACTCAGACAGCGATTCTGGGTCGATCCATATACTTTGAGGTATATCTATCTAAATTAATTCTCTCTGTTACAAAGTATGTATCAAAACTAATATACCCCTATGGGATAGGGTATAAGAAGGCTACAATCCGCTTTGCGGATCGTTTAATAACCTATCCCATCCATCCTTAAAATTAGTATTCCCTAATTGTCGTCTTATGGTATTGAAATATAGAAAATGACGTTGTCACAAGATATTGTTCGGGCAGTTTATCAAGATCTTTTATGGTTCGACAAAAAACAACGTTTTTCTATTGCATATATATACATGGTTTTTGTAGGAAAAGGCTACCAAAAAGTGGGCGTGGGTTAAAATGATGTATAGACGAAATGTTCATATTATCATGGCCAATGATCATGCATCGAAAGATTTTCCAAATATATTAAAAATGTACCAAAAAACGTTTTTTTATGAAAACGCCCCCAAAAAGTGTACGTCGAAAAAAACTGTATGAACAAAATATAGATATTAAGATATGTTGTTGTCCAGACACTTTTTTAAAATTCCTTACGGTTTGGCCAAACGGTTTTGTAAAAAGGGGATCGTTGCAGTAGGTGGATTTCAAAAAAATTTACACTTGTTTTGCTGGGAGCAACAGAGAGCATGTGTTCCACAGACATGGCTAATCGACTCAGCTATTGATTCTGAGTCGATCCATATACTTTGAGGTATATGTAGCTAAATTATTTCTCTATGTTACAAACTATATATCAAAAATAATATACCCCTATGGGATAGGGTATAGAAAGATAAACAGCTTACCAGTTTCCATTAACTCAGGGCAAATACCATAGGCAAACGCGGCAAACGGTATAGAGCTTTGAGGTTGTACCAAACCAAGCAATATTGCTATATTGCAAACATTCCAAAACAAAACGCTAAGAGCAATTGTTAATACTCCATGGTATATAGGTTAGGAATAGTGATATTCACAGATATCTAGAAATTGCTACCCTGAGTAACGAAGTAACAAACTTTACTAGTAAACTTCATCCTGGTATTTATGTTAATAGAAATAATCCGTACTCTGGACGTTACAAATCTTGGGCTTTGATTACATAAAGAACAAGGCCGTTCTAGCGTTCGATCTAGCGCCATAAGGAAAAACCGCATAAAATTACGGTATTAGTAGGTGCTTTCGCTGGAAAGCTACCTAACAAACGTGATTAACACTACAGAAGCGTAAACTAATTGTTAAGAAAACTTAGTCGTAGTCATAACGAAAATGAAAAGAAACTCTTGAGGAGTGAGGTTTAGCCCGTAATATATTGACCGTTGCCGAAACCGAAAAAAAGTGGGTGTGGAGTCTAGCTAAATTAAAGAGGAGTTATATATAAGGGAACAGTTAGGATGTGTTTAACAATAAACGGGGACAAAACTTAGAACATAACGTCAACAAAAAATGACTCACAATATCGAATTGGACTGTACGTGGATATATATTTATAATTTTCTCAGCTCCGCTATGTTATTGTACAAGGGAATTTTTTTCAAAAAAGTTAATGAGCCAATCGATATTTCTTTTTTTCTTCGTGTTTTAATTGCATATCCATTATAATATTATTACCTTTAAAATTCTGTAGTACGAGTGTAGTATAAACTTACCTTGAATCAATTTTTAGCAAACGATCTAATCGATTTAAGCGCAATTCCTTTAGGTGAAATAAGTTAAGCAAGGCCACAGCTGGAATGTTTGTAAATCGATTTCCGCTTAATGATAGATAGGTTAGATTCGACAACTTCGATAGTTGCAATGTTGGTACAACCTGTAAATAAAATCGAAAATGGTAAATTGCTTAGAAGAGGATTTCTATTCAAAAACATATGAGAAGAGTACAATCCCCTGTGCGGATCGTTTAATACCCTATCCCATCCCATCCTTAAAATTAATATCTCCAAAAAGTGGGCTTTATTAGCCTATAATATAGAAAATGACATTGTCACAACACATTGTTCAAACAGTTTATCAGAATCTTTTGTTGTTTGACAAAACACATCGTTTTCCTCCTGAATATGCTATGGGGTAGGGTATACAAACGGTTTTTGTAAGAAAACGGCCTCAAAAAGTGGGCGTGGGCTAAAATGATCTATGGACGAAATGTTTTTATTAATATTACTAACTATTCTGCATCAAAATTTTTTTCGAAAATTTTAAAATTTTAAAAAAAAAATTTATTAAAAACGCCCCCAAAAAGTGAGCGTGGCAAAAAACTTTATATGAATGAAATAAAGATATTACGATTCTCTAACTATGTTTCTCAGACACTTTTTTAAAATTCCTTATGGTTTAGCCAAAAAACACGTTTTTCTAAAAAGGGGGCGTGGCAGTGGGCGGATTTCAAAACTTTTTACACTTGTTCTGCTGGGAGCAACAAAGAGCACGTGTACCAAATTTCATCCTTCTAGCTCAAAATTTAAGGCCCAAAAACGGACGGACGGACAGACATGGCTAAATCGACTCATCTATCGATTCTGAGTCGATCCATATACTTTGAGGTATATGTAGCTAAATTATTTCTCTATGTTACAAACTATGTATCAAAACTAATATACCCCTATGGGATAGGGTATAAAAATGATATGGTGACAACAAATTCTTCAGGCTGCTTACAAAACACTTTTACGGTTCTAGAAAAGACAAGGTTTTCTCCTGTATATGTTAGTGTATAAAAATGGTTTTTATATAAAAACGCCCCCAAAAAGTGGGCGTGGGTTAAAATGGTATAAAGACGAAATGTTCATATTAATAATGTTAATGATTCTGCATCAAAAATTTAAAATTTGACTGCATTTAAAATTTGACCGAAAACAGTTTTTTATTGAAAACGCCCCCAAAAAGTGGGCGTGGCAAAAAACTTTATATGAACGAAATATAGATATTACGATTCTGTAAATATGCTGTTCAGACACTTTTTTAAAATTCTGTACGGTTTTGCCAAAAATTACGTTTTTCTAAAAAGGGGGCGTGGCAGTGGGCGGATTTCAAAAATGTTTACACTTGTTCTGGTGACTCGGACAAGGATCCTATATACCAAATTTCATTATCCTAGCTCAAAATTTAAGGCCCAAAAATCGGTGACGAACAGACAGACGGACGGACGGACGGACGGACGGACAGACAGACATGGCTAATTCGACTCAGCTAGCGATTCTGAGTCGATCCATATACTTTGAGGTATATGTAGCAAAATTATTTCTCTATGTTACAAACTATGTATCAAAACTAATATACCCCCCTATGGGATAGGGTATAAACATATGCGAAGGCTACATTCCGCTGTGCGGATCGTTTAATATCCTATCCCATCCCATCCTTAAAATTAATATCCTCAAAATGTGGGCGTTGTGGAAATAAAATAATCCAATGATCGTGCGTCGAAAGTTTTTGCAAATATTTTAAAAATTTACCAAAAAATATTTTTGAATAAAAACGCCCCCAAAAAGTGGGCGTTGCTAAAAACGTTATATAGACGAAATATAGATATTAAAATGCTCTAAATATGTTGTTCAGAACTTTTTTCAAAATTCCTTACGGTTTGGATAAAAACTACGTTTTTCTAAAAAGAGAGGGTGGCAGTGGGTGAATTTTAAACATTTTTACACTCGTTCTGCTGGGAGCAACAAAGAGCACGTGTACCATCTTTCATCTTTCTAGCTCAAAATTTAAGACCTAATGACTGGTGACGGACGGACGGACTATGTATCAAAACTAATATACCCCTATGGGGTAGGGTATAAACAAAGGGTGGAACTTATAGAGAATATAGGATGTAAGAATACCTTAAAGATTCATTATCGATGCCGAGGACGTAAACATGACATTTATATAATTTGACCAACAATTAAACGAATGATGGGGGCGCTCACGATAAAGTGAATTTTAACAGCGAGCGAGTCACTCATTATAAATGAAAAACCACACAGATTAACAAACGGGAAAACCAGCTGGGATGGTTTCAAAAACGATATTGAAAATAATATCCGACTGGGTGTATCGCTCAGAACCCCATTGGAACTCGAAGTCGCGGTTGATTCCTTTATCGATACCATCCAAAAAGCAGAATGGAATAATACTCCTCAACAAAACAAAATAGTGAGCTATAGTAAAATTAAGTACCCCCGAGAAATACAAGATTTAGTAAGACAAAAAAGAAAAGCTCGTTAAAGATGGCACCAAACTCACGCCCCGCAAAGTAAAACACATCTTAATCTGTTGAGTAATTTGCTACCAAATTCGATTAAAAATTTTAAGAACAATGCAGTAGAAACTTATCTGCAAAGCCTAACCGCTGGAAAGGAATTGAGTTATTCGCTCTGGAAAGCAATTAGAGTCATAACACGGCCAAAAAACGCTGTGCCGCCAATTTGGGTAACTCAGACGTTTGGGCAAAAAGCGATAAGGGAAAAGCTGAAGTTTTTTCCTCACGTCTTGAGGAAACATTTCAGAAATTTGATGGTGCAGCGCAAAAATAAGAATTTTTTTAAACTTTTCCTTTTTTTCTTAACAATAAATTAAGATTTTTTTCAGGATTTTTAATTTATTATGTTATTATAAATTTTGTAAAATATATTTTTTTTCTCTTACTTAAAGTAAGTAAGTTGTAATAATAATGGTAGACTTAAATAAATAAACAAAAATGAAAACATTAATATATTCGAGACTACAACCGATAATAATATAGTAAGATATGCAAGTATTGCCGAGCTTAAACGGGAAATACAGAAACTATAGACTAAAAGAGCTCCGTGCTATGACCTGATTACGGGAGAACTTCTTAAAATGTTGGCTCGAAACGCATTGACTAAGATTCTTTTTATTATAAATGCGGGAATCAGATTAGAATACATACCAAGACATTGGAAAGTCGCGTAACTGATTATGGTTCTAAAACCAGGAAAATCACCGAATGAAATAAAATCTTACAGACCTATTTCACTTCCAATAATTTCAATAGTTTTTGAAAGGATATTAATCGGGCTCTTATACCCCATTATTGATCAGAAACGCCTTTTACCTGACCATCAATTTGGGTTTAGAAGTAAACATTCGACTGTGGACCAAGTACATCGAATTGCCGATGTAATTGAAAAGGCTTTCGAATAAAAGAAAATTTGCTTAGCCGTATTTCTTGACGTGTCACAAGCTTTTGACAAGGTTTGGCATAGAGGCCTTCTATAAAAATTAAGAACTTCTGCCTGAAAAATTATATAAAATACTCGTGTCGTATCTTGAGCTGTGCCAGCACGACCCGCCATAGAACAATTTTTCTTATATGGAGTGCGTCATCTGTATAGAATTCATAATCTTTGGTGGTACGTAAGGACGAAAGATCTACGCAGAGATCTGGGTATTCCCGCGGTTAAAGATGAAACAAAAAATTTTGCACAAAAACATAAAAAAAGGTTATTGGGATACGTTAATAAAACAGTCCTCCAAATTCTTGACGAAACAAATATACGGCGGCGTCTTCAAATAACTAAACTCTTGGATTTGGCCTGATAATAACAAACCGCGCTATAAATTGCGGAAAGAGCAGGAACTCTCGAAGAAAAGTTACCTGCCAAACATATTATATACTCGTGATAAAAAAATTGCTAGATAAGTCGAATACTTAGTTGCAATAGAAATACAAAATGGGTGAGTAAAAATCTGAAATAAAAATCGTGCTCATCGTGTCTATGAAGATTTCCACCAGCCCACGGAAAAAAAACGATGAAGTGAATGATTCTGACAATTCGAGAGGTGGTATCATGCAAATTGAATCGCAAAGGATGTATATTATTGTTTGTTTTGTTGTTTATCAGATCGTCTTGTGGCATTCCGCCTTTGAAGCTATGTAATGGAATGAGATTTTGAGTTTTTTTTTTGATAAAGGTAGCGTTGTTTCAGCTTCTTTCATCAGTTAAATGGGAGTTTCTATTAATTTTGTAAAATGAAATATGGTTTTGTGTTGATTGCTTTTCAAAAGCACAATAAAAGTTTTGTATATGTGAGAATTACACATAAATAAAACAAATGGTGGCCTTATTGTAGTTAAACAGTTATGTTGTACATAATTGGAGAAACTGGAATTTAATATATGGCGTAATATATGTCTTCTTTCAATGCCTTGATAATACCTAGCAATACTATTATTGAACTTAAAGTTAAAACCACTGGTATAATCAAATAAATATAAAAAGGACATAATAATTCAAACGAATGGTGAGTGCACAACTGGGTCGTACGCAACTTTCTCTTTCACAGAAAGTTAAGCGTTAGATGAAATCATAAGCATTTTGATTATTGATGCTAAAAATGATATTAATAATGTCGAAATGTATTTATACGAATGTTTACTCCGAAATTTGAAGTAATCGATGTCAATGTGAATAATAATGATTTTCCGTTATTGGCCAAAACTGAAAATTCCGTTTAGTGATAGTTGGGCTAAATCTAATTATGTGGAATTTCTTCAAGCTGTAATAGTAGTATGTATATATAAGATAAATACACGTGTTTGTAAAACGACTTTTTTAAAAAATTATTTTATTTACTTGTGGTCTCTACCACACAATCTATTCAACTGATTTTCCATACATCTAAATTACCTCTCTATATTATTTTATATGCTCATTTGGCGATTTACAATCTGGGGTTTGAATTACAATATGTACATGAGAATGTTTACCCTACAATTATGAGGTGCGCGTGAATGACTTTACTTTATTTGTGTAATATGATATTATGCGCATGTTCATTTAAAGGAAATGAACTTGATTTCTATGGGAACTTAATTATTATGACTTTGCATATATTGATGGTAAAGGATATGTAACCTCTCCCTCCTTTATTTTAAAATTCTCCTGAATTTTGGGAATTTATTTACTAATGTTTTTGATTGAATTTTTAGTTTCCTATTTTTCTTTAACATAATAAAAATTTACATTTTTATGAAATTTAAGTATTTTTATGTTTTCTAAATTGACAAAGTTTTTAAGAATAATCTCTTCGAAATTTAATTTTTTTTTTAAATTATATTTTATATTCTCATCGTAGAAAAATCTATCTACAAATTGAATATTTGAGTTTGAAAAAGTTTGGTTTAATATTTGTATTGAGCAATTATTAAGTACAATTAAATAATTTCCATTTAATTTGATTCGTCTATCGTCACAATTATTTTTTATTTCTTCATTATTAATATTTTTACAAAGAATAGTATAGTCATCTAGTGACTTAATTTCGATTACTTTATTTTCATTCAGTTTACAATCATTATTCGAAATACAATTATTTATAGGTATAAGCTCATTTTCATATAAAATTTTATTATCGTATCTATATTTAGTGTTATTAATTTCTATGAAATATTGGTCTTCAATTTTTATTTCATGTTTTGTATCTGTAGGCATAGCTGTTATAAGTTTTAAATCGACTAACTTGTATCTGTTTGGTATTTTTATTGCTATTAAAAGTCTATTTTGGTCGTATTTTAATACTCCAATTTTAAGATTTTTTAATTTATAAAGGTCTAGTCTTGTTTCAGTTATTTCTGTCGTTGACATTATGCTTGGGTTCACAAGTCCTAACTTTGCAAGTGCTACGCTGTCTATTAGTTGATTCAGTTTTTCTTCCAGACTTCTTAATTTTAATATTTGATCAGTTTTGAATTGTTGTCGGATTATCCGTTTCTCATTTTCTGTCAGTTCTTTGTATGTTTGGATTAATTATTTCCTATCGTTTTCTATTATGTTCTTCAGATCAGTGATTGTATCATTAAAGTGGGAATTTATTTCTATTTGTTTGTTCAAGTTAAAGATTGCATTACTGTCGTTTTCTTCTATGGTTTTTAAGTGTCCTAATATTTCCTGTCTGTCATTGTCGTCCATGGTTCCGAAAAGCCATTTTTGTGTTGTCCCTACGAAGTTTATAAGTCCTCTTCTTTGTCTGGTCTTTCCTGGTTCTATTGCGTTAATTTTAGCTTGAATGTTTCCTATTAAATTTCTTATTGTCATGTCATCTCCTACTTGTAATTTTTGACTGCTGTCTTTAATTGAATTAAGAGTTTGTCTAAGGTCTTGGGTATTTATAATGTGGAGTATAGTTTTTGTATTTTCAATTACTTCAGTCTGTCCCATGTTGATAATTGTGTAACCGTTGTTAGAAGTCAATCTGTCGATTGTCAGAGTCGACATTATTGGTGTTACCAGTGTCGTCAGTCAGTAAACTATGGTTATCATCTGCAAGGAAACGAGGTCGTTTTATATTTAACGGATGTTCTCTTTGTAATTTTTTAATTCTATATCTTGGTTCATTTTTGTAGTAATTTCTTTTATAATGTTTTATTGGCTATTTTGAGTTGAGAGATTGTAATTAAAAACAAAACACTCTTGACGTCGTTCACTTCACTTTGTATGTCCCAAAAACTTAACTTTTTGGTAAACGTTGAAAAATTCATTTTTCGATTTTAGTTCGTTATGTTTCGCGCTTCACTTTTTATGTCCCAAAAACTTAACTTTTCGGTGAAATTCGAAAAATTTACTTCCCTATTTTAGTTTGTTGCGATTAACGATTCTTAAGTCTATTACAGTTTGTAATAGAGAGTACCGACTGCGCCAGATAAATACACGTGTTTGTAAAACGACTTTTTTAAAAAATTATTTTATTTACTTGTGGTCTCTACCACACAATCTATTCAACTGACTTTCCATACATTAATTTAATTCTAAATAACCTCTCTATATTATTTTATATGCTCATTTGGCGATTATGTATGTTTTACTGTGCAATTATGAGGTGCGCGTGAATGACTTTACTTTATTTGTGTAATATGATATTATGCGCATGTTCATTTAAAGGAAATGAACTTGATTTCTATGGGAACTTAATTATTATGACTTTGCAAATATGGATGGTATAGGACCCGAAACTTATCGGGGCAAATTGGAGTTAGTAGACGGTCATTACAACGGATACTTCATGACGATTTAAACTTGTTTCCGTACAAAGTCCAAATTACTAGCAAGTTAAACCCTCAGGATTTGCCTGTTCGCCTGGAATTTTGCCAAAAAATGATATCAATGGCCGAAGAAGACAACACATTGATCAATTGTTTGTTCATGTCTGATGAGGCCCATTTTGATATTAACGGCGATGTAAACAAGCAAAATTGCCGTATATGGAAAGAGTCTAATCCAGAAATGCTCCATGAGATGGAACTGCACCCAGAACGAGTCACTGTGTGGTGCGCAGTTTCATCAAGGTGTATTGTCGGGCCGTACTTCTTTGAAGAAAACGGTGTAACCGTTACTGTCAATGGGGACCGTTATTTAAAGATGTTGAAGGAGTTTTTTTTTACCCAGAACTGCGCCGAAGACGTATACCATTCAACAGCGTTTGGTTTCAGCAAGATGGAGCAACTGCACATATAGCCAGACCAGTTATGACGGAGCTAAACAAAAAATTCGCAAACAAATTAATTTCTAGGAACTCCACTCTTCGCTGGCCCCCAAGGTCACCTGACCTGACTGCACCAGACTTCTTTTTATGGGGTTATGTCAAGCAAGAGGTGTATAAAACGAAGCCCAGGAATTTAACTGAATTAAAGCAGTCCATAACGACAATAATTGAGGCGATCCCAACTTCAACTCTTCAGGACGCAATGAATAATTTTTTGATCAGGTGCCGCATATGCGTGGCAGAGCGTGGAGGTCATTTGCGATCTATAATCTTTAAAAACAACTAACTATTTAAAATAAAATTTAATTTTCTAACCAATAAAAAAAAATGAAATATGTACATCGATTAAAAAAAAGTTATTTGAACTTCTTATTGTAGCACAATTGGTGCGCCACCCTGTAGTTTGCGAGAAATTAACAAATTTCTTCATATGGCCTATATGACAAAATCCGTTATATGCACTCTCTCGAAAAAACTGGGTATGCAGTTTTGT
This sequence comes from Rhingia campestris, assembly GCA_932526625.1. Taxonomy (NCBI): domain Eukaryota; kingdom Metazoa; phylum Arthropoda; class Insecta; order Diptera; family Syrphidae; genus Rhingia; species Rhingia campestris. The sequence goes on along the minus strand of OW052182.1, from coordinate 136,879,704 downwards.
TGGAACTAATATGGTTATAGTATATATATTAACATGGCTAAAAACAAACAAAAAAATGGCCTAGAATTAAGACCAACACAAGCTTGGATATGAAGTTTGAAGAAAGTCGGTCAAGTCGTTTAGGTTAGGGAGACCATTACGGACAGACGGACCGACAGACGGAATTTTTAGGCTCCGCTATCATCGTAATGTTAGAATTTAGAACTCAAAATCTCGAGGTCGAAAATTTTCACGAAAACAATATCTTTTTCTTTGTAAGAGAAAGTTAAAAAGCAAATATTAAATAGGTACATTATATTCAAGGAAATTACTTTGAATATGTAGTACACTTATGCTTTCAAAACGCCAGTTTGCCATCCACCTAATTTACTCGATTAAAAAAAAAAAAAACATTTTAATAAAGTGACAACATTTCAGTTTTATTTATTTCACCTTTGGTCGGTTCTCTTTACGGCTGTGTGCCAATTTTGTTTTTTCCATCCAACAGAGTGAAATTTTTTATGTAAACCACCCGGCACCATAACCATCTTTAGCGGCGAAAGTACACATGAATTTCAGCTTCCATGGATATAAACAATATAGAAAGGGAAAATCTTCAAAGTGACCTATTTTTTTTTGTAGAAAAAAATTAATAAATGACGGAAAAGGCAGCGTCCGTCGGTCGGTGGAATTATGGCCAACAACCCGCCAAACTGTTGGACCAGAACGTGAGAATAGTTCAGAGACCTCTTGTACTGTGAATATGTTTGTTAACAGTAAAGTTCTCCATCCACATTCGACGTTTTATTTGAATAAAGAAACTCCCGTTATAAAGAACCAGCTGCAGCTGCAGCCACCTGTTCTTCTCTCGGGTTCGCTCTATGCTAAATTGTGCAAAGGATACTACTTCCAGTAGTGAAATCAGAGCAAATATTTTCTTTGATAACTATGTTTGGTATATTTTAATTAGATTTTAATTTGAGTGCTCCACAAATAGAATGGGCTAATGCAAGGAGTAGTAGTAAGTACTTGGTTAGAGGTGGATTCAAGTAACAGGGCAAACCTTTGTGCATGATATGAATACCTAAGTGCGGTAGTTAGTCAGTGTAACTATGGATATGAAAGGCAGATACAACCATTTGCTGCGAGCTTTTTTTGTGTTTCCTGGAATCCTAGAATCACCATCTCAATAGCCAATTAGGTGAAAGTCAAGAAGCTGCTATGGGAAGTGAATTTCTTGTTAATTTATGAGAAGTGGTTCATTCTTTGATTTGTATCTGTTGAGCTGTGTTATGTATTTAAATATTGACCTGTTTTAATTTCTCATTGAATCAATTAAATTTCTTTGCACATTTAACCAAATTCTTCATAACAAAATTTAAGGCCATATCCACTTTACATTTCATGGGATGTAAAATCCAATTCATGAATAGTTTCAAGCGTTTTAAGTAGCAGTTCATAAAACGTCATGATGTTAGTATGAATTGTTCATATTTTAAATGACTACGATCATATTCATTTGGATTCCTGATATTCCCCCTACAATGTCAAACCAAAATATGTGTATGAATGCGGTTTCATGCATACTATGATTTATTCATGCAAAGAATGAAAAAAATCGCTATGAAATGTGTATGAATTGTTCATACTCATATGAAAAAAATTCATAAAATTTTCGATTTTGAATTTCCCAACAACTATAATGAAAACATTTTTATGAATGCGATTTCATCATATATAATTTTATCATAAAATCGAAAAAATCTTATGAATTCTTACATTTTATCTACGCATAAATACCTACTGCATAAAAATTAATGAATTTAGGTATTCATAAAAATGTACAAACTTATTTTCATTGTATGCCGATGTTTATTTTAACTATGGCTGTAATATGTATAATTTTAAATGATTCACAAAGGCGATTATACCCTATTCCATATGTGTATCTAAACTAGTTTTGACACATAGTAACCGTCCGTCTGAATGTCAGTGGTTGTTGGGGTGATGATATTTTGATTATAAACATTTTCTGATGTATTTAGTATAATAATTTGGGAGTACTGTAAACCATGCAAGAAGCTGTTACAAATCCATCAATGAATAAAATCCGTACGTTTTTACAGAATAAAATCTATTTATTATTGCTGACCGTTACAGTTTTTTCACACTTAATTAAAATCTCACGTCTAATTGCAATGTCAGAGAAATTCGACCAATTTCGCACACAAACAAGTATATATATTGTTCAAATTAAACTGTATACTCTCTGAGTTGCTATCCATTTAATGTATCGAAATCAAACATCAACTCAAAACATCAAGCATGATGCTGGAGATGCTATGAAACTGAAAAAAAAAACGAAAACTCATTTTTAATGAATGTTCTCAAATTAACGCCAATGTCCGGCAGGACCAAAAAAAGAAAACAAACTCACAAACCAACAAGAAATGAATGTGCAATCTCTGCTACACGCTACTAAACCAAGCAAGCGACCCAACAAGTGAACAGTTTTGAACGGTGTCCTTGCATTTATTTCACTCTCCGAATCCTGTGCTGATGGCGGAGAGTCGTCAGATAAACCAGATACTACTGCGGTGTGCACGAAATTTACATTCAAACGTCCCTTAGTGATGGATTTTTTTCATTCTTTATCCTGAAGTGCAATTTATTTATTTGCAGCTTGCCGTTTTTGCTGATACACATCCTCTAGTTGAGTGATATCTAACAACTTCTTCATATTTGAAAAGTTTTTTGTAATACGATTTATGGTAAATTACTGCTTGAGTGAAATTTTGATATATTCCCATGCCTTGGAAGACATAAAGTATCCGAAAATCTCCATAAAGTCCAGGATGAGAAACGTTTTGTAGTAAAGTGTAGGCACTACCATACACCGTTTTCTTTTCGTTTTGGATGGATGCCAAGGAATCTATCACCGGTAATGGAAATTCTTCTGGTCGGTGGTGTGTAGTTTCGTGTACACATACCTTGTGGTTGTATCTCATCTTAGGAGTTTTGATTTTCTTTGATTTTAATGTAAAACTGATATCCTTTGTGATATAAGTACTTTGGTACTTGAGGTTTATCATGTGTATGTACAGTGGCCAATAGTGTATTGACTAAATCCGTTTATACTTCAGGTCATATTGAAACAAGTGATTTAATGTCGATAATATAAATTGTCGGAACCATATTTACTCCAAGTAACAGCAGCACACAACCAATTCAATGCTTGTTCATGGTATGTCGTACTGTCTGAATTAAATAAAGAAATAGTTTTGTGAAATTCAAAGCATTTTAATAAACATTTCTAATATTTTCTTCAGCTTAATTGAATACCTATATACATATACAACTCTATGTATCTATACTCCTATTTGATGTATGCTATGGACTTCAAAACTACATAATTCAATAGCTAAAATCTTCGGTACTATGCAGAAAGAGTTTATATGAAGTATGGTCAAGCTTACAACTACACTATTGAGTAAGCAACGTTTTTCGATATTTTTAAATTATATCTAAAATGTGGTAGAAGTGGGGTAGGAGTAACAACTATTCTAACTCTAAGGGGGCCGACCCCTGACAAATGTCTGATTATCAATTGAATGATTGAAATTACAATAACAACTTGTGTACAGCACCATTTGGTTGGAATTATAGCTATTTCGGACATTACCAAGTGTCCTCATCATATTCCTTCTAATAGTAATGCTATTTGAACTTTCAGTTCTCTGTACATTTATTGATACAACTTATTCCCTAACCGGGGATTGTACTTGTATTCCCGTGCCTAGTGAGCCAAGTGTCTACCACTTGCGCCACTTTAATGCAATTGCAGTAGATCTACTGCATTTTTTTCAAAATTTAAATCTACTGCCAAAAAATGATGTCTACTTCATTTTTGTAATACGATTATATTCACATCTAGATTGAGAAAATGTGAAAAGCATACGAAATTGTTGTATTTTATTCAACAGTTAAGTCCAAAAACGAGCATTGGGCAATCAGATTCATGGTGTTGAATTAAATGCTGAGCCCAGCGAAAAATCGTAAGTGATTTGTTTTTGTTTTTGTTAATTACCTTGGTTTTGTTTGAAATAAAAATCTACTGCAAAAAAATCAATCTACTGCCCTTTTTTACAGAATCTACTACGAAAAAATAGTCCTAAAGTGGCAACGCTGCCACTGAGGTCTTGGTTTGGGGGAGAGTCGAATTGTTCAATAGAATGAACTGAGAGGCTGACAACTAGCGTTTTTCGTGTTATACACACATTTGGTTGTTGTTTTTTCTGTCCTTTGTTCTATTTTTATACCCTTACCCTTAGGGGTACATTAGTTTTGATAAATAGTTTGTAACATAGAGAAATAATTTAGCTACATTTACCTCAAACTATATGGATCGACTCAGAATCGATAGCTGAGTCGATTTAGCCATGTCTGTCCGTCCGTCTGTCCGTCCGTCCGTCCGTACGTCACCAGTTTTTGGTCCTTAAATTATGAGCTAGAAAAATGAAATTTGGTACACGTGGTCTTTGTTGCTCCCAGCAGAACGAGTGTAAACATTTTTGAAATCCGCCCACTGCCACGCCCCCTTTTTAGAAAAACGTTGTTTTTGGCCAAACCGTAAGGAATTTTTAAAAAAAAGTGTCTGAGCAGCATATTTAGAGAATCGTAATATATATTTACGAATCGTAATAGGGAATCGTAATATCTATATTTCGCCGATACAAAGTTTTTTGCCAAGCCCACTTTTTGGGGGCGTTTTTAGTAAAAAAACGTTTTTCGGTCAAATTTTCGAAAAAAACTATTGATGCAAAAACTTTAATAAAATTAATATGAACATTTCGTCCTTAGACTTTTTTAACCCGCGCCCACTTTTTGGTGGCCTTTTTCTACAAAAACCAACAAAAAACAACGTTTTTATACCCTATCCCATAGGAGTATATTAGTTTTGATACATACTTTGTAACATAGAGAAATAATTTAGCTACATATACCTCAAAGTATATGGATCGACTCAGAATCGCTAGCTGAGTCGAATAAGCCATGTCTGTCTGTCCGTCCGTCCGTCCGTCTGTCTGTTCGTCACCGATTTTTGGGCCTTAAATTTTAGAAAAAACGTTGTTTTAAGCCAAACCGTAAGGAATTTCAAAAAAGTGTGTCAGCAACACATTTAGACAATCCTAATATCTACATTTCGTCCATACAAAGTTTTTTTGCAACGCCTACTTTTTGGGGGAGTTTTTAGTAAAAAACGCTTTTTTTCCAAATTTAAAAAAAAATCGAAAAAACTTTTAATGCAAATGCTTCCGTAATGATAAAATAAACATTTTGTCTATATATCATTTTCACCTACACCCACTTTTTGGGTGCGTTTTCTTACAAAAACCAATTGTATGCCTTACCCCAAGGCATATACAATAGAAAAACGTTGTTTTTTGTCGAACCACAAAAGATTTTGATAAACAGTCTGAGCAATATATTCTGACAATGTCATTTTCTGTATTTCATCGCCATAAAACCTATATATTTAGAATATTAATTTTAAGGATGGGATGGGATAGGGTTTTCAACGATCCGCATAGCGGATTGTAGCCTCTCATATGTTTTTGTATTAAGTTTGTTATATGGAAAATAATTAAGGCAGATACATCGTACGTATATATGGATCGAATCTGAATTAAAATCAAAGAAATTAGGAAGTTTTCATAAGTAGAAGTATGTGAGATTTTAAAGAAATTTGTAATAAAAATTGAACAATTGAGAACTTTTGGAAATGTCTTCAAATGTCATTGTGATTTGACATTTATTTTGTGGACAGATACATAATAAGTTTACTACAAGCACAGAATTAGTAGTTAGTGCTTATTAGACCAATATCTGGACTTCCTTTTAACGGAATAAGAATTTCGCCAGACCAAATGATTTTGAAATCTATATACACACTTTTTTAAAAATATGAAACCTCATATGCCAGGAAACATACATAAATGTTTATGTATATGTAGCATAGCATTTCCGGTATCATTGTTAAACTCATGTTTTAACATCTTTCATTTAAATTGGTTAAATATTGTTGTCGCAGTTTTCTCCTGCAAAAGTTATAATTATTAATCCTGCCAGTCATAGCAACATGATAAGGCGATTATCATTTTCCGCATCCTTCTTAAGTGTGATATGTATTACTCAGGTGGAAATATGAAATGCTTTACTTAAGCATGTACCTTAAATAGAAGATGTGTGCTATATAAATAGGTATGCAGAAACTCTCTATACAGTAGTGGTAACGGACACGGTCTCATGAACGGATTTATTTATTTATGTACCTATCGTGTAGCTCTCTGCTTTGCCGTTGTTATGCCGATGCTGTGTTGCCGCCAACATCCCTAAGTGTAATAACAAGTTTAATGAATAAATCTCGTTGCCGATTTGGTTTTAAAAGTTTAAAAGGATTGCCAACGGGCACATCCAGGAGATGGTTGAGGTACGAAAACCAGTACAAGGATATTGCTACATGTTCCAAACTAAGCGCGTGCAATATAGTAGTATCCAGCTCACGACAACGACGATTGCTCGTTATACCCAAAGTGAAGCTATGCTATAGTCTGTAATGAATCCCATGCAGCTGTCAGTGTTTAAGGTATGTCGGATGTGTTCGGTAGACGTCATTTATTAACGAAGATTTGCAGGTTAGTTAAAGCTGTGTATTTGTCCAGCTCTTTCCCTGCTATGTTTATGGCGAAAAAACTTTTCTTATTTGGTTTTTGACATGAAAATAACAAAAAAACGAGTGGTGGGTGCACGACTGGGTCGTACGCAACTTTCTCTTTCACAGCGAATTAGGAGTTAGATCAAATCATAAGCATTTTGATTATTGATGCTAAAAATGATATAAATATGTCGAAATGTGATTATACGAACGTTTACTCCGAAATTTGAAGGAATCGGTGTCTATGTGAATAATAATGATTTTTCGTTATTGGTCAAAACTGAAAATTCTGTTAAGTGATAGTTGGGCTAAAACTAATTTTGTGGAATTGTTGCAAACAGTAACAGTAGTATATAAATTAAATTTCATTCAATTTTACGTAACAGTTTGCGAGAAATTAACAATTTTCTTTATATGGCCTAAATGACAAAATCCGTTCTACGGATTTTCCCGAAAAAAATGGATATGCAGTTATGCTGGAACTAATATGCTTATAGCATATAAAAAGTTCAATCAAGATCGTTGGAGCCGTTTTCAAGAAAATTGAGTTTATGTGTAATTTTCATATGATTATTTTCGAAATATACCAAAATATGTGTCCTGCGTTGGGGTGCTAATCACACTTTTCTATGGTTCTGATATGTGTCTAGGTGATCACGTTAGGCATACTCTAATTATATGTTGTACTCATTACATTTTTGTTGTTTGTATACGCTTTACACTCGGTATACGCGGAATGGATTTTAGTCGCCTTCTAGGACAGGGTATATCCTGACCCTTACCCGAAGGGTAATATACTTTATGATATGTATAAAGAAACGTATACATGTTTTGAAGAATATCGTGATTCACGTAAAAAGTAAAAAGCTAACTTACAAGTTAGCAAAATTTTAAGTATTAAAATATGCCTCTAAATATAAACTATATAATTGGTAAATACCTAATTTTTCATAAATATAGAGGCATCTAGAACAAACAGTTTTGCATGTAGTTTTTTTAACAGTAGCTATATACATACACCCAAATACTCATGTAAAACTGGCTAAAGCCACATTCCCTACACCAGAACTTCTGCAACAGGATACTTGCAGTCCTGGTTTGTATCATTCTCTCCAATTTGGAATTTAAATTCATGAGATTCTATAGTAAATGTATGTTGATGGCATTGGTTTCGGATCAAATTTAAGTTCAAAAATTCCATTTCGATACGAAATGAAAAACAACACAAGAACCAACATCACTGACACCCACAAAACCAACACGCAATAACAACAACAACGACACCCACAAAACCAACACAATAACAACAACAACAAAAGTGCATAAATCTCTTCCGTGATAAAGGTACAAGACGAGTATTCGGCGAAATTTAATGCGAGCAGCAAAAGTCCACATATATACACATGTCCTTTCACATGACACGAGCACAAAATGTACATTGCTCTTGAGCTCTCATTCACATCATTCAAAATTGAGTGCCAGCTCGTTCATGGGCGAGTGGAATGGTGAAGGACTAACATCCCATTCAACGACCACAGTAGACAAGATATACGTTTTCGAAAATGAAAATTTATAACACCGTAAACTGACTGTGTCGACCACATTAGGATTTGGTGACTCGGTTGACCTAGGACTATAGCACAAGGAGGGGGCCTTAAGCATATCTACTGCACTTATGAACCGACTAGAACAGGAATTTGTATTTGATTGTAGGATTGAAAAAATAATGAGAGACTTTATACGGAAGAACATTGAACATTTCAGAACAACAATGGTATCGTGAATTCATAGAAGTTCGAGTATTGTGGATAGATAACATATCAGGTGAAAACTGTTAGTGGCAAAATGAGAAAATAGATAATTAAAGAATTTGTGAGGCTTGAAATTTGCTTTGTTACTTTTGAGCATACGGAGAGAAGGTAGACAAAGTCCTTTATTAGGTCTAAGTTGAATCTCTGGTTGGTAAAGTTCTGTACATTTTTTTGTTAAAAGCACAAAGTTGATCATTTTTGGAGCTTCGTTCTCTTTATTAGTAAACAGGATAGCATTCGTTTAAAAGTTCTTGAGGACTTAGGGAGTGCTTATAAACTTTCAACACAGCTTAAGCCAAAGAATGCGCATCTCATACCTTTTATTAGATTCTTTTTATTATTTTGCTTTTCTTAATTTCACTTATCCACTGATCGTATTTTGTCCACCACCATGTTTCTTTGCATATTCTTTTCATTTACATTCTATCCAATTCTGGCCAAATATAGCCCAAAAACATATGAGAAGGCTACGATATGCCGTGCGGATCGTTGAATACCCTATCTCATCCCATCTGTAAAACTAATATCCCCAAAATGTGGACATGAAATAAAACAGAATGGAGATTAAATAGAGAAAATGACATCGTCACAACAAATCATACAGACACTTTATAAAACACTTTTATGGTTCTACAGAAAAAAGGTTTTTCTCTTGCATATGTTATGGGGTAGTGTATAAAAATGGTTTTTATATAATAACGTCACAAAAAGTGGGCGTAGGTTAAAATGATCTATAGACGAAATGTTCATATTAATATTACCAACGATTCTGCATCGACATTTTTTCCAAACATTTTAAAATTTGACCGGAATTTTTTTTTACTGAAAACGCCCCTAAAAAGTGGGCGTGGCAAAAAACTTTGTATAGACGAAATATAGATATTGCGATTGTCTAAATATGTTGTTCAGAAACTTTTTCCATATTCTTTACGGTTTGGCCGAAAACTACATTTTTTTAAAACGGGCGTGGCAGTGGGCGGATTCCAAAAATGTATTCACTTGTCCTGCTGGGAGCAACAAAGAGCACGTGTACCAAATTTCAACCTTCAAGCTCAAAATTTAAGGCCCAAAAACTGGTGACGTACGGACGGACGGGCGGAAAAAAAAGATTATTAATGTTTACAATTATTATTGCATTGAGTTTTTCCTTTTCCAGATTTTATAGTAATATCTACTTTAAGTCATAAATATTAAGTTTTATAAAAGTATTGCAAAGTGAATTACAATATATTAATATATAAAGTTTATTTACACCCGATGTTTTATCTAATGTGTCAGATAGTTGCGCAAGCATACCGAAAACCCATTTAATGACTTCAGCTAAGGTAGCAGAAATTGATCAACAGCTTTGGTGTGAAACTTTTTTGTTTAATGCTAACAGATCGTCTTAACCAGCAACACTATAATAAATGGTTTTAATATACCGCTTAGAAAACAGATTCAAATCAGTCTAACCGCCTTTGTACTAAAAAGCCTAAAGAGTGTTCTGGACTTCCATACGCGAAGTGCTCTTAGCCAATGGATAGTCTCTATACTGGGAAAATGAATTATCCAGGCAACAGTCATTTAACCAAATTTGCCTATAGATGAACGCCAAAGGCGGCGTCATATCTCCTCTACTCTGGCTAATGGTTTTGAATAAAATCTTAATTAATTTAGACAAGGAACGTGCTAAAGTTGTCGCGTATGCGGATGACGTGGTGATACTAGTGTCAGAAAAATTCCCCTTCGTGATAAGTGAAATCATAGGGACTGCTCTAAACAAGGTTAGAACCTGAACTGCAAGTTGTGGCTTCGGTTTAAGCCCGAGAAAAACGGTATTGGTTCTATTCACCACCAAAACCAAAATACCGGATTTCAACCCCCCTTGTCTAAATGGACATCCACTCAATCAGGCCATCAACTCGGCTACCATATCCTCCAAGCTGGTACAGGAATGCCGGAACGAACTTGCCCACTTGGGAGAGAGAAACCCTCTCCCATTTCATCTGCAAATGTCCGGCACTGGCAAGTGCCCGATTGCGCCATTCTTCGTTAACCTTAGCGCCAGCTCGGGTAAAAGGCTACCAGATGTTATCCGTTTTCTAAACCTCACAGGCTGCATCTAGAGACCGCCTGTATCACATCCACAACTACCAGCATAATAAAGGTCACACGAGCACACAAGTGCCACTAGGGTTCATGCTGAACTGCCACTACTACCTACCTACTACCTAGGCCCAAAAATGTATTTTACCATTGAGACGGACGGATAGATATGGCTAGACCGATTCCTTTTTCATTTCAATGAGATCTATATTGTCACATAATAGAGTGACGTCACTGCTCCTAATCAACATAAGGCACTTTTTGCAACATTTGGTATTGGTTCTCAAATACCAAATGTTGTGTCAACTCTCTCTCTCTCTGTCTCTCCAACTTCATCTTCTCGAAAAGATAAAGTTGGAGTCCGTATCAAAAGCGGAGATGGTATGAAAGCAGTCGTATATTAAGCGTTGGTCTATTAAGTTAAGTATACTACTAAATTGTGACTTAGAATTAAATAAACTTAAAGTATGAAAACATTCTCGTGTTTCAATTCTACTTAATTGGCGCAGTCGAAAAAAAGTTCGAGTGGAAAAAGTTTAAGAACATAAAAAAACAAATTAATAAAAAAAAAAAGACTATATATAAAATTTATAAGTATTGTGCTTCGATAATTCGCGCGCTTATAATTTAGTTCGAAAACAAGATCACCACCGAACATCAAAGCTCCCTGTTTGAAGCGGCCGGCAGCTCAAATAGTTTCAAACGCAACATCCAACAAATGAACTTGAGCATACCTAAGCTCTTTATCGTCAAATAAACCAAGATCAAGCCGAGAAGAAAAGCTCCCGATTATTATTTTCGTCTAAGAAGGGCTTTGTAAACAACAACGAACACCAGCGAACTTGAACACACCGAAGCTTTTATCATCATTTAAATCAATACCAGCCGAGAAGAATATCTCCCGATTATTATTTCCCTATAAGAAGGGGTTAGAAAAAATATAATAAGCTATCAGTAATCCAAGTGAGTACATACATACATCCAAATTAAAATTGCTATCCGAAGACAAGATGGAAGTCCTGAATGCAGTCGATAAATTTAAGATTATTTTAGAGCTTATAAGTAAAATTACGGAATTTGACGGAAGTGAAAATTGTGTGATATATTTTATAGAAAGGGTTGATTCGCTGTTACCTACTTTGGAGGCTTTGGATGAAACTACACAAGCAATCCTCACAGGTTATATTAGGGATAAAATTGTAGGAAACGCAAGGCGCGAACTTCAAAAACGCGGCAGATTACAAACTTGGTCTCAAATAAAAAAAGTATTATTAAATGTTTTTGGAGAAAAACTTTCAGCAGGAAAATTAATAGACAACATTAGAACAGCAAAAATAATAACAACTATAGAAGACTACTACAATAGAATTAATTCATTATTGAGTAGAATTAACAGCAAATCTCTACTGGAAGGTAATTGTAGTGATGATCGCCTAATGGAGTCTAACAATAGGATCGCATTAGAAAGCTTTAAAAATAATTTGCAAGAACCAACAAAGTACATTATACTGAGCAGAAACCCGAAAACATTGGACGAGGCTTATAACATAATTACTGAGATTGATCATCAGGCATATGGACCAAATTTCTCCTTCCAACAATCTAGAACTAGATATCAATATGATGGTCAGGTAAACAATAATATTAGCAACAGAAATGAACAAATTCGACCTGGTAATTACCATACACCACGACAAAACCAAAACTACATTAATAACAATCAATCACGACAAAATAACAACTTCAGACAACATATTCGACCACAACAGGACATTCAAACACAGAGTAGACAATCCCAACAACACAACAATTACAGAAATAGTGGCCAATCACGACAAAGTTATAATTATAACACTACACAAGGTAATCAGTCGCGACAAACAAACAGATATATGCAAAATGGTAACAATGAACCCATGGATATTACACTTAATGAACAATTGCCATATGACCAACAACATACACAGAGCCACCAAAATTTTCTGGAAGACCAACAAAACAACTACCTTATATAGTAATCGAAACTGAAGTTAGACCCCTTAGATTTATTATTGACTGTGGCGCTGAGTACAGCATAGTAAACCAAAATGTTTGCAACCCTAAATTATAATTATTAATTATTAATTACCTAAATTATCCTGTGAAAATCATACACTTAGAGTTCTCGGCCGCAATATTGAAACAAAAATAGAGTACCGCACTCCTTTGTTTAATGCATTTAATAAGACAAATTATTTTGTTAATTTTATTGAATATCAGTTTCATAATTTTTATGATGGACTTATAGGAAACAATATTCTTGTAGGTCTAAATCCAATTATAGATTATAAAAATAGGTCCCTCATAACAGATGACGCAAGTATCCGTATATTTTTCAACAAAGAAGAGGAAATCTATGCCGATAGTTGTTATAATCAAAATCTTTCAAACGTTTTTTGTAACGAATTTTTTGAAAACGAAATTTCTGGAAAGGTGTACGCAAACCATTTAGCTAGTGCCGATGTCACCAAGCTAAGATGTTTGCTTTACGCACACAAATCAATTTTTTACAAAGAGGGAGACATATTGACATTTACAAATGAAATAACACATAAAATTAATACAAAAAATGAAATACCAACTTATACTAAGCTTTATCGGTATCCAGAAATTCATGCTCAAGAGGTGGATAGACAGATTGATGAAATGCTGTATCAAGGAATTATTGTGCCAAGTAATAGTCCGCACAATTCGCCTATCTGGGTAGTTCCCAAAAAAGACGACACGAATGGACAAAAACAGTGGCGAATTGTCATCGATTACAGGAAACTAAACGAACAGACTGTAGATGATAGGTTTCCTATGCCAAACATAGATGACTTGTTCGACAAGCTTGGCAAATGCAATTTTTTCTCCACTATCGATCTTGTCAAAGGTTTTCACCAGATTGAAGTTGAGCCACGCGACAGAACAAAAACTGCTTTTTCCACCAGGAGCGGCCATTATGAATTCGTGAGGATGCCGTTTGGGCTTAAGAATGCCCCTGCCACATTCCAGCGGTTAATGAACAATGTCCTAAAAGAGTTCATAAATAAAATTTGCGTTGTTTATCTCGATGATGTTCTTGTATTCTCCACAAGCTTCGAAGAACATCTGGAGTCACTGAGAAAAATTTTCCAAAAGTTAAAAGATTGTAATTTAAAAATCCAGATTAATAAGTGCCATTTTGCAGAATTATCCACTTGCTACTTAGGGCATATCATTGTTAACAATGGAATTAAGCCAGATGAGAATAAAGTAAGGGCAATTACTGCAATGAAGATACCAACCACTGTCAAGGGCATAAAGAAATTTTTAGGTATAACCGGATATTACCGGAAGTTTATAAAAGATTATGCCAAAGTAGCATATCCCATTATTAAATATTTAAAAAAGTCTACTAAGATAAATGTGTCAGATCCTCAATTTATAAAAGCATTTAATAATTTAAAAAAATTACTTACTTCAGACCCCATTCTTAGAAGTCCTGATTTTGACAAACAGTTCGTCCTTACCACCGACGCCTCGAACTATGCACTTGGTGCAGTGTTAAGTCAAAACAACCACCCCATTTGCTATGCCTCTCGTACACTGAACGATCACGAATTTAACTATTCAACGATCGAGAAGGAGCTTCTCGCAGTCGTTTGGGCCGTTAAATATTTTAGGACATATTTGTACGGTAGAAAATTTATTGTTCGCACAGACCACAAACCATTGGTTTGGTTAAATGGTATAAGGGAGCCTAACATGAAGCTTCAGCGGTGGAAAATCTTTCTTAATGAATACGATTTTGACATTGCATACCTTAAAGGGAAAGAAAATGTTGTAGCTGATGGTCTTAGTAGGTACATAGTTGAGGATGAAAACATAAATAACCCTAACCATAACGAAGAAGTTAGTTTAAGGGCTATTTTTAATAACGAAATAGTCGTTACAAATTTGCGTGATACTAACGATGAAGTTATTTCTGCAGTTTTGAGGTCTGAAAATGAAGAAGCTATGTCTACAGCTGCTACCATACATAGCGCAATGGAGGACGAAACGCGTCATATATATATTACGGAAAAGCCTATTAACGTATATAAAAACCAGGTATATCTATCTTACGGTAATAAAGAAAAAATTACACTTAAAATAACACACAAAAAACTACAAAACCACGTTGTTTTAAAGAAAGAAAGATGTAACCTTCTTGAACTAATGAAGAGATTTCTCATCAATAAAGGGCTCATATGCATTTATTGTGAGGATTTATCATTATTTCTTCAGTTTCAGGAGTTATACGTTAAATTTTTTTCCATGAATAGAACCCTTAAATTACTTAAATCTAGTCTGAGATTACAGGATATTACAGATAAAAATGAAATGTTAACAATAATTCAAAAAGAACATATCAGTAAAAATCACAGGGGGATAAACGAAGTTTTTTCTGAACTAAGGAAGCTTTATTTCTACCCGAATTTACAAATCGAAATACAGAAGTTTATCAACAACTGTGAAGTATGTAATCTCGCAAAACATGATCGTCAACCTGTCCGAATTCCAATGCAAATAACTGAAACACCCAAGTGCTTCAATGAAATTGTTCACATAGACATATGGTTTCCGGAGCGAAACAAAATGTACCTTACTACCATTGACAAATTCTCGAAGTACGCAACAATCCACATGTTAGAAGATAGAAATTGGATTGCTATTTTAGCTGCCATTAAACAAAGAATTCAATTTCTTGGAAAGCCGAAGAAAATTGTATCTGACGGGGAAACTTGTATTTTGCATTCTGCAGTTGAACAATTTTTGAAAGAGAATCAAATATCCTTTCACCAAACAACAGCATCACTAAAAACCGGAAACGCTGACATCGAAAGACTTACTTACTTACTTAAGTGGCGCTACAGTCCGGAATGAACCTGGGCCTCAACCAACATGCCTCTCCAATTAGCCCGGTCCTTAGCTAACTGCCTCCAGTTGCGCACTCCAAGTTGGTTGAGGTCGGTTTCCACTTGTGCGCGCCACTTAAGGCGAGGTCTTCCTCTACTGCGTCCGACGTCTGGCTGGGAATCGAAGACTCTGCGAGCCGGAGTATTGGTGTCCATTCGTTCTACATGTCCTAGCCATCTTAAACGTCCAATGCGGAGTTTTTTGACCAGGGGCATGTCGCTGTACAGCTCGTATAGTTCTTGGTTGAATCTTCGTCTCCATAGCCCGTCAACGCAAACGGGACCGAAGATTTTCCGAAGAATTTTCCTCTCGAATCTACCAAGGATTTCTTCATCCGCTTTTGATACGGTCCATGCTTCAGCGCCGTAGAGCAGGACTGGGATGATCAGGGTCTTATATAGGATCTCCTTAGTAGTTCGAGTGAGGGCTTTACTACTAAATTGCCTTCTTAGCCCGAAGAAACAGCGGTTGGCAAGAGTAATTCTTCGTTTAATTTCTGACGAGATGTTGTTGTCAGAGTTAATAGCGGAGCCGAGGTAGACAAAGTCCCGTACTACCTCAAAGTTATATCTGTCAATGGTGACGTTCTGTCCAATTCGTCGATGTTGTGTGTCCTTTCGTGTTGACAGCATATACTTAGTCTTACCCTCATTTACTGCTAAACCCATTTTCGCCGCTTCCTTCTCTATACTAGCAAACGTGGCTATGACATCACGTTGAGTCCTACCAATGATGTCAATATCGTCAGCGTATGCTAGTAGTTGCACCGACTTTTGGAAAATTGTGCCTCTGGTGTTGGCTTTGGAGTTTTGCACAATTCTCTCAAGAATCAGATTAAAGAAGTCACATGACAGCGCATCGCCTTGCCTAAATCCTTTTTTGGTATCGAATGTGTCGGTGAGGTCGTTTCCGACCCTGATGGAGCACCGAGAATTCTCCATCGTCATCCTACACAAACGGACGAGTTTGGGCGGTATACCAAAACTAGACATGGCTCTGTACAGTTCGTCTCTATAAATGCTGTCATATGCGGCTTTGAAATCGATGAATAGGTGGTGGGTATCGATTTGGACTTCTTGAGTTTTTTCCAGGATCTGCCGAAGTGTGAAAATTTGATCGGTTGTGGACTTTCCTGGCCTAAAACCACACTGATAAGGGCCAATCAGGTTGTTGGTAAACGGTTTCAGGCGTTCACATATTACGGCAGATAGGATCTTGTAGGCGATGTTGAGGAGACTTATGCCTCTGTAGTTGGCGCAGTTCAGAGGGTCTCCTTTTTTGTGGATCGGGCAAACGATGCTGAGGTTCCATTCTTCAGGCATATTTTCATCCGACCAGATTTGGCTTATGAGTTGGTGGATGTTACTTACCAAGTCATCTCCGCCGGCCTTATAGAGCTCAGCGGGAAGGCCGTCATTTCCGGCAGCCTTATTAAGCTTGAGTTTAGATATTGCTATCCTCACTTCACTCAGGTCGGGTGGTTGGCAGTTTTCGCTGTCGTTGCCAATATTGAATGGTTCGTTCTGCCTGACAGCGGAATGTTGTTCGTCATCGCCGTTTAACAGTCTGCAGAAGTGGTTCTTCCATATCCTCAGCATCGACTGTGTCTCAACTACAATATTTCCTTGTTCATCTCGACAGGATTCTGTTCGAGCCTTGTATCCTTGGCTTTGACGCTTTACACTTTGGTAAAACTTGCGAACATCGTTCCTGGAGTGGCACCTCTCTATATCCTCGATCGCGCGCTTTTCTTGCTCTTTTTTCTTCTTGCTGAAAAGCCGATGTTCTTCCCTCCTTCTTTGCCTATAGAGCTCAATGGCAGCTCTCGTCTTCACCTGCAGCTTAGCCTTGTAGGCCTCGTTCTTGGCTGCGAGAATCTGTCGGCATTCCTCATCAAACCAGGGGTTTCTTGCTGGTGGGCGCGAGAAACCTAGCACATCAGTTGCGGCTGATCTAATGGCCTGTTGGCATCGTTGCCATTGCTCTTCGACATTCGATGCTGGTGGTATGGTGTTAATCGAGAGGTTAAGGGATACGCGTTGTGCGAAGGTCTTGGCGGTCTCTTGCGATTGCAGTCTTCCGACATTAAATTTTTTCACAGTATTTCTGGATTGTTGTGGCGTGGTGGATATCCGCATTCTTACCTTGGCTGCTACAAGGTAGTGATCCGAGTCGATGTTAGCTCCTCGGAATGTTCGGACATCCAAAATACTGGATGCGTGCCTTTTATCTATCGCAATGTGATCAATTTGGTTGACCGTTCGTTGATCTGGAGACCGCCATGTCCCCTTATGGATATCGAGGTGAGGAAACCGTGTGCTGGCTATAGTGGCATTTCGTTCCGTAGCGAAATCAATTAGCCTAAGTCCGTTACCAGACGTGTTGTCGTGTAGGCTTTGTTTTCCGACAATACTTCTAAAGATGTCTTCTCTTCCTACCTTTGCGTTAAAATCTCCCAGCACGATTTTAACATCGTACTTCGGTAGTCGCTCATAGGTTTTGTCGAGAAGCTCGTAGAAGCAATCCTTAGCTATATCATCTTTTTCTTCCGTCGGAGCGTGAGCGCATATAAGGCTTATGTTGGCGAATTTGGCCTTGATGCGGATTGTTACTATGCGTTCGCTAATGTCTTGGAAACATAAGACTTCTTGCCTAAGTCTGGCACTTATAACAAATCCGCATCCGAATAGTCGCTGTTTCTGCTCACTATAACACGGTCCGTAGTATATGTCACAGTTTTTCATCCTCTTTTTGCCCGGCCCATCCCATCGTATTTCCTGGATGGCAGTAATGTCTGCTTTGTAGCAGTTTAGGGCTTCCGCTAGTTGTTCGCCTGCACCTCTCCTGTTTAATGTTCTCACATTCCAGGTGCAGATACGAACGTCGTTGTCCTTTTTTCGTTTAGCAGGGTCGTCAACAATAAAATCCGTCCTTTCCGAGGCTATTGGTTGCTTCGTAACCATGTTTTTTTTCTGTGGGTGGGTAGTTAACCCAAAGCACAACCCCCAACCTGGAGGGCCAGTTCCAATTTATTAGATACCCCTAGGACACGGGGCCATCAGTATCCACTACGGGATTGAGCGCTGCCGTTGGCCTTTCGGTTCATCCGCCACCATCTCTGTTCAAGGGGCCTGACTAACCCTTGAAATTCCTAGACAACCTGTTGTCCGAATATGTCAGAGCAGCTCATCTAGGTTCGCCTGGGACAGCAGGCCGGGTATTCTTCCGTGCCATTCTCACCAGGGTGTTTATAGTGTTGCTGTTTTTCGTCGTGTTATCAACACTCGCACTTATCGTTTAGCAAGTCAAATCCGGTTGGATGAGACCAGTACCCGATGGTTACCACTTGGAGGTAAAAGATAAGCACATTTGATGTGTAGTCAGAGTTGCAACACTGGGCATTGCCAAGTTAACGCCAATCAGAGTCTACCCTCGTTCTACAGCACCCAACCATCCATCGAAAGACTACATGGGACATTAAATGAACATTTAAGGTTAAGAAACGCAGTTAAAGACCATTTAGAGTTAGACGATAAATTGTTTAATATCATTAACATATATAACACTACGATACACTCTACGACAAAACTTAAACCATTGGACTTCATTTGCAAAAATCTTAGTAAGGAAGATATTATTGTTCTGGCTCAACAATTTAAAGATGATAAAGAGTGTAGAGTAGGAAACAGAAACAGAAATAAGAACAATTATAGACATTTAACTCAGTGTTCCAATATAGTTAAAAATAGGACCATTGTGAAGAGTAAGCCGAAACACAAGAAACTGAACAAATTCACAACACAGGGTAACTACGTAATAGACACATCAACAAAAAGAAACACTAAATATTATCTTAAACAACTTAAGCGAAGATATAAATATCAAAATATTAAGGATTAAACAAAATTGAACAAAATAATACAAATCAATATGTAGCTTTGCATTTGAATATAACGCTACCATAACCAACTGCAAAGCGATTTAGCCGCTTCAGTACCTTTTTTTATTATTATGTTTTCGTTTTCCTTCTCAATGTATTTTCTGTATGGTTATTAGTATAGCTTCTTTCTTTAATGTGATGGTTCAGGATAAATTGTATAATTTATCTAATTAAACATAGGACTTCATTAAATACTTTGGATTGTTGGGGTCATCATAGGATTTAGATTGAAAAAGTAGTTGACAGCGAAAGCCTTCAATTAAATTAAAATTGTACCTACTCGTCAAAAAAAAAAAAATGTACACGTTGAAATGATCAATAAATACAAAATAAAAAAAAAACTAGTTCGTAAGTGCATTAAAATATTGATAATTCTGTAAAAAAAAAATATTAATCAATTTATTCAAAGAAATACCTAGTTATAGACTTAGGTTATTATCTATAGAATTAATTATGTATGTTGAAAAAAAATTATTTGAATTTTTCTAAAAAAAAAAAAAATAATTTGAGTTTTCCTAAAGATACTATTTCAATCTAATATTATTTAATTTTTGCTATACAATTTGTTTAAAATATTAAATTGAAGCTGTTAAAATATATTTGCCGACAGAATTGAATTATGTCGGAGTTTTTGGTGACCAAAAATGCTTGGGGGGGAGGTGTCACATAATAGAGTGACGTCACTGCTCCTAATCAACATAAGGCACTTTTTGCAACATTTGGTATTGGTTCTCAAATACCAAATGTTGTGTCAACTCTCTCTCTCTCTGTCTCTCCAACTTCATCTTCTCGAAAAGATAAAGTTGGAGTCCGTATCAAAAGCGGAGAAGGTATGAAAGCAGTCGTATATTAAGCGTTGGTCTATTAAGTTAAGTATACTACTAAATTGTGACTTAGAATTAAATAAACTTAAAGTATGAAAACATTCTCGTGTTTCAATTCTACTTAATTATATACTTTACAATATGCCTATCTTAATTATTTCTTTATATAACAAACTATATGTGAAAACTAATTAATTCCTATAGGCTATAAAAATAATTCATTCATCTGTAGGGAGACAGTATGTTAGCAGTTGCTACTTTTATTTCGCAAATATCATACTTTTTGTGAATATAGATCTAATATTGTTAACGCAAAACGATTAACATACTCCACATGCATAAAATGTAAAATTACGTTTTCTGAGTGTATTGAATTGACTTACGGTTAAATTATTGTCTGCCATATCCATTTGTTTTAGTGCGGATAGCCCATCAAACGAGCAAAGATCCAATTCCGAAATGACATTCCCACGCAGATCTAACATCATAAGATCTCTTAAACCTTCGAAGCTGTCATTTCGCACAAACTCTATAAGGTTATCGGATAAATCCAACGACTTTAACCCGTGCAGATGTACTAAATTACTCACTGGGACATCCAATAATTGATTATTCTTGAAAATCAGTACTTCCATTGAAATCATATTCTTAAAGACCCCATCTTCTACGCTCATGATGTTATTATTTGTCAGATCCAACTCAATGAGGCTCGATAAGTCATTCATTGCCATTGGATGCACCACCTCTATACGATTTAAACTCAAATCCAATAACAGCAAATTCCTGAGACCCTTAAACGCATCTTTATTCAAACTGGACACACTGTTTCGACTCAGATTAAGTGTTCGCATTTCACTTTGATACTCAAAGTTTTTCGAACCCAATGTTTCGATTATGTTCTGAGATAGATCCAACACCTCCAGCTTCATGTAGAACGGCAGGGTGAACTCAAGCTTTCGAATTTTGTTTAAAGATAAATTTATATACTTTGTTTCGGGATTCAACTGTATCGGTACATCCTCGAGAGCTGCATCCACACAGTACGCTTGTGAATTTGAGTCGCTTCCCATGCACTGACACTTTGACGGACAGAAGCTGTCCGCTTTTTTGATGAGGATTAGCGTTAGGAGAAGCCATTGCCATGGTGGATGTTGCAGCATTTTTGATGTGATATTGGTGGTAAAAAACAGTGAATGTGCGTTGTTTATTATCTAGGGTTGATGATCCTTGAACGTGATGGTGATTGATTGATTTTTAGATTCTAATGTTTGTATGGCCAGTGTTAGGTTGTCCCTTTTCACGAGTGCCGCTATGCGTCAGCTCTATTGTGGGCGATGCTGGGTCATTTTAGGGGTATTCTGAAAAAAAAGGAAAACATTTTTGCATGGTTTATTATTATATTATATATAATATTATATATTTAATATTCATTTATAAAAAAAGCTATTTATGGTTGCTAGTGTGCCAAATAATAACTTATGAAAAGGCTACAATCCGCTGTACGGATCGTTTCTTACCCTGTCCCATCCCATCCTTAAAAATAATATCCCCGAAAATTGGTATTTATGGCGATAAATTTTAAATAATGATGTTGTCACAACATATTGTTCAGACAGTTTATCAAAAAATTTTATGGTTCGACAAAAAACAACGTTTTTCTAGTGCATATGCCTTGGGGTAGGGTATCTATACAAATGATTTTTGTAGGAAAATCCCCTAAAAAGTGGGCATGAGTTTAAATGATCTAAAAACGAAATGTTTTTATAATCATAACCAATGATCCTGCATCAAATTTTGTTTCGAATATTTTTTAAAATGTATTGAAAATGTTTCTTTTTACTGAAAACGCCCCCAAAAAGTGGACGTGGCAAAAAGCTTTGTATAGACGAAATATGGACATTGAGATTCTCTAAATATGTTTCTCAGACATTTTTTTTCAAATTAACGGTTTGGCCAAAAACTACGTTTTTCTAAAATGAGGGCGTAGCAGTGGGCAGATTTCAAAAATGTTTACCCTTGTTCTACTAAGTCGACCAGATAGTCGGACAGACGGACGGACAGACATGGCTAGATCGACTCAGCAAGCGATTCTGAATCTCTCCATATACTTTGAGGTATATCTATTCACATTATTGTTCTATGTTACAAACTTAATGTCAAAACTATAATATAATACCCCTCTGGGATAGGGTATATAAAAATATTAACAATAAATTTCCAAAGCCGATGATAGGGAATGGTCAAACGATCAAAACATCAAAACGGCGAAACGACCTATCAGCGAAATAATAAAACGGCGCAACAATGGTGACCCGAATATTAGATTTAGAGGAATTTCATGTTAGAGTAAATAATAGTAACAGCAATAAATTTATCAAATAATCGATTTGGGAATCATTAAATATCCTATCCCATCTCATTCTCGGAATTAAGATCACCAAAATGTGGGATTGGGATCGGACGAATTCCTAAATTATTTACACTTGAACTAAAAGTAAGAACCAAGAGCTTATATACCAAATTTCATTATTCTAGCTCGAAATTTGAAGACGAACTATTGTATCCCTAACGACGCGGCGGGGGTCAACACGTTTTATAGAGCAAATGTTTCTAACAATATTACCAAAGTAGTTTCAACAAACATTTTTAAACTTTTACTACAAATTGTTTTTTTATTTAATGATAAAATCCCCAAAAAGTGGACGAAAAACTTTTTATGGGTGAAGTATAGACAATTAGTGAACTATATATCTTCCTCAGACTATTTCTCAAAATTCCTTTCAGTTTGACCAAAAATAACGTCTGCAAAGTTGGCGTGACAGTGGGTGGATTTTGAAAATGTTTGCATTTGTTCTATGAGCAAGAATTAAGAGCATTTCTACCCAATTTCATTATCCTAGCTCAAAATCTAAGGTCTAAGTCTCGGTCAAAGTCGAACGGACAGACAGACATAACTAGATCGACTCAGCTAGAAGTTATGAGTTGATTTATATATTTGTTGATGTGTCCATCTCAATAATTTCTTTATGTTACAAGATATACTTCAAAATATAGCGCCCTTAAAAAGTGGACGTGGCTGAAAAATTTATATGAACGAAATATAAATATTGAGATTGTCTAATTGTGTTATTTTTAAAGTTCTTAACCGTTTTTTTACACTTGTTCAACTTCGTCGGACAGAGAGTCTATGCACCAAATTTCTTCACTCTAGCTCAAAATTTTAGACCCAAAAATCGGTGACATACAGACCGACGGTCAGACAGACGAACATGGATTGATATTTTTAAAATCACTTCCAGAACAAAACATCGATTTAAGTCAAAGGAATTACACGATTCGCACAACGGATTATAGCCTTCTCATAAGTGTTGAGTTCAGTTTCGCATAATACCAATATTATGCGAAACTGAACTAAAAAATGTATATATTTCAAGTAATATCTTTATATTCAGTGAACAATTCAAAGAAATCGAATAGGCGAGAACGATATATATCGTCAAAAAATAAAAGAAGCATAATCTGCTTCGAATTCAGTGCAAATCAGACAAAACGATTGACATTATTTAATGACGTAATTCGCTAAACTGGATTTGAATTTTATAAACATCTAATTCCACTAGGAGATACACCATAGCCATTCGCACCATTTGACACAGCCAGACGTTTGTTAGTCCCCAGCTCCATTCTTCAGACCTTATTTAATATCAGGTGAGTACGCTGTTAGTTTTACAAGGAAACAGCAGAAAAAGAACAGCTTACGGGTGAATCGTGATTTTTTATGTGACATGATCCATTTTCATCGCCATATAAACATTCAAAAAGGAAATTCCATTTCACGAACCCCTTGACACTTATTCCATTAGAAATAAAACCACCTACATATGTATGTACCAATACCTTCCGCAGGTACCTCACTATTTCCGCAATAGACGATGTTGCTTTACCGTCAAATGACTCCCATTCCATTACAACTTTCTATATACGGTGGGAGCCGAGCATGTAAAAGGTTTTGATATGCCAAAAAATCACCTAAGCACAGTGAAATAAGAATGGGTTCCCTCTTCCACCAATTCCTCTTGATTTGTTCAGTTACATATTATCAGTGTATGTGTGGAAGGTTTATCGATTTTATCTTTGGGCAAATTTGCAAATGAAATCATGTAGCGATAGGAGAAAGAGTTTGGTCTGCAAAAGGAGAAGAGAAAGCTAAAAATTGGCACAAAATCACACACATCCCGAAGGATATTTGTCGATATTTTGCGTTGGAATGGGGGCTCTGCCGGCTGCAAGGCATAAGAACGAAAGGATTGGGGTTTGATTGAATTTAAATTGGGCATAATGGGATGTGGGTATAAGCTCTTCGAAATTGATTGAAAATCGGATATGATTTGTTGGCGGCGGGTTCGATGGCGATAAATCTGTTTGGCACAATTTATATATACGCATACGCTAAAAATACATACATATGTAACGAAAACAAGTGGTGGGTGCACGACTGGATCGTACGCAAGTTTCTCTTTCACAGCGAGTTAGGCGTTAGATCAAATGCCAATCATGACAGAATTTGAAGATTTTTTAATTTGGCCAAAATACAAAATAATATTCATTTTGATTATTGATGCTAAAAATGATATAAATTATGTCGAAAGTTCTTTAAATAAAAAAAACCGTTATATGGATTTTCTCGGAAAAAAAAAATTTGGTACGCAGTTTTATTACAACTGATATGCTTATAGTATATATATTGTTTAATAAAAATAGTTGATGACACAAGTAGGTGTCAATATCAGTACCCCACATAGTAAATTTTGTTGGCATGCGATGAGCGCTCTATGAATTTCTATACTCTTTGGTTAAATATAATTCAAACCATCAAAAATGAAAGTATTAATACAATTAAAACGGTTTGAGAGATACAGATACGCCACTTCGTGTGATGATTGATAACGATCGGTAGATAATAACGCCAAATAACTTAAAGTGCCAATTTTTCAGATACGACATGTTTGGAAGCTTAAAGTAAAAAAAAATTATTTGACTAGAATTATGACCGAAAAAAACCCTGTATAACTACGAAGTTTGAAGAAAATCGAACAGACGGATAAACGGACGAAATTCAAAAAATAACTTTTTTCGGTTCCGCTATCAATATATGTCTATATTCGCTGTGCAAATCATTGAATACCCTATCCCATTCCATCCTTAAATTAAATATCCCTAAAAAGGCGTGCAAAAAAAACTTTCTGGGGATGAAATATAGATAATGGCTTTGTCACAACATACTGTTCACACAGTTTATCAAAATCATTTATGGTTCGTTAAAACAAGGTTTTTCTATTGCATATTATTCAGAAAACGCCCCCAAAAGGTGGGTAAAAATGATCTATTAACGAAATGTGTATATTAATACTATCAAAGATTATGAATTCTATAGAGATGACGCACTCCATATAAGAAAAATTGTTCTATGGCGGGTCGTGCTGGCACAGCCCGCCATATGTTTTTGTTCTTGTTTTTCATGTGTTTTCATGCACACCGCCCGCCCGTACCGTGAAGCTACTGAGCAAAAGTTTCTGTTTTTTGTTCTGAATGCGTCATCTGTATAGAATTCATAATCTTTGATACTATCAATGTTTTACATACTTTTTTTTCGAATTTCTTTAAATTTTTACAGAAAACACTAAAACGCCCCCAAAAAGTGGGAGTGTCTAAAACCTATATATTTTGTTCTGGCAGTTTTCAAAAAGTGGAGGAGGCAGTAAGTGGATTTTAAAATTTTTTATGTTCTTGTTCTGCTGGGAGCAACAAAGAGTACATGTTTCAGAGTGTGTTTATAAAGTGACATTCAAATTAAAATAAAATAAAATATAAATATTTTCGCAAGCCTCGCAGTGGCAATACCATTCTGTTTCTCTTTTGTTTTAACATTTGTTGTACTTACAATCACAATCAAATCAACCGCATCTAACTCTACCACCACACATGTCCAACCCAACACGGATTCGCCACACAGCTCATTGTACTTCTCGATACGAAAATCCGCAAAAAAATTCATGAAGGACAAAGGAGAGATGAAGACGATGATAAATGAGCTTTTAAAGTAAGCATAGTGAGTTTATTATTCCCTCTTATTACAAAAACTGACCGAATCCGAGCAAAAATAACCAAACAAATCAATTGGGATGTAAACGAAATTAAAGCCAGTATTTGCAATATAAGTAGCAGGGAAGCGCACTTAGAATCCACACACTTAAATACCACTGCCGACATTGCTTCGCTTAAATGTGAGTTAAGCGACATTTAAACAACACTTGCCAAATACACTGGATGCACAAACGTAAAATCTACGCTTATTGACAAAAACAACGAACTTTTGGAAATAAACACTAAATTAGATCACACCGCTCAAGAACTAAAGGAGACTAGGATGTCACTTAACTCGTGCGAAAATCGAATGGTTGCAAGTGATGCTTTCTTGTTCGGTATTCCGCAATTACCTGAAGAAAATCTTAAGTCTATTTTCAACTTAATCTGCACCACGCCCACCACACGAAATATCCATCGCACTCGCACACAATCTGATTCACAAAAATCCGCGATTATGATCAAATTTAATTCTCCATTTAACAAAAACTACGTACTAAAATCATTCGGGATCTATCGAAGACACAACAATCAACAACTTTAGTTAAAAGACATCGGATTTAATAGCTCAACATTAATATTAGAGAAAGCTTATCACAACATAACCGATATTTATTTCAACATGCTTTGGAAATTAAGAAAAGTAGACAACTTTTCTCTGTACACAGTTTGCACGGAGCAGTATATGTGAAACATCATTCGAACATAAGCTGTGCTTGTTGACTGCATGGAGAACCTAAATGGAGCTGCCAGATCAACAGATGGAAATTAACTAACCTTTAATATTTTGCATACCTTTTAAAAAAATTTGTTTTCTTTTGTTTTTTATTATTATATATTTTAAAACATTTTCATTTTATCCTGAATTTTTATTTTGTTTATTATTTCTCTATTCTTTTTTTTTCATAATGGCAAATCGTTTTCAACACAATGCCAATCGAACATTGCATGCGATAATTAGAGTATTATGTAAACAGATGTTATTTGTGTCTCAGAAACGTGGTTGACGATTGATTTGGATGACACGACCTGTGGATTAGAAGGCTATCGGGTTTTTCGCTCGGATAGAAAAGGCCTTAGAGGGGGTGGTGTGGGGGAGATGCTCGTCCGACGTTATAAGCGAAATTGACTATCTATTGCGTAATGTAGTAGGCGATGAAGGTGATATTTTTATTGGTGCAATATACAGGCCTAACCAATACATAAATATGTCTCATATTCTAACACTCTTAGAAGAGATCTTCTAATATAATTTTGTGTGGAGATTTTAACAGTAATATTATAAATTCGAACTTTCTTATTGAAAGAATGGAAATGTTCAATTTATTACCAGTTAATGTTGATAATCCTACACATTTTTCCGGCGGAAATCCAACTCTTTTGGATTTATTCTTTGTAAGTGATCCAAACAATGTACTATTATACAATCAACTTTCTGCACCTGGTTTCTCCAAGCATGACCTTATTTTTTTAACTTACAACTTCCAACTAACTACTCACATTAAAACTCTTGAGTACCGTGATTTTAGGAACATTGATTATACAGCTTTGGACGAGGACGTCCTAAACATACCGTGGGGTGAAATCTACACGATCTCTTCGTCTCATAGGCAATTAGAATTCCTAAATAATAATATTACCTACTAACCTTTACGACAATCATATTGCCTTAAAAACTAAGCTAAAAACCAAAATAATAAACCATGGTTCACCAGTCAAATATGTTCCTTAATGTATCAGCGTGATAAAGCGTACAATTCCTGGAAACAATATCGTCTACCAGAACTTCGGCAAACATATTCGTTCTATCGTAATAAAGTTGTAATGAAAATACGCACCGCCAAATATAAAATGTATTCCAAAAAACTACATACTAATTTAAGTGGCCGTGAGTTGTGGAATACCTTATAGGGATTAGTAAGTCAAAGTGTAAGGGAACCGATCATATTGATATAGATGTTAATTCATTCAATCAATTATTTGTGACATTACCATCGATGTCTATGTTGGGCACCACTCCGACTTCACCTGTGAATCTCTTAAATAGCGCTTTTTTTAGTTTTAGAGTGGTAGACAGTACTGATGTAGTGGAAGGTATACTCTCTATCAAATCGAACGCGGTAGAATTAAATAAAATACACCCCTTATTTTTAAAAATACTTTTACCAACAATATTGCCTTTTATAACATACTAGCTGCCCGGCCCGGCTTCGCCCGGGTACTGTTTCGTTTTAGGGTCCGTAATAGTATTTTAGTGTTAGTAGTATTTATTTTCTCAAAGCTGACCTGAGAGATTTTCTCAAAATTTTTTTCCGTAAGAACCTTGTACAGAGTATTAGAAAACTACAAAAAAAAATCAGCCAAATCGGTCAAGCCGTTTTCATGTTTTGTCGTGACAACGGAAAACGGGTTTCATTTTTATATATATAGATGTATTTAACACAATTTTAACAACTGGAGAATATCCACCCCAATGGAAGCTGGCTAAAATTATACCAATTCCTAAAAATAATAAAGGTTATGAATTCAGGCCAATTTCAATTCTTCCATTTTTATCCAAAGTTTTCGAAATGACTGCATATCTTAAAGATAATTCTATGCTTACACCGAAGCAATCTGGTTTTCGTGAGAAATATAGCTGCATTACGGTCTTGTTAGATGTTACCGACGACATAAGAAAGGCATTTGACGAAGAAAAGGTTACTTTCTTGGTTTTATTGGATTTTTTGGCTTTTGACATGGTTGATCATAGCAACTTATGCAAAAAGCTTCTTCAGCAATTCAACTTTTCATCAGACGCATGCAAGCTACTTTTATCTAACCTGAAAAACCGAATGCAAGCAGTCGAAGTGAATGACATACTATCTGATTTTCTTCCAACTTTTAGTGGTGTCCCTCAAGGTTCTATACTTGGTCCTCTATTGTTCTCGTTATATGTAAATTAACTGCCATCACTAATCAGCCATTGTACCTCACATATGTATGCAGACGATGTGAAAATGTACATGAGCTGTCCGCTTGGACTAATTGAAAACGGTGTCTATAGTGTTAACGAAGATCTTAAAACATAGCACATTCGTCACAGCTAAACGGTCTGGCTTTAAATGCCAAAAAATCAAAGGGCCTAGTTATATCAAGAAAAGTTTTAGATCTTAATTACTTACTTACTTCAGTGGAGTTACAGTCCGGGATGAACCTGGGCCTCTTCCTCTATTGCGTCCGACGTCTGGCTGGGAATCGAAGATACTGCTAGCCGGAGTATTGGCGTCCATTCCTTCTACATGTCCTAGCCATCTTAAACGTCCAATGCGGAGTTTTTTTGACTAGGGATATGTCGCTGTACAGCTCGTATAGTTCGTGAATCTTCATCTCCATAGCCCGTCAATGTTAGGAGTCGATAGGTTAAGGGATACGCGTTGCGCGAAGGTCGTTGGTGGCAGCAAACGAGAGAGGAGGGAGGAGAGTCCTCTCACTAAGGAACTCACTCTCAGGCGGATGCGGAGGAATTCCCTATATGGAGTCAACGGTGGTGCCTACAGCTCCAGTTTGATCGAACTGGTAGTGAAATCCCTATATGAGCTGCTTCGACATATTTGAACACCAGGTCTATAGGGATTTCCAATACTGAGCCAGGGTATTGGAAAAGAGTTGGTGGCGGAGGAGCCCTCAATGGGTCAACAGCAGCGCTCATATCCCAAAATGGTTGGGGGTTGTGCTTTGGTTAACTACCCATCCACGGAAAAAAATTATGTTACGAAGCAACCAATAGCCTCGGAAAGGACTGATATAATTGTTGACGACCATGCTAAATAAAAAAGGACAACGACGATCGTATCTGCACCTGGAATGTGAGAACATTAAATAGGAGAGGTGCAGGCGAACAACTAGCGGAAGCCCTAAGCTGCTAAAAAGCAGACATTACTGCCATCCAGGACATACGATGGGATGGGCCGAGCAAAAAGAGGATGAAAAACTGTGACATCTACTATGAACCGTGTTATAGTGAGCAGAAACAGCGACTATTTGGATGCGGGTTTGTTATAAGTGCCAGACAAGAAGTCTTATGTTTTCAAGACATTAGCGAACGCATTGTAACAATCCGCATCAAGGCCAAATTCGCCAACATAAGCCTTATATGCGCTCATACTCCGACGGAGGAAAAAGATGATAAAACTAAGGAGTGCTTCTACGAGCTACTCGACAAAACCTATTAGCGACTACCAAAGTACGATGTTAAAATCATGCTGGGAGATTTTAACGCAAAGATAGGAAGAGAAGACATCTAGCAGTGCTGTCGGAAAATATAGCGTACACGACAACACGTCTGGTAACGGTCTTAGGATAATTGACTTCGCTACGGAACGAAAGAAACCACTGGTTTGATGAGGAATGCCGACAGATGCTCGCAGCCAAGAACGAGGCCTACAAGGCTAAGCTGCAGGTAAAGACGAGAGCTGCCATTGAGCTCTATAGGCAAAGAAGAAGGGAAGAACACCGGCTTTTCAGAAAGAAGAAAAAAGAGCAAGAAAAGCGCGTGATCGAGGATATAGAGAGGTGCCACTCCAGGAACCATGTTCGCAAGTTTTACCAAAGTGTAAAACGTCAAAGCCAAGGATCCAAGGCTCGAACAGAATCCTGTCGAGATGAACAAGGAAATATCGTAGTTGAGACACAGTCGATGCTGAGGATATTGAAGAACCACTTCTGCAGACTGTTAAACGGCGATGACGAACAACATTCCGCTGTCAGGCAGAACGAACCATTTAATATTGCAACGACAGCGAAAACTGCCAACCACCCGACCTAAGTGAAGTGAGGATAGCTATATCTAAACTCAAGCTTAATAAGGCCGCCGGAATGACGGCCTTCCCGCTGAGCTTTATAAAGCTGGCGGAGATGACTTGGTAAGCAACATCCACCAACTCATAAGCCAAATCTGGTCGGTTGAAAGCATGCCTGAAGAATGGAACCTCAGCATCGTTGCCTGTTCCACAAAAAAGGAGACCCTCTGAACTGCGCCAACCTACAAGATCCTATTTGCCGTAATATGTGAACGCCTGAAACCGTTTTCCAACAACCTGATCGGCCCTTATCAGTGTGGTTTTAGGCCAGGAAAGTCCACAATCGATCAAATTTTCACACTTTGGCACATCCTGGAAAAAAAAAACCCAAGAAGTCCAAATCGATACCCACCACCTATTTATCGATTTCAAAGCATTTATAGAGACGAACTATACAGCCATGTCTAGTTTTGGTATACCGCCCAAACTCGTCCGTTTGAGTAGGATGACGATGGAGAATTCTCGCTGCACCATCAGGGTCGGAAACGAGCGAACCGACACATTCGATACCAAAAAAGGATTTAGGCAAGGCGATGCGCTGTCATGTGACTTCTTCAATTTGATTCTTGAGAAGATTGTGCAAAACTCCCGAGCCAACACCAGAGGCACAATTTTCCAAAAATCGGTGCAACTATTAGCATACGCCGACGATATTGACATCATTGGTAGGACTCAACGTGATGTGACGTTTGCTAGTATAGAGAAGGAAGCGGCAAAAATGGGTTTAGCAGTAAATGAGGGTAAGACAAAGTATATGCTGTCAACACGAAAGGACACACAACATCGACGAATTGGACAGAACGTCACCATTGACAGATATAACTTTGAGGAGGCATTTAGCTAAGGACCGGGCTAATTGGAGGGGCACGTTGGTTGAGGCCCAGGTTCATCCCGGACTGTAGCGCCACTTAAGTATGTAAGTAGTTGCGCGAAGGTCTTGGCGGTCTCTGGCGCTTGCAGTCTTTCGACATTGAATTTTTTCACAGTATTTCTGTTTTTTTGTGGCGTGGTGGCTACAACAAGGTAGTGGTCCGAGTTAGCGAGATGTTAGCCCCTCGGAATGTTCGGATATCCAAAATGCTCGATGCGTGCCTCTTGTTTATCGCAATGTGATCAATTTGGTTGACTGTTCGTTGATCTGGAGACCGCCATGTCCCCTTATGGATATCGACATGAGGAAACCGTGTGCTGGCTATAGTGGAATTTCGTTCCGTAGCGAAGTCAATTAGCCGAAGTCCGTTACCAGACGTGTTGTCGTGTAGGCTATATTTTCCGAAAGTACTGCTAAAGATGTCTTTTCTTCCTACCTTTGCGTTAAAATCTCCCAGCACGATTTTAACATCGTACTTTGGTAGTCGCTCAAAGGTTTTGTCGAGGAGCTCGTAGAAGCAATCCTTAGTTATATCATCCTTTTACTCCGTCGGAGCATGAGCGCATATAATGCTTACGTTGGCGAATTTGGCCTTGATGCGGATTGTTACAATGCGTTTGCTAATGTCTTGGAAACATAAGACTTCTTGCCTAAGTCTGGCACTTATAACAAATCCACATCCGAATACCTGCTGTTTCTGCTCACTATAACACGGTCCATAGTAGATGTCACAGTTTTTATCCTCTTTTTGCCCGGCCCATCCCATCGCATTTCCTGGATGACAGTGATGTCTGGTTTGTAGCAGTTTACGGCTTCCGCTAGTTGTTCGCCTGCACCTCTCCTGTTTAACGTTCTCACATTCCAGGTGCCTATACGAACGTCGTTGTCCTTTTTTCGTTTAGCATGGTCGTCAACAATAATATCAGTTTTTTCCGAGGCTATTGGTTGCTTCGTAACATAAGCTATTGTTTTGACCCTTGGGGTTTTTCCGGGCCGGAAAATACCGATGTCAGTAGCCCATTTTGGAATATGAGCGCTGCCGTTGACCCATTGAGGGCTCCTCCGCCTCCAACTCTTTTCCAACACTCTGGCTCAGTATTGGAAATCCCTATAGACCTAGTGCTCAAATATGTCAATGAAGCTCATTTAGGGATAACACTACCAGTTCGATCAAACTGGAGCTGTAGGCGCCACCGTTGACTCCATCTAGGGAAAACCTCCGCTGCCGCGTGAGAGTGAGTGCCTTAGAAAGAGGACACTCCCCCCCTCTCTCGTGTTCTCTCCCCAACGACCTTCCAGAGGGGCTTATTACCCCATCTCCAGTCGAGGTACTAGGCACCCACCAGTCACCAGCGTGGAGTTGAGAGTTGGAGTTGATAGTGAGAGGCTAGACACCGATCTTACTTACTTTCCTTTTATTGTTCTTAATAACAGTCCCTTAGAATATGTTGAGACTGCGAAAAATCATGGGGTTATTTTTAATCGCCAACTAACTTGGGATAACCACATAAACGCTGCTGTTCGAAAGGTATACGGGATATTAAGGTATCTTTGGGCAACACAGTATTTAACTCTTATTAATATTCGATTATTATTAGCAAAGTTACTGGTCCTACCGATTTTGACATATGGATTTGAAATTTTTTGTAAATGTAACTTTGTTAGTAAAAGAAAACTTAATGTCGCTTTTAACAGCATCATACGATATGTGTTCGGGCAGCGTAAATATGTTAGTTTAGGTACGTTTTCAGTTCGGCTTCTCAATATGTTTTTTGAGAGTTACCTCCAGCTTAGCAGATCCTAAAACTGATAAGCCAAAGACCATTAAGCCAGTCAAAAAGACGAAAACAGTAATGGAAAATAAAAAAGTTATAAAACAGAACGTCGCTGGCCCATCGGCATTATCTGATGCGAGATCATACGCGCAAGTTGCGACACAGGGAAATCAGAGAAGATCAGATACAGCAGATCCGATCCGCCAACTATTAACTGTGATATATGAAAAACTTGATGAACAAACCAAGATCAATCAAGTTATATTTGACAAATTGAGCAAGCTCGAGTTCAAACCTCGAAAACCAAACAACAAAACATGAATATGACACAGCTTCTTAAGATACTAACATGGAACGCAAATGGTCTCACAAACAAAATTGACGAACTGGAAGTTATTCTATGGAAAAACAATATTGATATATGCTTGATATCGGAAACTCAGTTAAAAAGGGAGCGTGAGCATCTAGAAGAAACGTTCAAGCCGTTTGATGGAAGAATCCTGAGCGCAGAACTGTATGCTAATATGGCACCCGATAACTATAAAGTTAAAGCCGTATCCCTGTCCGAGCTTCGAATGACAATAAGAAAGTTAAAAAATAACAAAGCTCCAGGATATGATTTAATCACCGGCGAAATCCTGAAGGAGCTACCGAAAAAAGCATTAGTTAAGTTGCTCGACATTATAAATGCTTCTCTGAGACTTTTATATGTTCCAAGGCAATGGAAAGTCGCTGAAGTCATTATGGTCCCGAAACCGGGGAAAAGTCCAAACGATAAGAAATCATATAGACCCATTTCGCTCCTGCCGATCATATCTAAGGTTTTTGAGAAAATTATGCTAAAACGATTACAACCAGTAATTGAAGAAAGACGCTTGATCCCAGATCATCGATTCGGCTTCCGGGTGAAACATTCCACAATCGATCAGGTTTATCGAATAACTAATGAAATTGAAAATGCTCTAGAATGGAAAAAGATCTGCTCTGCCGTTTTTCTTGACGTATCACAAGCTTTCGACAAGGTATGGCACGAAGGTCTAAGGTATAAATTAAGGACAATCCTACCGACAAAATTATACAAACTATTGGAATCCTACCTTGAAAACAGACTGTTTCGTATTAGACATGAGACTGAATACTCAGAATTCAACGAAATCCACGCTGGTGTTCCGCAGGAAAGTGTTCTCGGACCAATCCTATTCTTGCTCTACACAAGAGATATACCACAAGAAGAAGGGACCATCGTCGCAACGTTCGCAGACGATACAGCTATCCTCGCAATGGATGAGTCCGTGGAATCATCATCGGGAAAACTCCAACGGGCTCTGAACAAAATATGTGAGTGGACAAAGACCTGGCGAATTGCCCTGAACGAGACCAAGTCAACGCATGTCAACTTTACGTACAAAAGATAAACAACTAACCTGTTTTCATTAACTCGGGACAAATACCATACGTAAATGAGGCAAAATATCTAGGAATTACCCTAGACGCAAAACTTAAGTGGAAGTCACACGTTAAAAGAAAGCGGGACGAGCTCGCAATCAGACTCAGAGAAATGTATTAGCTGCTCGGAAGATATTCGAAGCTAAGCATATACAACAAACTGCTTCTGTATAAGCAAGTGCTAAAACCTTGTTGGACATACGGTATACAGCTTTGGGGTTGTACCAAACCAAGCAATATTGCTATACTGCAAACATTCCAAAAAAAAAACCCTAAGAGCAATAGTGAATGCTCCATGGTATATAAGGAATAGCGATATTCACAGAGATCTAGGAATTGCTACCGTGAGTAACGAAGCAACAAACTTTGCTCGTAAACTTCGTACTCGTATTTATGTCCATTGTAATAATGAAATAATTAGTACTCTGGACGTGACAAACCTTGAGCCGCCGACTACAGAGAACAAGACCGTTCGACCTAGCGCCATAAGGGAAAACCGCTTGTTATGACGGTATTAGTAGGTGCGTTCATTGGAATCAAAGATTATGAATTATATACAGATGACGCATTGAGAACAAAAAACAGAAGCTTTTGCTCAGTAGCTTCATGGTATGGGCGAGCGGTGTGCATGAAAACACATGAAAAACAAGAACAAACATATCCCAACCCATCCTTAAAATTAATATCCTCAAAATATAGGCCTTATGGCGATGAAATACAGAAAATAACATTGTCACAATATATTGCTCAGACAGTTTATCAAAATCTTTTGTGGTTCGACTAAGAACAACTCATTTCTATTGCTAATGCCTTGGGATGGGGTATACAAATGGTTTTTGTAAGAAAACGCCCCAAAATGTGGGCGTAGGTGAAAATTATCTATGGACAAAATGTTTATATTACCATTGCGGAAGTATTTGCATCACAAATTTTTTCGAAAGCTTTAAAATTTGGATAAACAATTTTTTTTTAATAAAAACGCCCCCAAAAAGTGGGCGTGGCAAAAAACTTTGTATGAATTAAATATAGATATTAGGATTGTCTAAATATGCTGCTCAGACACTTTTTTGAAGTTCCTTACGGTTTGGCTTAAAACTACGTTTTTTTCTAATAGGGGGCGTGGCAGTGGGCGGATTTCAAAAATGTTTACACTTGTTCTGCTTCGTTGGCAAGAGAGTCTATATATCAAATTTCAAAATTTGGACAAAAAAATTTTTAATGAAAACGCCCCCAAAAAGTGGGCGTGGCAGAAAACTTTGTATTGACGAAATATAGATATTAGGATTGTCTATATATGCTCTTCAGACGCTTTTTTGAAATTCCTTACAGTTTGGCTTAAAACTACGTTTTTCTAAAAGGGGGCGTGGCAGTGGGCGGATTTCAAAAATGTTTACACTTGTTCTGCTTCGTTGGCCAGAGAGTATATATACCAAATTTCAACACTCTAGCTCAAAATTTAAGGCCCAAAACTCGGTGACACACAGACGGACGGACGGACAGACACACATGGCTTAATCGATTCAGCTAGCGATTCTGAATCGATCCATATACTTTGAGGTATATGTATCGAAATTATTTTTCTATGTTACAAACTTAATGTCAAAACTAATATACCCCCCTATGGGATAGGGTATAAACATATAAGGAGGCTACAATCCGCTGTGCGGATCGTTGAATTACCTATCCCATCCCATCCTTAAAATCAATATTTCCAAAAAGTGGGCTTTATGGGCCTATAATATAGAAAATGACATTGTCACATCATATTGTTCAAACAGTCT
The DNA here is from genome assembly GCA_932526625.1 of Rhingia campestris. NCBI lineage: Eukaryota > Metazoa > Arthropoda > Insecta > Diptera > Syrphidae > Rhingia > Rhingia campestris. The sequence continues at coordinate 136,842,527 of OW052182.1, read as the reverse complement.
ATCAGAATCTTTTGTTGTTTGACAAAAAACATCGTTTATCTCCTGCATATGCTATGGGGTAGGGTATACAAACGGTTTTTGTAAGAAAACTCCCCCAAAAAGTGGGCATGGGTTAAAATGGTCTATAGACGAAATGTTCATATTAACATCAACCAACAAGGCTACAATCCGCTGTGCGGATCGTTGAATACCCTATCCCATCCCATCCTTAAAATTAATATCTCCAAAAAGTGGGCTTTATGGCCTATAATATAGAAAATGACATTGTCACAACATATTGTTCAAACAGTTTATCAGAATCTCTAGTTGTTTGACAAAACACATCGTTTTCCTCCTGCATATGCTATGTGGTAGGGTATACAAACGGTTTTTGTAAGAAAACGCCCCAAAAAAGTGGGCGTGTATTAATATGGTATGTAAACAAAATGTTCATATTAATAATGTTAATGATTCTGCATCAAAAATTTTTTCGAAAAATTTAAAATTTGATTGAAAACGCCCCCAAAAAGTTGGCGTGGCAAAAAACTTTATATGAACGAAATATATATATATTACGATTGTCTAACACCGTTTCTCAGACATTTGTTTAAAATTCCGTACCGTGTGGCCAAAAACTACGTTTTTCTAAAAAGGGGGCGTGGCAGTGGGCGGATTTGAAAAAAATGTACACATGTTCTGCTAGGAACAACAGAGACCACGTGTACCAAATTTCATCATTCTAGCTCAAAATTTAAGGCCCAAAAACTGGTGACGTACGGACGGACGGACAGAAATGGCTAAATCGACTCAGCTAGCGATTCTGAGTCGATCCATATACTTTGAGGTATATGTAGCTAAATTATTTCTTTATGTTACAAACTATGTATCAAAACAAATATACCTCTATGGGATAGGGTATACACATATGAGAGGGCTACAATCCACTGTGCGGATCGTTGTATACCCTATTACATCCCATTTGTAAAACTAATATCCCCAAAATGTGGACATGGCTTAAAACATGATGGGGATTAAATATAACAAATGACAATGTCACAACAAATTGTACGGTTCTACAAAAGACAAGGTTTTTCTCCTGCATATGTTATGGGGTAGTGTATACAAACGGTTTTTATATAAAAACGCCCCCTAAAAGTGGGCGTGGGTTATAATGGTCTAAATGTTATTAATTATTCTGCATCAACATTTTTTTCGAAAATTTTAAAATTTTACCGTAAAGGTTTTTAATTAAAAACGCCCCCAAAAAGTGGGCGTGGTAAAAAACTTTATATAAACGAAGTATAGATATTACGATTATCTAACTACGCTTTTCAGACACCTTTTTAAAATTCCTTACGGTTTGGCCAAAAACTACGTTTTTCTGAAAAAGGGCGTGGCAGTGGGCGGATTTCCAAAATTTTTACACTTGTTCTGCTGGGAGCAACAAAGACCACGTGTACCAAATTTCATCATTCTAGCCCAAAATTTAAGGCCCAAAAACTGGTTAAGTACGGACGGACAGACAGACAGACATGGCTAAATCGACTCAGTTTTCGATTTTGAGTCGATCCATATACTTTGAGGTATATGTAACTAAATTATTTCTCTGTGTTACAAACCATGTATCAAAACTAATATACCCCTATGGGATAGGGTATAAAAACATATGAGAGGCTACAATCCGCTATGCGGATCGTTGAATACCCTATCCCATCCCATCCTTTAAATTAATATCCTCAAAATATAGGCCTTATGGCGATGAAAAACAGAAAATGACATTGTCACAATATATTGCTCAGACAGTTTCTCAAAATCTTGTGTGGTTCGACAAAAAACAACGTATTTCTATTGCTAATGCCTTGGGATGGGGTATACAAATGGTTTTTGTAAGAAAACGCCCCCAAAATGTGGGCGTAGGTGAAAATGATCTATGGACAAAATGTTTATATTACCATTGCGGAAGTATTTGCATCAAAAATTTTTTCGAAAGTTTTAAAATTTGGACAAAAAGCGTTTTTTACTAAAAACGCCCCCAAAAAGTGGGCGTGGCAAAAAACTTTGTATGAACGAAATATAGATATTAGGATTGTCTAAATATGTTGCAAAGACACTTTTTTGAAATTCCTTACGGTTTGGCCAAAAAATATGTTTTTCTAAAAAGGGGGCGTGGCAGTGGGCGGATTTCAAAAATTTTTACACTTGTTCTGCTTCGTCGGCCAGAGAGTCTATATACCAAATTTCAACACTCTAGCTCAAAATTTAAGGCCCAAAAATCGGTGACACACAGACGGACGGACGGACGGACGGACGGACGGACAGACAGACAGACATGGCTTAATCGACTCAGCTAGCGATTCTGAATCGATCCATATACTTTGAGGTATATGTATCGAAATTATTTCTCTATGTTACAAACTTAATGTCAAAACTAATATACCCCCCTATGGGATAGGGTATAAACATATGGCGGGCTGTGCCAGCACGACCCGCCATAGAACAATTTTTCTTATATGGAGTGCGTCATCTGTATAGAATTCATAATCTTTGCTGGAATGCTACCTACCAAACGCGATTAACACTACAGAAGCGTAAACTACTTGTTAAGGATACTTAGTCGTAGTCATCACAAAAAAAAACATATGAGAGGCTACAATCCGCTATGCGGATCGTTGAATACCCTATCCCATCCCATCCTTTAAATTAATATCCTCAAAATATAGGCCTTATGGCGATGAAAAACAGAAAATGACATTGTCACAATATATTGCTCAGACAGTTTCTCAAAATCTTGTGTGGTTCGACAAAAAACAACGTATTTCTATTGCTAATGCCTTGGGATGGGGTATACAAATGGTTTTTGTAAGAAAACGCCCCCAAAATGTGGGCGTAGGTGAAAATGATCTATGGACAAAATGTTTATATTACCATTGCGGAAGTATTTGCATCAAAAATTTTTTCGAAAGTTTTAAAATTTGGACAAAAAGCGTTTTTTACTAAAAACGCCCCCAAAAAGTGGGCGTGGCAAAAAACTTTGTATGAACGAAATATAGATATTAGGATTGTCTAAATATGTTGCAAAGACACTTTTTTGAAATTCCTTACGGTTTGGCCAAAAAATATGTTTTTCTAAAAAGGGGGCGTGGCAGTGGGCGGATTTCAAAAATTTTTACACTTGTTCTGCTTCGTCGGCCAGAGAGTCTATATACCAAATTTCAACACTCTAGCTCAAAATTTAAGGCCCAAAAATCGGTGACACACAGACGGACGGACGGACGGACGGACGGACAGACAGACATGGCTTAATCGACTCAGCTAGCGATTCTGAATCGATCCATATACTTTGAGGTATATGTATCGAAATTATTTATCTATGTTACAAACTTAATGTCAAAACTAATATACCCCCCTATGGGATAGGGTATAAAAATGAAAAAATGAGAGGATGAATTTCATACTACTATGAGCACGCGCGCGGTTCTCATAGCGAGGTGAGGTTTAGCCCGTAGTCATATATTGACTGACATTAATGAAATTGTGCGAACAGAAAATATATGAATCGGGCATAATCAATGGGACGGACCACTGGTATCCTATGAGGATTACTCACCTCCGGGCGAAAAAAAAAAAAAAAAACCCCAGCTTCGTACTCTGACTTTGCTCTCCGATGTTGTATTGACACGTCAGCCACGATACCTTTACTAGCGGATTAGATTATCATCTTCCCACAGGTCCTGCCAATTAATCCATCCTCACTACACATCTCTTGTATCTGAACGTCAATTTTGTATACCCTATCCCATAGGGGTATATTAGTTTTGACATTAAGTTTGTAACATAGAGAAATAATTCCGATACATATACCTCAAAGTATATGGATCGATTCAGAATCGCTAGCTGAGTCGATTAAGCCATGTCTGTCTGTCCGTCCGTCTGTGTGTCACCGATTTGTGGGCCTTAAATTTTGAGCTAGAGTGTTGGAATTTGGTATATAGGCTCTCTGGCCGACGAAGCAGAACAAAAGTAAATTTTTTTGAAATCCGCCCACTGCCACACCCCCTTTTAGAAAATGGTAGTTTTAAGCCAAACCGTAAGGAATTTCAAAATAGTGTCTGTGCAACATATTTAGACAATCCTAATATCTGTTTTTCGTCCATAAAAAATTTTTGCCACGCCCACTTTTTGTCGGCGTTGTTAGTAAAAAACGCTTTTTGTACAAATTTTAAAAAGTTCGAAAAAACTTTTGATGCAAATACTTCCGTAATGATAAAATAAACATTTTGTCCAGATGTCATTTTCACCTACACCCACTTCTTGGGGGCGTTTTCTTACAAAAACCATTTATATGCCTTACCCCAAGGCATATGCAATAGATAAACGTTGTTTTTCGTCGAACCACAAAATGTGTTGATAAACTGTCTGAACAATATGTTGCGACAATGTCATTTTCTGTATTTCATCACCATAAAACCTACATTTTGAGGATATTAATTTTAAGGATGGGATGGGATAGGGTATTCAACGATCCGCCAAGCGGATTGTAGCCTTCTCATATGTTTATAAAAGCCGTCCGTTTGTGGAATTCTCTACCTCGTAGTATAAGAGCCATAGATGCAAGTCCAATAAAATTTAAAAAGGAATTGAGAAATTATTGTTCTATGTAAATTATATTATATTCTTAAACTTATATTCTTATCACGTAAATTTAAGTAACATCTTGATATTTTGATTCTTTTTATACCCTATCACATAGGGGTATATAAGTTTTGATACTTAGTTTGTAACATAGAGAAATAATTAAGCTACATATAGTTCAAAGTATATGGATCGACTCAGAATCGCTAGCTGAGTCGATTAAGCCATGTCTGGCTGTCCGTCCGTCTGTACGTCACCGATTTTTAGGCCTTAAATTTTGAGCTAGGAGAATGAAATTCGGTATATAGGATCCTCGTCCGTGCCTACAGGACAAGTGAAAAAAATTTTGAAATACGCCCACTGCCACGCCCACTTTTAAGAAAAACTCAGTTTTTGGCCAAACCGTAAGGAATTTAAAAAAAGTTTCTAAACAACATATTTAAACAATCTTAATATCTATATTACGTCTATACAAAGTTTTTTGCCACGCCCACTTTTTGGGGGAGTTTTCAATAAAAAACTGTTTTCGGTCAAATTTTAAATTTTTCGAGTTTAAAAAAAATGCAGAATCATTAACATTATTAATATGAACATTTCGTCTATAGATCATTTTAAGCAACGCTCACTTTTTGGCGGCGTTTTCTTACAAAAACCGTTTATATACCCTACCCCATAGCATATGCAGGAGAAAAACGATGTTTTTTGTCAAACAACAAAAGATTCTAATTAACTTTTTGAACAATATGTTGTGACAATGTCATTTTCTATATTAGAATCCCATAAAGACCACTTTTTGGAGATATTAATTTTAAGGATGGGATGGGATAGGGTATTCAACGATTCGCACGGCGGATTGTAGCCTTCTCATATGTTTATACCCTATCCCATAGGGCGTATATTAGTTTTGATTTTGACATTAAGTTTGTAACATAGAGAAATAATTTCGATACATATACCTCAAAGTATATGGATCGATTCAGAATTGCTCGCTGAGTCTGTCTGTCCGACCGCCTTAAATTTTGAGCTAGAGTGTTCAAATTTGGTATATAGACTCTCTGGCCGACGAAGCAGAACAAGTGTAAGTGAAATTTTTTGAAATCCACCCACTGCCACGCCCCCTTTTTAGAAAACGTAAGGAATTTCAAAAAAGTGTCTGAGCAGCATATTTAGACAATCCTAATATATATTTCGTCCATATAAATTTTAAAAAGTTCGAAAAAAAATTTCATGCAAATACTTCCATAATGATATATTAAACATTTTGTCTATAGATCATTTTCATCTACGCCCACATTTTGGGGCGTTTTCTTACAAAACCCATTTGTATACCCTATCCGAAGGCATTAGAAATAGAAATACGTTATTTTTTGTCGAACCACAAAAGATTTTGATAAACTGTCTGAACAATAGCTATGTTGCGGCAATGTCATTTTCTGTATTTCATCGCTTTTATTGAGCTTTCTTATATGTTTATTTTTGAAAATAGCATTAAAGTCGGCCGTAACTAAAATCGTTTTATTTACACTCTATCCCATTGGGATATATTAGTTTTGACTGTTAAACGGAAAGACGAACAACATTCCGCTGTCAGGCAGAACGAAATGGCGGCGGCCATTTACATGACATCATATTCTCGACTTGATGTAAAAAAATTAAAAGACCAAATAAAAATAAATCACAAGAAGAATCAAAGTTTTTCATTTTTTTTTAAATTACAGCCAAAAACATCAGAAGGTTATTTTTGCGCCACCTTGTATAAGACCCTGATCATCCCAATCCTGCTCTATGGCGCCGAAGCATGGACCGTATCAAAAGCGGATGAAGAAACCCTTGGTCGAAAATCTTCGGTCCCGTTTGGACGGGCTATGGAGACGAAGATTCAACCAAGAATTATACGAGCTGTACAGCGACATGCCCTTGGTCAAAAAAATCTGCATTGGTCTTTTAAGATGGCTAGGGCATGTAGAACGAAGTGACACCAAAACTCCGGCTCCCAGAGTCTTCGATTCCTAGCCAGACGTCGGACGCAGTAGAGGATGACCTCGTCCTAAGTGGCGCGCACAAGTAACGTGTGATTTTTTAAGAGTTAAGTTTTTTAGGTTGGCAGCACTGGTTAGTAATAGCGTCCAAACGTCATCTGTCAAAGTGGAAAGTTTTCAGAATACTCTGCCATTTAATCATGAAAAGATTTACAAGCGCGCAACGATTGCAAATTATTGAAATTTATTATCGATATTCGTGCTCTGTAATAAATATGCAAATCCGCTGTTTTATTGAAAAATTGTGTTCCACGATGTGGCTCATTTCTGTCTCAACTGCTACGTAAATATGCAACACTGTCGCATTTAGAGTGATGAAAAAGACAGTTTGGTGTGGTTTATGGGCTGGTGGCATCATCGTTCCATTTTTCTTCAAATTCAGCAGCTTATCTCTCGAAATGGCCCTTTGAGTTGGCTGTGCCAAGATCATGCGATTTAACGTGTCTCGATTATTTGTTGTGGGGTTATGTAAAGTTGTTAGTCTATGTGGACAAGGCGAAAACGATTGAAGCCTAACAGGATAACATATCACGCGAAATTCTTGGAATATAGGCCAAAATGCTCGAAAAAGTTACGCAAATGGACCATTTGAAGCGGAGCCGCGTACAACATTTACATAAAGTTGCCTTTAAAACGTAAATGGCAAAGGCCTATTTATCAATTACAATAAAAACATTGAATATTCGATGCAAATTTAAATGTTTTATTCGATTTAAAAAAAAATAATTTTAAAAAATCACCCGTTAAGCGGTGAATACACATGACACTGGTGTGCAGACTGGTGTGATGACAGAAAATATCCATTCCGCCACACACGCAACACCAATCCGCACACATTAGTTGTTCATTTGTCATTTTTTGCCACACCGACACCAAAAATCAAAACATTTTGATTTTGTGCACACCGTGTGTGACACTGAAAATCGGTGTGCACACAGCCCGACTCACAGAACACATTCAAGCACACTGACACAAGTGTGGCACACCGGTGTCATGTGTATTCACCGCTTTAGAAACTGACCTCAACCAACTTGGATTGCGCATCTGGAGGCAGGACCGGACTTATTGGAGAGGCATGTTAGTTGAGGCCCAGGTTCATTCCGGACTGTAGCGCCACTTAAGTAAGTAAGTAAGGACTAAATATTCATATTATAATTACCAATGATGCCGCATCAAAAGTTTGTTCGAATATTTTCAAAATGTACCTACCGAAAAACGTTTTTTTTACTGACAATGCCCCCGAAAAGTGGGCGTGGTAAGAAACTTTATATAGACAAAATAAAGATATTAAGATGGGTGGATTTCAAAAAATTGCACACTTGTTCTGCTGGTAGCAACAAAGAGCACATGTATTTCATCATTCTAGCTCAAAATTTAAGGGCCAAAACCATTGACGTACGAACTGACGGACAGACAGACATGGCTGAGTCAACTTAGTTGGCGATTCTGAGTAGATCCATATATTTTGAGGTACGTCTACTTAAATTATTTATCTATGTTACTGGCTATGTATCAAAACTAATATACCTTCCCCTATGGGATAGGGTATTAAAACATATGAGAAGGCTACAATCCTCTGTGCGATTCATTTAATACCCTATCCCATTCCATACATAAAAAAGATCTCATAAATGTGGGCTTGGCTAAAACTTTATGTGGGTGATACAAAGAAAATGGCATTATCACAATATATGGCTCACACAGGTTATCAAAACCTTTTATGGTTTTAAAAAATCGATTTTCTATTGTCCGTCCGTCTTTACTTCATCGATTTTTAGGGCTTAAATATTTAGCTAGAATTATGAAATTTGGTATATGTCATACTTGTCCCTGTCCAAAGAAGGAAATTCGCCCACTGCCACTCCCAAATTTTTGAAAAACGTTCTTTGTGGTTGAACGGTGAACAATTTTAAAACAAGATATTTGCACAATCTCAATATATGGGGCCATTTTATATAAAAACCCTACCCCATAATATATGCAATAGAAAAAGGTATAATTTTAGATAAACTGTCTGAACAATATGATGTGTCAATGTCATTTTCCATTTTTTTATCCTCAGTAAACCCACATTTTGGGGATATTCATTTTAAGAGTCGGGTATAGATATCTTCTCTATAAAATGATCATATTGGGGGGTATAGATACTCTATAAAATGATCATATTTTTTTTGTGACGTTTTTTCCTGGCACAAATGTGCTGCACTGTCAACATAAATGCCGACAAAAAATGTTCAACAAAATTCAAAACATTCTGATATAAAAACGACTAATACCAGCGCGGTACAAGTATTTGAGACAGCATGTCCGCCTACTTGAAATAGCAACGCCCACTGGAGATATGTTACCCCGAAGAGGCTAAATGGAAAGCCACCTATCTGAGATTTTATTAATTACTTAATTGAATATTAAACACTACATCATGCACTCTCATTTAGGGCGGAATATCTAAATCCCCCTACATTCAACAGCAATAAATGTCACTGTGGCACCATCGACAGTCCGCAAAACATCTACTAGAAGCACTTAGTTATGTGGCGCACATTTCAATCTTGTTAAATGCAGAGGCCTAAATACGTTGTGATTTTTTGAGATGTATTTTTGAAATGTTTCTCATTTCATGGCTTCCACTTCAGATGACAACCAAATGGCAGCATAAATCTCTCCGGAATAAAAGAAGAAGCACTTGTTACTTGAGTTTTGTTCTTTTCGCCTGCTAACCGGTTCCATAGGAATTCATTTGATCAGCACTGATGTGCTTTGTGTCATCGTCATTTTCTGACTGGTACAAAAAGTTGAGATATACGGTTCCGCTAAAATAAATTAAAACATGATGCAGATGTTTGTTTGTTTTAAAATCGTTGCAAAATATACAAATGGAACAAATCTAAAAAATACAAATCTGTCGGATATACCTACTTAGAAACATATTGTTAACGAGATTGTTGTTTGATCGTGGACAAACATGTCTGTCTCTGATGATTTTATAATGTGGATAAAATATATTTTTAACGAAATTGAGTAAAGGTACAGATAAGGAATTACGTAGGCACACATCGGATTCTATATGACAACAATTGAATGTGTGATTAAAAAATATTTAAATCGATCTAAATAAGGGAAGTTAATAATGAAATGATGGATGTTATTGAATGGTAAAAGAACACAGTGCTGGGCGAACCAAAGTCCAGTCAAATTAAAAACATCCGCTGTGCGGATCGTTGAATACCCTATCCCATCCCATCTGTAAAACTAATGTCACCAAAATGTGGACATGGCTTAAGACACTATGGAGATTAAACATAGAAAATGCCATTGTCACAACAAATTTAATGGTTCTACAAAAGACAAGTTTTTTCTCCTGCATATGTTATGGGGTAGTGTATAAAAATGGTTTTTATATAAAAACGCCCCCTAAAAGTGGGAGTGGGTTAAAATGGTCTATAGACGAAATGTTCATAATAATATGACTAATGACTCTGCATCAAATTTTTAAAATTTAAATAAAAACTAGTAATACAGACCGTCGATGGACAGAACCATCAAACTCATCTTTTCGCACTTGAATTTCAAATTAAGAGATGTTTAAATAAACAACTTTAAGATTTTTCGATTCAATTTGAATATGTTTGCATCAGCTGTACATTATAGGTGCATCAATTAAGTTACAAACGTGAGTGCAATCGATTAGGTTTTGTTAAAGTTTACCATTATGGAATTTACACTGCCAACCGAATCGTACGATTCGCGGATAAAGATATTCTTCAATACCAGTTATTTTGATTTTATACCCTACTAGCTGATTAAAAAACGAAAAGTCAAAAAAGAAAACATTAATAAATGAAAGCAGGTAGTTTTCTAAAACGCAAAATTAACTTTTTATGTTCTTTTAGAACTCACTAAGTTTCTTAAAAGAATTGGTTAAAAAATTACAGGTCATTAAAAAGAGAGCAAAACAAGCTCTGCGAATCGCTTAATACCCTATCCCATTTAAATAAATGTCCCCATAAAGTATGCGTGGCTACAAATTTATGGGGATTGAATATAGAACATGGCATTGTCACCATATCTTGTAAAGACTGTTAATCTTTATCTTTTATGGTTCGACAAAAACGATGTTTTTCTATGGAATATGCTATGGGAAAGTCTACCCAACTAACAATTATTCTTCTATAACGCACAAAAATTTAATTTCCACAAGCAATTATTTCTATAGGCCTTATATAGTACTTATGCGCGGAGGTTGAGCATTTTTTCAGTCGATTGTTTGGGTAGAAGCTTGTTTAAGACATTATGCAGGAAAATGCACAAGCATAACCGCCAACGTATGTATGTACATGTACCATCCGTTAAGATGTTTCGGTAGAACTTCGCACGACGTTAAGCCGAAGCATAGCATGTGTAGAGCTTACGAATTATGGCTTTAAAAAGCTAATGTTAAAAGATCGGAAAAAGGTGAAAAGATCGGGACAAGGTGAAAAGCTCGGAAAAAAGATCGCGAACCTACCCGACTTAGTTTTCTTTCATGTTCCAGAGTACAGCCTAGTGGATAGCTTGTTGGACTTCCGTACTAGAGAACGCGAGTTCAAATCCCAGTAAGATAAGAGTTTTTATATAATTAATTGCATTGAATTTCATACTTTCATCATAACGAATTGGGTTTTATTAATTATAAGAGATTGAATATCATAAGAAAACATATGAGAGGCTACAATCCGCTATGCGGATCGTTGAATACCCTATCCCATCCCATCCTTTAAATTAATATCCACAAAATATAGGCCTTATGGCGATGGGCGTAGGTGAAAATGATCTATGGACAAAATGTATATATTACCATTGCGGAAGTATTTGCATCAAAATTTTCGAAAGTTTCAAAATTTGGACAAAAAGCGTTTTTTACTAAAAACGCCCCCAAAAAGTGGGCGTGGCAAAAAACTTTGTATGAACGAAATATAGATATTAGGATTGTCTAAATATGCTACTCAGACACTTTTTTGAAATTCCTTACGGTTTGGCCAAAAAATAAGTTTTCCTAACAAGGGGGCGTGGCAGTGGGCGGATTTCAAAAAATTTTACACTTGTTCTGGTGGCACGGACGAGGATCCTATATACCAAATTTCATTATCCTAGCTCAAAATTTAAGGCCCAAAAATGGCTGACGAACAGACAGACGGACGGACGGACAGACAGACAGACATGGCTAATTCGACTCAGCTAGCGATTCTGAGTCGATCCATATACTTTGAGGTATATGTAGCGAAATTATTTCTCTATGTTACAAACTAAGTATCAAAACTAATACACCCCCCTATGGGATAGGGTATAAATATAAAAGCAAAAAGAAAATAATAAAAAATAATGTAATTTTTCAACTTCAAGAAGACTTGCAAATATTTTCGAAAAGACTTTTTGAAAAGCCTATAAATTTAACCAGAGAATCCACGGTTAGGTAAGTTAACCAGACAAATCTGTAACCGGAATTTCGTTTGTTCATGCTTGGTTTCGAGTGTGTGTATTACTTTTGATGTGTCATTCACAGAACAAAGTTCCGTGCAAAAATAGAGAATTATTCATGTGCTATGTTCTTACTGGCGATGGGTTAATACAAATATTTATACCATATCGCATAGGGATATATTAGTTTTGATACATAGCTAATTTGTAACATAGAGAAATAATTTAGCTACATATACCTCAAAGTATATGGATCGACTCAGAATCACTAGCCGAGTCGATTAAGCCATGTCTGCCTGTCCGTCCGTCTGTCTGTATGTCACCGATTTTTAGGCCTTAAGTTTTGAGCTTGGATAATGAAATTTGGTATATAGGATCCTTGTCCGAAGTTACAAAACAAGTGTATTTTTTTGTTGAATACGCCCACTGCCACGCCCACTTTTTAGAAAAACATACTTTTTGGTTAAACGGTTAAGAATTTTGAAAAACTTGCTATACCAGATATTTTGGTAATCTGAATATCTATATTTCGCTCATATAAAGTTTTTTGCCACGCCCACTTTTTGGGGGCGTTTTTACTAAACTCAGAATCGATAGCTGAGTCGATTTAGCCATGTCTGTCCGTCCGTCCGTACGTCACAAGTTTTTGGGCCTTAAATTTTGAGCTAGAAGTATGAAATTTGGTATACGTGCTCTTTGTTGCTCCCAGCAGAACAAGTGTAAAAATTTTTGAAATTTTTGCTTCGGCTTAACGTCGTGCGAAGTTCTACCGAAACATCTTAACGTATGGTACATGTACATACATACGTTGGCGGTTATGTTTGTGAATTTTCCTGCATAATGTCTTAAACAAGCTTCTACCCAAACAATCCACTAAAAAATGCTCAACCTCCGCGCATAAGTACTAGAAGAATAATTGTTAGTTGGGTAGACTTTCCCATAGCATATTCCATAGAAAAACATCGTTTTTGTCGAACCATAAAAGATAAAGATTAACAGTCTTAACAAGATATGGTGACAATGCCATGTTCTATATTCAATCCCCATAAATTTGTAGCCACGCATACTTTATGGGGACATTTATTTAAATGGGATAGGGTATTAAGCGATTCGCAGAGCTTGTTTTGCTCTCTTTTTAATGACCTGTAATTTTTTAACCATTTCTTTTAAGAAACTTTGTGAGTTCTAAAAGAACATAAAAAGTTTATTTTGCGTTTTATAAAACTACCTGTTTTCATTTATTAATGTTTTCTTTTTTGACTTTTCGTTTTTTAATCAACTAGTAGGGTATAAAATCAAAATAACTGGTATTGAAGAATATCTTTATCCGCGAACCGTACGATTCGATTGGCAGTGTAAATTCCGTAATGGTAAACTTCAACAAAACCTAATCGATTGCGCTCACGTTTGTAACTTAATTGACGCACCTATAATGTATAGCTGATGCAAACATATTCTGTCCATCGTCGGTCTGTATTACTAGTTCTTATTTAACGGTCTTGGTAATATCAACATTTCTATAACGATTTGATTTAACCCAATTCTAATATTAAAGTTAATGTTGGAAATAAATCTACACGACATGGACAAAGTCAATTGAATCCCTTTAAAAGTGACAAAATAAGTGAAGGAAATCGTGACTCAATATCCAGCGATGAAGTTAGACCTAGGGAGTAAATAAATCGAACGACACATTTTCCTTTGTGAATAAAATATAAAATGCAGCTTATAGGGACAAAAACCCTCTAAAATATTCTGTCGTTTTACTACACTACATATTTAAATAAAAATTAAATTTTAAGGTTAGGCTAAGTATCGCTTGTTTTCTTTTAACAGGTGTTTAAAACTTTTGTGTATACCCTATCCCGTTTTTGGTCTGACGAATTACACGACTAGTTTGAATTATTATTAAAAGCTTATCTTAAATTGGCCGTTCATATTCGGTACACAATGCAACAGTTCGGTGTGAATCTGGACTTCTGACCAACATGCATCTTCAGTTAGTCAGAGTCCTAGCTAACTTCTCCAGTTGGTTGTGTCCGTACTAACTTGATCTGGCCACATAAGGTGATGTAAGACAGGATAACATAAGGTTGAACCAAAAATAATTAATAAAATTGTATCTATAAGTACACAAGTAAATGCCTAGTTGCTCTAACGTTTTATACATTTTGAATAGCAAGCATATAAAAAGGTATCGTTATGGCACATTCATTTGTGATTAACACTCGCATTCATGAGTATATTAAACTTTAAATCCGCAAATGTGTATTTGTTTCTGTTAATATATGATACATTGCATGTTCGTAATAATCTCCTTACTGAAAATTCATTTGTTTAAGGTCAAAATCTTTATAATTCTCTTCTTCTGGTATTTAATATTTTACTAAGAATACAATAATTTTTTCAACAGATACCGACTGGAGAAATAAATCCGCCCAATTTCTCCAAAAGCTATTTTGACTCTGGACCAAACGTTCTCCTCCAAAGAAAATACCACGCTCCATTTTCATACAAACTTTTTTTTTTGCTTCACCAGATGTTGGAGGTAACTCGATAAATTATATCCGCTTCACGGCGAAACAAAAAACATATTAAGATACAGCATTGAATGCATAACCTTAAGGGATAGCAACAGGTGAGGCACACTGTATCCACAACTTTATTTACACATTGGCAAGAAGCCAAATTAAAGCGGGAGTATAAGTGTTATCGAATCAAATTTACTAAAATACTTGATTTAGTATTTAGGACTCAGGTCGTAATTAAAAGAGAACAATCACCTGTTCCACAGAAATCTCAACAGAGTTTTTACTTTTTTTGCTTAATTTGTTTATTCTCGGCCCAATGACCATTTGGAAACAGCGAACCAGTGTTTCTTCCTTGTGCTATAATTAATTACAATATGGAGCCCTAGAATAAGGCCAACAATAAAAAAAATCGATTTGAGGACACTCTGCACGGGCACAATAACATGTTAAATTAGAAGAATGGATTTTTCTAAACGATCATCCCCATAGTCTCTAGTCCATATATTAATATGTTTGTTTTATGAAAACACACAAAGGACTTTATTGGTGTGAAACCGCGGTAGGGATTTATTTTGAAACTCTGCCAGAAACATCCAGAAATAGACGACGCACTCTCTTTATTTTTTTATACCCTATCCCATAGGGGTATATTCGTTTTAATACATAGATTTTAACATAGAGAAATAATTTCGCTAGATTTATCAGAATCACCAGCTGAGTCGATTGAGCCATGTCTGTCTGCCCGTCCGTCTGTCTGTATGTCACCGATTTTTAGGCCTTAAATTTTGAGCTAGGATAATGGAATTCGGTACATAGGATCCTTGTCCGAGGCTACAGAACAAGTGTAAACATTTTTAAAACCCGCCCACTGCCACGCCCACTTTTTAGAAAAAACGTTCTTTTTGGTTAAACGGTTAAGAATTTAAAAAAAAAACTTTCTAAATAAGATATTTAGACAATCTGAATATCTATATTCCGTTCATACAAAGTTTTTGCCACGACCACTTTTCGGGGGCGTTTTTAGTAAAAAATGCTTTTTGTCCCAATTTCAAAAAGTTCGAAAAAAGTTTTGAAGCACATACAAATGAAATTCCGAAATAGTAAAATAAACATATTGTCCATTTGATTACCCCATCCCAAGGCATTAGCAATAGAAATACACTGTTTTTTGTCGAACCACAAAATGTTATGATAAACTGTCTGAACAATATGTTGTGAGAATGTCATTTTCTGTATTTCATCGCCATACAGCCCACATTTTTCGGACATTAATTTTAAGGATGGGATGGCATAGGGTATTCAACGACCCGCACAGCGGATTGTAGCCTTCTCATATGTTTTTGATATGTCTGCATTTGATTTTGGTTGTATTTTGTGAAGACAGAGGACGAGGACGTATATTAACGAAACAATATAATTATTTTGAAGGGTTGTGCCAATTTGTCATTTCCCTGTAAATAACTTGAAATTAAACTGCAAATGACTGTACAAAGTGCAAGTGAGTTTGCAACAACTAAGCTATCATAATTAATTTTCATTGAATGACATTTAAAGTTCACTCCTAGGAAGCAGCATATTTGCAATTTTTAGTTTTCAGTTGAAACATAATATGCTATGCGAATGATGGTTCTGTGTGCATTGGTGTGAATTTGAATTGCGTCTACATTTGAAAGGTAGATGGGTATAATTGTTTTATAGTAGAGAATGTGCTTTAGGATATAGATTTTAACTAGAATTAAAAACAAAAACGAAATAATGAAATTAACCGAAATTTTAGGAAGAATTATCTAAATATTAATTCTTTTCGTTTCTAACAAAAGACACAAATTGTTTAACCGGTTATAATCGAAATGTTATATATGCACCTTATATTTGTTAATAAAATTTAATTTTTTTATAATAAAATAAATTGTATTAAAACAATTTTTGTATAAATAAATATTTGATACATAGCTTATAACATAGAGAAATAATTTCGATAGATATACCTCAATGTATATTGATCGACTCAGAATCCCTAGCTGAGTCTGCCTGTCCGTCCGTCCGTTCGTTTTGGGCCTTAAATTTTGAGCTAGGATAATGAGATATGATATAAATCCGCCCACTGCCACAGCAACTTTTTAGGAAAACTTTTTTTTTTTGGTTAAAAGATTAGGAATTTTGAAAAAGCGTCTGAATAATATATTTAGACCATCTCAATATCTATACTTCGTCCATATAAAGTTGTTTGCATGCCCACTTTTTGGGGGCGTTTTATAACAAAAACAGTTTTAGTAAAATTTTAATAATATTAAAAAAAATGTCTTATATTTATAGCATAAACGTCAACTTTATGTAATATTTACATATGAGTCACTTGTTCACGAAATTATTCAGAAGAAAACAGTAGAAACTGTCTATGAAAATCATTCTTAAAATATCCATCGCACATATCTCCTACTAAAATCCACAAATACAAGAAGACGAACATTTAGTGCATTTAGCTCTAATATAGTTTTAGAATTGTCTGCAGACATTAAAGTTCCACTTATAGGCAAATTAGTCTCCCTACATATCATCAGTTAGTCAAACTATTATAAAATGCTCGAGGTATAGCGTGGCGCGCATTCGGCCAGACAGTCAGACATGCAATGAAACGAACAAAAACGAACGTGAACTTCCTTAACCTCTGTCTTCAGTCACCACACGATGCATTGCACCGACGAACACTTGCGAAGCTGCAACTGTTCTTCCTCACGTCAATGATCAATTAAAAACATATGAAAAGGCTACAATCCGCTGTGCGGATCGTTGAATACCCTATCCCATCCCATCTGTAAAACACGATGGGGATTAAATATAGAAAATGACATTGTCACAACAAATTTTACAGTTCTACAAAAGACAAGGTTTTTCTCCTGCATATGTTCTGGGGTAGTGTATATAAATGGTTTTTATATAAAAACGCCCCCAAAAAGTGGGCGTGGGTTAAAATGGTCTATAGACGAGATATTCATATTAATATTACTAATGATTCTGCATCAACTTTTTTTTTTCGGAAATTTTAAAATTTGACCCAAAAAGGTTTTTTTTATTAAAAACGCCCCCAAAAAGTGGGCGTGGCACAAACTTTATATGAACGAAATATAGATATTCAGATTGTTTAAATATGTTGTTCAGCAACATTTTCAACATTCCTTACGGTTTGGTCAAAAACTATGATTTTCTAAAAAGGGGGCGTGGCAGTGGGCGGATTTCAAAAATTTGTACACTTGTTCTGCTGGGAGCAAAAAAGAGCTCGTGTACCAAATTTCATCATTCTTGCTCACTATTTAAGGCCCAAAAACTGGTGACGTACGGACTACTGGCTAAATCTACTCAGCTATCAATTCTGTGTCGATCCATATACTTTAAAGTATATCTAGCTAAATTATTTCTCTATGTTACAAACTATGTATCAAAACTAATATACCCATTATGGGATAGGGTATAAATACATTTCTGTAAGTATTCGCTATGCACTACATACTCATACTTTTTGCAACTGTCAAATGGTGCGACAGTGATACAATGATACTACATTGTAAACTAAGTGCTGTCACAATACGTACCCATGTACGTTATAAATATTGTTTTCGGAGTATTCTTCTGCTTCATCATGTGAGCCATGAAACGAAATTTATCCAATTGTTACAACTATTTGCAAATTTAACTATACCCCTGCTCTCCGAAAAACTAGAAGAATTCATTGTTATTTGTGACTTCTAGACTATGGCCTGTCAAAGGAGCTAACAAGTACATTGTACATATCAAAGGAATGAATTACATATGTATATTTATACCAGAGTATATCTACAACATCGCCTCTCTTCATGGTGTAGAACATTAACAGAAATATAATAGTTTCAGGAGTTCTGCATCTGGATAATGCTGTGTACATACCCTGTCCAGACGAGTGTATCTTACTTTGTCTTTGTATAAGGAATTTTGAACCAGGACCGGGTAAGACGGAGGAATTTTGGGAAAGCAACTGGAAAATCTTTTGGCAGTTCCTAACAAAACATTAAGCCAGACAGCGCGTTGTAGTTTATGCGCATAGGATTGTAGATGTGTATATCACTTTGAGATTTCATTTATGTCTTGGATTTAATTAGCTATAAATGAAGAGAAGCCAACTTGGCTGGCGACGACAGTTCTAGAATTTCTTTTTTGTTACCCGGTTCATTCTTTTAGACAACTTAATAATGCTTCCAGAAAGCCATTCGGTAAGACTTTAAATGCAATTTCTCTTCGACTAAGGAGTAAATACAGTATGAACTTGTATAGTCGTATATTACTGCAGTCAAGTTGTGGGGTTGCTAAGGAACGAGGTAAGAGCTGAAATACGAATGTTATACACAATTGCAGGGGTAAATAACTCAGTGAATTGTGTTTTAAAATCAATCGCTACATAGTAATCACTATTACAAATGAAGGTAGCAGAAGTAAAAACCAACATGGTGATGTAAGTGGCCCTGTCCTATAGATATTTGGCACTTGGAAGAAATTAAATTATTATGGTTCAAAATTTTCAAGAATATGTGTGGTTAATAACCTTTCTTTGCGAATTGGGTATTAGTACTAGCTAATTCATAATTATAATATTATCATTGTTTTGAAAGATAATTATTAGGTAAGTGTTCAATTAAATATGTAAAACTCACTTAAATCTGCCGAAGAAATAGTAATATCAATTAATGTAATTATTTAATTTACTGAAATTGAATAAAAAAGTAAACAAAATCTTCATGAAAGCAATACCATTGCTTTCTATATTACAATTACTGTTTTAAACAAATCCACATAATAAGTTTTGGTCCAACTATGAACTTCTTAAAGAAATTTTCAGTTTTGTCAAATAATGGAAACTCATTATACAGTCGACGACGGATATTAAAAAAACACTCATATAAGAACATATCTATTATAAGAAACGCATATGGAAACACCGTGTCTTTCCTCTATAAGTCTATATAAATAATAGCTGATATAAGAAACAAACTTTTTTCACAAAATGTACTACATAAAAGTAAATCTCACGCATATAAAAAACGTGTATCGTTCCAATTTTAGTATGCATATGTTCTGACGAAGAATTGGATTAAATTTTCTTTATATCAATCTTATACGTTGTAAAAAAAAGCATCTCTTATGGCCTTGATGCCTTACCGAAATAATTTGTAAATTTATTTGTAAACTTCAGCTAAACTATGCATTCAAATTACATCACAGAATTGGAAAATGAAGGGTTTGCCGGAGAGCTTGATGAAACAAATAATAAACGAAGTTATAGAAAAAGAAGTAGCTAGATGAGGATTTGAGGACGTCTATTAAAACAATTGCCACGACAGCTTTGCAAGCGCCAAAAAGGGCTAATGCTGTTAAGTTTTTTTTGTTTTAAATCGTTATTTAGATAATGATGCCGAGTAAAATATGAACGATATTAAAGAAATTCTTTTCAAAATAGCAATTTAATTTTTTTGCAAGCAAAATGGAGGACTATTTTCAAAAGTCCAATTTGTAAATGCATATGAACATAATATAATCATGGATATTGTCGTGAAAATTGCTTCAATACTTTGCGTATATGTAACAAGTCATTACACACTATCCCATAGGAGTATATTTGATTTGACATTAAGTTTGTAACATAGAGAATAATTTCGATAAGTATACCTCAAAGTATACGTATCGACTTAGAATTTGTCCATCTATGATCAACGATTTTTTGAATTTTGAGCTAGCTTGTTAAAATTTGGTATATACCCTCTCTGCCCGACAAAAGAGAAGTGTAAAATTTTTCAAAATCCGCACGCTGCTATGCCCACTTTATAAATAATCGTTTTTTTCTGATCAAATAGTAAGAAATCTAAAAAAAAAAAGTAAGATATTTCGACTTTGTCACCGTCTATATTTCGTCCATAAGCCACGCCTACTTTTTGTAGGCGTTTTCCTTAAAATAAAACGATTTTTGGCAAAAGTTTAGATAGATAGATTAGTTTAGAAATTAATCTAAGATACATTTCGTCCATATATATTTTTGACTCACGTCCACTATTTGGGGCGTGTATACAAAAACTAATTGTATACTCGTACCCATATAATTTTCAATAGAAAAACGTTGTTTTAACAAACCATTAAATAATTTGATAAACTGTCACAGCGACATTTTGTGAAAATGCCACTCCCACGTTTTGGGGATGTTTAATTTAAGGATGGGAATAGGGTATTCAACAATTCGCACAGCGGATTATAGTTTTCTCATGTGATTTTATAAGTCATTAGGTAGGCATTATATACTTTTTTGTGATAGGTAAATGTATGTATACACTTGTATATACATATTTACACACAATAAAATATATGTGATATGGAATACTTTAAACTTTAAACGTTAAAAACTCAATTTTTTTTAGTTTATCTAACAAATAATCTTTTCTCTAAACTCTTTCTGTTGGTGCATCGGTACATTTTTCTCATATAGGGTAAAGGTGTCAACAGTGGATCACTTTTTACTTTCTGCGCCGTTGAGCTCGCATTTATAATTGTATAGCCATGACATTTTTTCCACACCTTTTTCAATGTTTTATCTTCATTTTAAGAACAAAATCTAAAAGCTTTATTGATGTTGAGATAGTGATAAAAATATTTGAAATTTCCCTTCCAACGTGATCCGCTGTGTACCATGGGTGTACACAGTGAGTCACTGCAAGGTACACAGTGAAACAAGGATTTAAAATCGCTTTATTAAGTAAAAACATATGAGAGGC
Source organism: Rhingia campestris (assembly GCA_932526625.1). Classification (NCBI taxonomy): domain Eukaryota; kingdom Metazoa; phylum Arthropoda; class Insecta; order Diptera; family Syrphidae; genus Rhingia; species Rhingia campestris. The sequence goes on along the minus strand of OW052182.1, from coordinate 136,821,101 downwards.
TACAATCCGCTATGCGGATCGTTGAATACCCTATCCCATCCCATCCTTTAAATTAATATCCTCAAAATATAGGCCTTATGGCCATGAAATACAGAAAATGACATTGTCACAATATATTGCTCAGACAGTTTCTCAAAATCTTGTGTGGTTCGACAAAAAACAACGTATTTCTATTGCTAATGCCTTGGGATGGGGCATACAAATGGTTTTTGTAAGAAAACGCCCCCAAAATGTGGGCGTAGGTGAAAATGATATATGGACAAAATGTTTATATTACCATTTCGGAAGTATTTGCATCAAAAAAAATTTTTTTTTTCGAAAGTCTTAAAATTTGGACAAAAAGCATTTTTTACTAAAAACGCCCCCAAAAAGTGGGCGTAGCAAAAAACTTTGTATGAACGAAATATAGATATGAGGATTGTCTAAATATGCTACTCAGACACTTTTTTGAAATTCCTTACGGTTTGGCCAAAAAATAAGTTTTCCTAAAAAGGGGGCGTGGCAGTGGGCGGATTTCAAAAATGTTTACACTTGTTCTGGTGGCACGGACGAGGATCCTATATACCAAATTTCATTATCCTAGCTGAAAATTTAAGGCCCAAAAACCGCTGACGAACAGACAGACGGACGGACGGACGGACGGACGGACGGACAGACAGACATGGCTAATTCGACTCAGCTAGCGATTCTGAGTCGATCCATATACTTTGAGGTATATGTAGCAAAATTATTTCTCTATGTTACAAACTAAGTATCAAAACTAATATACCCCCCTATGGGATAGGGTATAAACATACGTTTTTTCATAATATATTTAAATTTATTAATTAAGTTTATTGATTAGGGATAAACTAAATAATAAAAACGAAAATAAAAAATCTTCAAGTTAATAAAAAAACATATGAGAGGCTACAATCCGCTATGCGGATCGTTGAATACCCTATCCCATCCTATCCTTTAAATTAATATCCTCAAAATATAGGCCTTATGGCAATGAAATACAGAAAATGACATTGTCACAATATATTGCTCAGACAGTTTCTCAAAATCTTGTGTGGTTCGTATTTCTATTGCTAATGCCTTGGGATGGGGTATACAAACGGTTTTTGTAAGAAAACGCCCCCAAAATGTGGGCGTAGGTGAAAATGATCTATGGACAAAATGTTTATATTACCATTTCGGAAGTATTTGCATCAAATTTTTTTTCGAAAGTTTTAAAATTTGGACAAAAAGCGTTTTTTACTAAAAACGCCCCCAAAAAGTGGGCGTGGCAAAAAACTTTGTATAAACGAAATATAGATATTAGGATTGTCTAAATATGCTACTCAGACACTTTTTTGAAATTCCTTACGGTTTGGCCAAAAAATAAGTTTTCCTAAAAAGGGGGCGTGGCAGTGGGCGGATTTTAAAAATTTTTACACTTGTTCTGGTGGCACGGACGAGGATCCTATATACCAAATTTCATTATCCTAGCTCAAAATTTAAGGCCCAAAAACCGCTGACGAACAGACAGACGGACGGACGGACGGACGGACGGACGGACAGACAGACATGGCTAATTCGACTCAGCTAGCGATTCTGATTCGATCCATATACTTTGAGGTATATGTAGCAAAATTATTTCTCTATGTTACAAACTAAGTATCAAAACTAATATACCCCCCTATGGGATAGGGTATAATAAAAATGTCACAAAACGTTATTTTTTTGTACAAAAATAAAATAAAATTGGTAATGAGCAACTCTCAATTATTGCTATAGGTAGGAAAGCTTCTAGCGAACATTACTATTTGCAAAATTAACGTGGAATGAAGAAATTGAATTCTTGAGTCTCGAACTGCTACCATGTTCAATGGAATCAATGATTCAGTGTGCACTACTTTAAACTGATCCAGTGTACACTGTTCTCATGTAACAAAAACATGTTCATAATTTATAAGATAATTCACCAAAGTAAACAAATCGACAAACATGATTAAGTCCATAAAAGCATAAGTATAAATATTAAACTCAAATACCGTTTCAATACACACTTTTTCAATAAGATCGAAAATAAAACAGAAAAAATAACATATGAGAGGCTAAAATCCGCTGTGCGGATCGTTTAATACCCTATCCCATCACATCCTTAAATTAAAATCCCCAAAATGTGGTCTTTATGGTCGTAAAGTATTGTTGTCACAACATAATGTTCAGAAGGTTTATCAAATTCTTTTATGCTTCGACGAAAAACAACGTTTTTCTATTGCATATGCCTTGGGGTAGGGCATACAAATTTTTTTTTGTAAGAAAACGCCCCCAAAAAGTGGGCGTGGGTTAAAATGGTCTATAGACGAAATGTTCATATTAATACTACCCATCATCGTGCATCATTTTTATACCCTATCCCATAGGGGGGTATATTAGTTTTGATACTTAGTTTGTAACATAGAGAAATAATTTTGCTACATATACCTCAAAGTATATGGATCGACTCAGAATCGCTAGCTGAGTCGAATTAGCCATGTCTATCTGTCCGCCCGTCTGTCTGTTCGTCACCGATTTTTGGGCCTTAAATTTTGAGCTAGGATAATGAAATTTGGTACATAGGATCCTCGTCCGTGCCACCAGAACAAGTGTAAACATTTTTGAAATCCGCCCACTGCACGCCCACTTCTATATACGAAACTTCAAAACTCTAGCTCAAAATTTAAGGCCCAAAAATCGGTGACACACAGGCGGACGGACGGACAGACAGACAGACATGGCTTAATCGACTCAGCTAGCGATTCTGAATCGATCGATATTCTTTGAGGTATATGTATCGAAATAATTTCTCTATGTTACAAACTTAATGTCAAAACTATATACCCCTATGGGATAGGGTATAAAAACAATACTTAATATTCTTGTAAAAATAGAGCCTATGCGTAAGGATTCCATACTAGTTCTCCAGTGCAAGCTAAGCGCTGCCAAGGATACAATCATACGCAAAGCTATTGTGTGTAAAATGTGCCGGAAATCATCTGACGGTAGATTGTATGTCAGACAAGAAAACTCCTTCTATCTGCATTAACTGTAAAGGCAATCATCCGGCAAATTATCGCGGCTGCAAAGTAGCTAAAAAGTTGCAAAAAAGACGGACGAAATTGAATAGTATTAATTCACAGAAATTAAATTTAAACAAGCAAAAGCCTAAAATTCCGATTAAAAATATATCGAAGACAAAGCAGGCCATAATCGAAAAACCTAAATTTTCACAAACTACGCGGTCATCAGATATCCGTTCGGATCTTGTACATCCAAAAACCAAATGTACAAACGTATGCTCAAGCTACAGTATCCAATAACTCCCAACAAAATATCTCACCTGACCCAGTTTCAAATGTATTTGCGATTATTCTTTCAAAACTTGAGGAACAGAGCAAAACGAATAAACTTATTTTTGACAAGCTCGTTAAGCTCGAAAATAGTATTCGCAATAGAAGTACCCCACCATTAACATGAATAGGTTGCTTAAAATTCTTACGTGGAATGCCAATGGCCTTTGGCAAAAACTTGGATAACTTGAATTATTTATGCAGAAAAAAGATATGGACTTCTGTTTAACATGTGAAACTCACGCAAAGAGTAATTCGAACTTACAGATTAAAGGTTACCTCGACTATCATGCTCTACATCCATCGAATAAGGCTAGAGGTGGAGCCTCACTATATATAAAAGAGTGTATCGAACATTCGATTGGTCTTAAATTAGAAATCGAAACAATGCAAGTTAGCTCTATACAAGTCAAAAGCAAACAATCCTTGCTGAGGATATCGTCTATTTACTGCCCACCACGATGCAAGGTTGAGAAAATTGACTTTGAAAACTTGCTTAATTCCCTTGGACAACGTCTTGTCATCGGAGGGGACTTAAATGCAAAACATACATTCTGGGGATCTAGATGTATATCACAGAAAGGTAGGAAGCTTTATGATGTAGGTAGAAAGTACAATACCGAATTTCATTCTACGGGAAAACCAACTTACTGGCCAACTGATGTTAGAAAAAAACCGGATTTGATCGATTTTTTCATTGTAAAAGGTCTGCCGTCCAATCGAATCAAAGTAGAAGAATGCTGTGATCTTTCCTCTGATCATTCTCCAGCCATTTTAAAAACGAGCGAGTCACTGATTATCAATGAAAACCCACCCAGATTAACAAACGGGAAAACCAACTGGGAAGGTTTCAAAAACGATATTGAAAATAATATCCGACTGGGTGTATCGCTTAGAACACCATTGGCACTCAAATTCGCGGATGACTACTTTATCGATACCATCCAAAAAGCAGCATGGAATAATACTCCTCAACAGAACAAAATTGTGAGCTATAGTAAAATTAAGTACCCCCAAAAAATACAAGATTTAGTAAGACAAAAAAGAGAAGCTCGTAAAAGATGGCACCAAACTCGTGCCCCGCAAAATAAAACACATCTCTATCGGTTGAATAATTTGCTATCAAATTCGATTAAAAATTTTAAAAACCATACAGTAGAAACTTATCTGCAAGCCTAACCGCTGGAAAGGAATCGAATTATTCGCCCTGGAAAGCAATTAGAGTCATAAAACGGCCAAAACTCAAGACGTTTGGGCAAAAAGCGATAAGGAAAAAGCTGAAGTTATTGCCTCACATCTTGAGGAAACATTTAAGCCATTTGATGGTCCAGCGCAAAATGAAAACTTTAATATATTCGAGAGTACAACCGATAAAAACATAGTAAGATATGCAAGTATTGCCGAACTTAAACGGGAAACTAAAGCCTAAAAAAGCTCCGGGTTATGACCTGATTACAGGAGAACTTCTTAAAATGTTGCCTCGGAAAGCATTAACTAAGCTTCTTTATACCCTATCCCATAGGAGTATATTAGTTTTGATACACAGTTCGTAACATAGAGAAATAATTTAGCTACATATACCTCAAAGTATATGGATCGACTCAGAATCGCAAGCTGAGTCGATTTAGCCATGTCTGTCCGTACGTCCGTACGTCACCAGTTTTTGGGCCTTAAATTTTGATTAGAAGGATGAAATTTGGTACACGTGCTCTTTGTTACCCAGCAGAACAAGTGTAAAAAATTTTGAAATCCGACCACTGCCACGCCCTCTTTTTAGGAAAACTTGTTTTTTGGCCAAACCGTAAGGAATTTCAAAAAAGTGTCTGAGCAGCATATTTAGACAATCCTAATATCTATATTTCGTTCATACGAAGTTTTTTGCCACGCCCACTTTTTGGGGGCGTTTTTAGTAAAAAACGCTTTTTGTCCAAATTTTAAAACTTCCGAAAAATTTTTTGATGCAAATACTTCCGCAATGGTAATATAAACATTTTGTCTATACATCATTTTCACCTACGCCCACATTTTGGGGGCGTTTTCTTACAAAAACCATTTGTATACCCCATCCCAAGGCATTAGCAATAGAAATACGTTGTTTTTTGTCGAACCACAAAAGATTTTGAGAAACTGTCTGAGCAATATATTGTGACAATGTCATTTTCTGTATTTCATCGGCATAAGGCCTATATTTTGAGGATATTAATTTAAAGGATGGGATGGGATAGGGTATTCAACGATCTGCATAGCGGATTGTAGCCTCTCATATGTTTTTATTATAAATGCGTCAATCAGATTAGAAAACATACCAAGACAATGGAAAGTCGCGGAAGTGATTATGGTCCTAAAACCAGGAAAATCACCGAATGAAATAAAATCTTACAGGCCTATTTCACTTCTTCCAATAATTTCAAAAGTTTTTGAACGGATATTACTCGGTCGCTTACACCCCATAATTGACCAGAAACGTCTTTTACCTGACCATCAATTTGGGTTAGAAGTAAACATTCAACGGTGGACCAAGTACATCGAATTACAGATGTAATTGAGAAAGCTTTCGAAGAAAAGAAAATTTGTTCAGCCGTATTTCTTGACGTGTCGCAAGCTTTTGACAAGATGTGGCACAAATGCCTTACGTATAAACTAAGTCAAGTTCTGCCAGAACAATTATATAAAATCCTCGTGTCGTATCTTGAGCATAGACTCTTCCGTGTCAAACTTGGAAGTGAATATTTCAAGTTCACAAAAATAATGGCAGGTGTACCGCAAGGAAGCGTCCTTGGACCAATCCTGTACCTCCTATTCACTCGTGATATCCCACAAACAAACGATACAATAGTTGCAACGTTTGCATACTGCTAGTATAGCACAACTATTATTTCCACAACAATAGAGGAAACAAATTTCAAATTACAAAACGCTCTTAACGAGGTTAATGAATGGACTAAATCCTGGCGGATTGCACTTAATGAGGGCAAATCGATCCATGTAGATGTTTCGTATAAACGGACAAACAATTTGCCTGTATTTCTAAATACGGTTCGAGTCCCGTTTGCAAATGAAGCGAAATATCTCGGTATGACACTCGATGCCGAATTAAAATGGAAGTCGCATGTTAAAAAGAAATGCGAAGAACTTAAGAATAAATACAGAGAACTGTACTGGTTTCTCGGAATATATTCGAAGCTTAACCTTTATAAGAAGCTGCTATTATACTAGCAAGTGCAAAAATCGGTTTGGAAACAAAATGTCAAGATCATCAATGCGCCGTGATCGTCAATGCGCCGTGGTAAGTAAGGAACGAAGATCTACGCAGAGATATGGGTATTCCCGCGGTTAAAGTTGAAACAAAAAAATTTGCACGAAAACATAAAAAACGTTTATTAGGACGTGTAAACATTTTTGAAATCCGCCCACTGCCACGCCCTATTTTTAGAAAAACGTATTTTTTGGCTAAACCGTAAAGAATTTAAAAAAAAATTTTTTTTTTGGCAGCATATTTAGAGAAACGTAATATTTATATTTCGTTCATATAAAGTTTTTTGCCACGCCCACTTTTTGTGAGCGTTTTTCATAAAAAAATGTTAAATATTTCGAAAAAAATGTTTGATTCAGAATCATTAGTTATATCAATATGAACATTTCGTCTATAGACCATTTCAACCTACGCGTTTTCTTACAGAAACCGTTTGTATACCCTACCCCATAGCATATGCTGGAGACAAACGATGTTTTTTGTCAAACAACAAAAGATTCTGATAAACTGTTTTAACAATATGTTGTGACAATGTCATTTTCTATATTATAGGCCCATAAAGCCCACTTTTTGGAGATATTAATTTTAAGGATGGCATGAGATAGGGTATTCCACGATCCGCACAGCGGATTGTAGCCTTCTCATATGTTTCTTTTGATTTTAGGGGTTTCTTATATCCGTCGTTGACTGATTCACATTGACAACAAGTTAATATGCGATCCTTGTCCGTGTTTTTAGAAAAAGTGTAAAAATCCCGCAAGCCCATTTTTTCGAAAAATGGTATTTTTGGTCAAACTGTTAAGGATTTTAAAGAAGTGTCTGAAGAAGATATTTAGAAAATCTTAATATCTATACTTGGCCCTTATTAAGTTTTTTTGCCACGCCCACTTTTTGGAGGCCAACCAAAAAAACACGTGTAAACATTTTTGAAATCCGCCCACTACCACGCCCCCTTTTTAGAAAAACGTAGTTTTTATCCAAAACGTAAGAAATTTTGCAAAAGTGTCTGAACAACATATTTAGAGAATCGCAATATCTATATTTCGTCTATACAAAGTTTGTGACACGCCCACTTTTTGGGGGTGTTGTCATAAAAAAAGTTTTTTGGTACATTTTTAAAATATTTGAAAAAAAAAATTTCGATGAAAGATCATTGGCTATGATAATATGAACATTTCGTTTATACATCATTTTAAACCACGCCAACTTTTTGAGGGCATCTTCTTAAAAATCCGTTTGTATACCCTACCTTATTGTGTATGCAATAGCAAACGTTGTTCTTTGTCGAACCATAAAAGATTTTTATAAACTGTAAGAACAATATCTTGTGAAAACGTCATTTTCTATATTTCATTACCATAAAACACAATTTGGGGATACAAATTTTAAGGATGGTATGGGATACGGTATTTAACGATCCGCACAGCGGATTGTAGCCTTCTCATATGTTTATACCCTATCCCATAGGGGTATATAAGTTTTGATACATAGTTTGTAACATAGAGAAATAATTTAGCTACATATACCTAAAAGTATATTTATCGACTCAAAATCGATAGCTGAGTCGATTTAGCCATGTCTGTCCGTCCGTCCGTCCGTCCGTCCGTCTCCTTTTCAGAAAAACGTATTTTTTGGCCAAACCGTAAGGAATTTAATAAAAAGTTTCTGAGAAGCGTACGTAGACAATCGTAATATCGATATATCGTTTATGTAAAGTTTTTTGCCACGCCCACTTTTTAGGGGCGTTTTTAATAAAAAAAACGTTTTACAGTCAATTTAGTAATATTAATATAAACATTTCGTCTTTAGACCATTTTAACCCACGCCCACTTTTAGGGGGCGTTTTTATATAAAAACCATTTTTATACACTACCCCATAACATATGCAGGAGAAAAACCTCGTCTTTTGATGAATTAATCCATATCGTGTTTTAAGCCATGTCCACATTTTGGGGATATTAGTTTTACAAATGGGATGGGATAGGGTACACAACGATCCGCACAGCGGAGTGTAGCCCTCTCATATATTAGTTTTGATACATAATTTGTAACATAGATAAATAATTTAGCTACATATACCGCAAAGTATATGGATCGACTCAGAATCGATAGCTGAGTCGATTTAGCCAGATCCGTCACCAGATTTTTGGCCTTAAATTTTGAGTCAATAGACCATTTTAACCCACGTCTACTTTTTGGGGGCGTTTTCCTACAAAAACCATTTGTATGTCCTACCCCAAGGCATATGCAATATAAAAACGTTGTTTTTTGTCGAACCACAAAAGGTTTTGATAAACTGTCTGAGCAATATATTGTGACTATGTCATTTTCTGTATTTGATCGCCATAAAGCCCACATTTTGAGGATATTATTTTAAAGATGGGATGGGATAGGGTATTCAACGATCCGCACAGCGGATTGTAGCCTTCTCATATACCCTATCCCATAGGGGTTATTAGTTTTGATACATAGTTTGTAACATAGAGAAATAATTTTGCTACATATACCTCTAAGTATATGGATCGACTCAGAATCGCTAGCTGTGTCGAATTAGCCATGTATGTCTGTCCGTCCATCTGGTTGTTCGTCACCGATTTTTGGGACTTAAATTTTGAGCTAGGATAATGAAATTAGGTATATATGATCATTGTCCGTGCCACCAGAACAATTGTAAACATTTTTGAAATCCGCCCACTGCCACGCCCCATTTTTAGGAAAATGGTTTTCTGGCCAAACCGTGAAGAATTTAAAAAAATAGTCTGAGCAGCATATTAAGAGAATCATAATATCGATAAAAAAACGTTTTTTGGTTAATTTGAAAATTTTCAAAAAAAAATTGATATAATTGGCAGTGTTAATATGAACATTTCGTCAATAGACCATTTATACCCACGCCCACTTTTTGGGGGCGTTTTCTTACAAAAACCATTTGTATGCCCTACCCCAAGGCATATGCAATAGAAAAACGTTGCTTTTCGTCGAACCATAAAAGAATTTGATAAACCTTCTGAACAATATGTTATGACAACGTCATTTTCAATACTTTATGACCATAAAGACCACATTTTGGGGATATTAATTTTAAGGATGGAATGGGATAGGGTATTAAACGATCCGCACAGCGGATTGAAGCCTTCTCATATGTTTTTTATAGAACATTTGTGTGCTTCACTTCAAACACAATCTGCCCTAGCGAGGTATCCGTCGGAGCGGAAAATTTTCCGCAACGCATACTTTGTCGTAGATTCAAATTCCATTCGAGGTATATGTCATCGGAAAGAAATACTACACAAATGCGACGACGAAGCTCGTACTGTTGAGGGGTGGTTTTTTCCTTTGAGCTCGCCCTGGAAACACAAATTCAAACGATTAGTACGAAAATTACTGATATAAATAGTTTTATATAATTACATACATTTTTCTATTACTCCACTTCACTTCATTCACAAATTCCGCGAAGAATTTGTGTCGGAGGAAATCGGAAAAAGAATTGCACTTAGCTGTCAAAAATTGGACGAAAAATGCACCTGAACGCACTTCAACGCAATTCGCTGGGATGCGTTACAAAATGTCGGAGAAATATTCCGAACAGCTTTTCGGAAGGATACCTCCGCTCCGACGGATACCTCGCTAGGGCCGAATATGATTACCACAAAATTGCTCACCAATCTCCCCAATTTTAATTTTGCATCAATTTTCGGGGAAATAAGAAACATAACCGAACTGAAAATGGCAAATCTAAACTCGTCCACAAATCAACAGCCTTATGTCCTTAAATATAAAAACTATGTACATACTTATATTGAAACACAAATGCAATTATTTGTTTAACCCAACAATCTTAAATTATGATAACAAATCTCATTCGATATCATTTTCATTTCTTCAATATTCAATATTTTACAACCGAGCGATTTTTTAACTTTCTCTTACAAAGCGAAAGATATTGTTTTCGTGAAAATTTTCGACCTCGAGATTTTGATTGATTCTAACATTAAGATGATAGCGGAGCCTAAAAAAGTGGTTTTTGGAATTCCTCCGTCGGTCCGTCGGTCCGTCTGTCCGTAATGGTCTCCCCAGCCTAAACGGCTTGACCGATTTTCTTCAAACTACGTATCCAAGCTTGTTTTGGTCATAATTCTAGGCCATTTTTTTTGTTTGCTTTAGCCATGTTAATAACGGTACCTGCCATATAAAAATTACACATAACCTCAATTTTCTCGAAAACGGCTCTCACGATTTTGATTAAACTTTATATATACTATAACCATATTAGCTTCAACAAAACTGCATACCCAGTTTTTTCGAGAAAAAATCCGTTATATGGATTTTCTCGATTTTGATTAAACTTTATATATACTATAACCATATTAGCTTCAACAAAACTGCATACCCAGTTTTTTGGAGAAAAAATCCGTTATATGGATTTTCTCGAAAAAAACTGGGTATGCAGTTTTGTTGAAGCTAATATGGTTATAGTATATATAAAGTTTAATCACAATCGTGAGAGCCATATAAGGAAAATTGATAATTTCTCGCAAACTATTATGTCAAATTGAATGGAATTCAATATATATACTACTATTACAGCTTGAAGCAATTCCACATAATTAGTTTTAGCCCAACTATCACTAAACGGAATTTTCAGTTTTGGCCAATAACGGAAAATCATTATTTTTCACATTGACATCGATTTCTTCAAATATCGGAGTAAACGTTCGTATAAACTCATTTCGACATTATTTATATCATTAATCAAAATGCGTACTATTTGATCTAACGCCTAACTCGCTGTGAAAGAGAAAGTTGCGTACGACCCAGTCGTGCACCCACCACTCGTTTGGATAGGGATTGCGAGAAATTGACAATTTTTGGTCCTTCTGCTTATGGCGAAGTAGCACTTTGCATGTAGAAGTCTTGTATGTGAACCTTACATACAAGACTTCTACATGCAAAGTGTATTGTATGTGTACCTTACATACAAGGCTTCTACATGCAAAGTGCTACTTCGCCATAAGCAGAAGGACTAAACATTACACTCGCGGTATATATTTTAAATTCATTTTGCCCCTCAGAAACTTGACACATCTGTTGAAATTCCCTGTATTATGTTGCTACGAGTATACCAAATATGCGAAAATTGGTCGATTTGTATAGCTTGGCCAAATAAAACCCTTACATTAATGTTGATTACTGATGTTAAAGCATAAAAACTTTAATTCCGGGATTTGAAGGAAATTAGAAATTATATAATCATTTTCTGTTATTGGCCAAAACTGAAAATTCCGTTAAGGAGTAATTGAGCCAGAACTAATTATGCGGAATTGTTGCAAAACGTGATAGTATTATATATATTAAATGTCATTCAATTTGAACAAATACTTTGCGAGAAATTGACAATTTTCCTTATATCCTTATTAAATCCAAAAACCCGTTATATGGATTTTCTCGACGAAAACTGGGTACGCAGTTTTTATTGAAACTAATATAATACGAATTTAATCGTTATAGCTGTTTTCGAGAAAATTGAAATATATTAGTTCCAACAAAACTTCATAACCAGCTTTTTCGAGAAAATCCATATACTGGATTTAAGGAAAATTGTTAATTTCTCGGAAGCTATTTGGTGAAATTGAATAAAATTAAATATGTATGTTACTATTAACGTTCGCACGTAATAAGTTTTGGCCGAACTTTTCTGCAACGAAAGTTTAATTTGTGGCCAATAACAGAAAATCATTATAATCCACATGGACAGCAATCTTCTTCATGGATAACAATTTCTTTTATATTAATAATCAAAATGAGTGTAAATGTTTTCTATAATTTGGACAAAATATAAAAACTTAAAATTCTCACATTCTCGGTATTCCATCATATATCTGCCTGACAGTTAAAGTGAAACGAATGTGTCATCCTATAGAAAAAACATATGAGAAGGCTACAATCCGCTGTGCGGATCGTTGTATACCCTATCCCATCCCATTTGTAAAACTAATGTCCCCAAAATGTGGACATGGCTCTAAACGCGATGGGTATTTAATATAGAAAATGACAATGTCACAAAAAATTTTACGGTTCTACAAAAAACAAGGTTTTTCTCCTGCATATGTTATGGCGTAGTGTATACGCCCACTTTTAGGGGGTTTAAATGTTTATATGAATATTACTAACTATTCTGCATCAAAATTGTTTTCGAAAATTTTAAAATTTGATCGTCAAACGTTTTTATTAAAAACGCCCCGAAAAAGTGGGCGTGGAAATATATGACCGAAATATAGATATTACAATTGTCTAACTACGCTTCTCAGACACTTTTTTAAAATTCTTTACGGTTTGGCCAAAAAATACGTTTTTCTAAAAAGGGGGCGTGGCAGTGGGCGGATTTCAAAATTGTTTACACTTGTTCTGCTGGGAGCAACAAAGAGCCCGTGTACCAAATTTCTAGCTCAAAATTTAAGGCCCAAAAACTGGTGACGTACGGACGGACAGACATGGCTAAATCGACTCAGCTATCGATTCTGAGTCGATCCATATACTTTTAGGTATATGTAGCTAAATTATTTCTCTATGGTACAAACTATGTATCAAAACAAATATACCCCTATGGGATAGGGTATAACTAGTGGTGGGTGCACGACTGGGTAGTACACAACTTTCTTTTTCACAGCAAATCCAAAGCATGAGAGAATTTGAAGATTTTTATAATTTGATATATGATGACATAAATAATGTCGAAATTATACGAACGTTTATTCCAGCATTTAAAGGAATTGGTGTCTATGTGATTTTCTGTTATTGGCCAAAACTGAAAATTCTGTTTACCCAATGGGGCAAAACTAATTACTTGGAATTGTTGCATATAGTAATACTAGTATATAAATTGAATTTCATTCAATTTGAAAGAACAGTTTGCGAAATATTGACTATTTTGTTTATATGGCCTAACTGTAAAAATCCGTTATATGGATTTTCTCGAACAAAGTGGGTATGCATTTTAATACCCTATCTATACCATAGGCGTATATTAGTTTTGATACTTAGTTTATAACATAGAGAAATAATTTAGCTACATATATCTCGCTAGCTGAGTCGATTAAGCCATGTCTGTCTGTCCGTCCGTCCGTCCATCTATACGTCACCGATTTTTAGGCCTTAAATAATGAAATTTGGTATATAGGATCCTCGTCCGTGCCTACAGAACAAGTATAAAAATTTTAGAAATCCGCCCACTGCCACGCCCCCTTTTAAGAAAAACTCAGTTTTTGGCCAAACCGTAAGGAATTTTACAAAAGTTTCTGAACAACATATTTAGACAATCTTAATATCTATATTTCGTCTACATAAAGTTTTTTGCAACGCCCATTTTTTGGGGGCGTTTTCAATAAAAAAATGTTTTCGGTCAAATTTTAAACTTTTCGAAAAAAAATTTGATGCAGAATCATTAGCATTATTAATATGAACATTTCGTCTATATGCCCACTTTTTGGGGGCGTTTATATATAAAAACCATTTTTATACACTACCCCATAACATATGCAGGAGAAAACCTTGTCTTTTGTAGAACCGTAAAAGTGTTTTGTAAGCAGCCTGAAGAATTTGTTGTCACTATATCATTTTTTCTATTTTATCCACATCGTTTTTTAGCCATGCCCACTTTTTTTGGGGATTTTAGTTTTATGGATAGGATGGGATATGGTATTCAACGATCCGCACAGCGGATTGTAGCCTTCTCATATGTTTGTTTCTACTATTATGCTCATGTTTGGTATATAAAAAGTTTAATCAAAATCGATAAAATTGAGGTTATGTATATTTTTTATATGGCAGGTACCGTTAATATATTGGCTAAAAATAAGCAAAAAATTAAATAGAAGTATGATCAAAAAAAACCTGGATACGAAGTTAAGGCTGGAAGACCATTACGGACAGACTAGATGGGCCGACGGACGGCATTCCAAAAACTACTTTGTTGGGCTCCGCTATCATCGTAATTCACGAAAACAATACCTTTCTATTTGTAAGAAAAAGTTAATAATAAATTGAAATAAATGCAAAAATTATATTAAGAAAATATTATAAAATTCGATGAAATCTTTGAACAAGAAATGCATACTCTTTATATAGACGTTCATATTAAATATGAGATAAATACTTCACACAGCACGAATAACGGAACATCAGCATCAATTGCCCGATCCACAAATGGAAACACTTTGAACATAAGTCGCCTACAAATTCCCATCTGCGGTAATATGTGAACTCCTGAAACCGAATTGTAGCACAAACTTAATCGACTCCATAAAGTCCATAACTGATCAAATACTCACACTTCGGCAGATCCTAGAAATCATGCAAAATCATTCACAATCACAATCACGTCCAACTACCAATATTCGTATCCACCTTTTTTTAGAGAAGTAAGCGACAAAAAACAGTAAGACCAAGTATATGCTGGCTGTCAACAAGAAACTGCACACAACATCGAGAAATTAGGCAGAACCATGGAATACTACAAATTCGAGGTAGTAGGTGGACTTTGTACACCTTTGTCAATTTAGTAATAAAGTCCTCACTCGAATAACTATGTAAGGCACTGATCATACCAGACCAGATCATAGGCGGCAAAGCATAGACCGTATTAAAAACGGATCCTTGTTATTTTTAACCAAAACAAATCTTCGGTCCGGTTTGTTTACGTGTATGGAGATAAAAATTCAACTACGAACTTTACAGTAGTACAGCGACATAGAGTTGTGTCAGACGCTTAAGATGGTGAAAACATGTTCCGCTTCGCAGACCAGACGTCGGTTGCTGTAAAGGAACTCCGCTAATTGTACAGGAATGTTGGTTAAGGCTCAGATTCAATATGGACTGTAGCGCCACTTAACTAAGTTAGTACATAATGAGAACATTTTTTAGAAAATATCTAATCCTATCTCGCAAAATCTTTCGAATTGCATAAAATTTAGTCTTTAGAAAAATGTATATCGCACTATTAAAATCGATTGTAGAAAATGAATAATAATGCAGTAGTAATCAAAATTTTAATTTTATTAAATGTTGTATACATTTTCCAGTTTTTATATCCTATCCCATAGGGGTATATTAGTTTTGATACATAGTTTGTAACATAGAGAAATAATTTAGCTACATATACCTCAAAGTATATGGATCGACTCAGAATCGCTAGCTGAGTCGATTTAGCCATGTCTTGTTAAAGCCGCCCTAAGTTGTGAAATATCTGTTTTCACTGTTCAGCATTTAGACTTCAAGTCTATATGAACGCGATAAAACTATGTGTCTATTTAAATCCTAGTTTCACGTTATGATTGAATGCTAAATTTAATTGATGGAAGTACCGATGGGTGGATGAAAGCAATTCAGAGACAGCTAATCGATAAGCGAACATTACTATACGCACGTAGGTAATGGCAAATGTTCAACCCTAATAAGGAAAATTGTGGGAAATCTGCTTAAAATGGTTTTGAAACATGATGGAAGTTGTTCGAATAAATTATCAATTTTCTTTATTTTTATATAAGTGCAAGATAAGGAAGGAACTGTGTTTATTTTTAAATTAATTTTTATTTTATTTCAACTTAAAGCTAATTTAAATGCTATACAAAAATTCCTTAAAAACTAGTCTACTTATCTACTAACTTAACTAACTTACTGGACTTATGCGGGCGCCCTAAATTACACGATAACTGAATAATAATGCCAATCGGCCTATTATCCACTTGGATTATTCGAAATCGCTTTATTTTTATTTTAAACCAAGGAAAGTTTTTGTTTTTAAAAACTTAGTATCATTTGTTTATACCCTATCCCATAGGGTACATTAGTTTTGATACATAGTTTGTAACACAGAGAGATAATTTGGCTACATATACCTCAAAGTATATGGATCGACTCAAAATCGACAGCTGAGTCGATTTAGCCATGTCTGTCCGTCCGTACGTCACCAGTTTTTAGGCCTTAAATTTTGAGCTAGAAGGATGAAATTTGGTACAGTTGGTCTTTGTTGCTCCCAGCAGAACAAGTGCAAACATTTTTGAAATCCGCCCACTGCCACGCCTCTTTTTCAGAAAAACGTAGTTTTTGGCCAAACCGTAAGGATTTTAAAAAAAAGTATCTGAGAAGCGTAGTTAGAAAATCGTAATATCTATATCTCGGTCATATAAAGTTTTCTGCCACGCCTACTTTTTGGGGGCGTTTTTAATAAAAAAAACATATGAGAAGGCAACAATCCGCTGTGCGGATCTTTGAATACCCTATCCCATCCTATCCATAAAACTAAAATCCCCAAAAAAGAGGGCATGGCTAAAAACACGATGTGGATAAAATAGAAAAAATGATATAGTGACAACAAATTCTTCAGACTGCTTGCAAAACAATTTTACGGTTCTACAAAAGACAAGGTTTTCTCCTGCATATGTTATGGGGTAGTGTATAAAAATGGTTTTTATATAAAAACGCCCCGAAAAAGTGGGCGTGGGTTAAAATGGTATATAGACGAAATGTTCATATTAATAATGTGAATGAATGAAAAATTAAAAATTTGACCGAAACAGTTTTTAATTGAAAACGCCCCCAAAAAGTGGGCGTGGCAAAAAACTTTATATAGATGAAATATAGATATTAATATTGTCTAAATATGTTGTTCAGAAACTTTTTTAAAATTCCTTACGGTTTGGTCAAAAACTGAGTTTTTCTTAAAAGGGGGCGTGGCAGTGGGCGGATTTCAAAAATTTTTACACTTGTTCTGTAGGCAGAGACGAGGATCCTATATACCAAATTTCATTATCCTAGCTCAAAATTTAAGGCCTAAAAATCGGTGACGTACAGACGGACGGACGGACGGACAGACATGGCTTAATCGACTCAGCTAGCGATTCTGAGTCGATCCATATACTTTGAGGTATATGTAGCAAAATTATTTCTCTATGTTACAAACTAAGTATAAAAACTAATATACCCCTATGGGATAGGGTATAAAAACGTTTTTCGGTCAAATTTTTATACCCTATCCCATAGGGGTATATTAGTTTTGATACTTAGTTTGTAACATAGAGAAATAATTTTGCTACATATACCTCAAAGTATATGGATCGACTCAGAATCGCTAGCTGAGTCGATTAAGCCATGTCTGTCTGTCCGTCCGTCCGTCCGTCTGTACGTCACCGATTTTTAGGCCTTAAATTTTGAGCTAGGATAATGAAATTTGGTATATAGGATCCTCGTCTCTGCCTACAGAACAAGTGTAAAAAATTTTGAAATCCGCCCACTGCCACGCCCCCTTTTAAGATAAACTCAGTTTTTGGCCAAACCATAAGAAATTTTAAAAAAGTGTCTGAGAAGCATATTTAGAGAATCGTAATATCTATATTTCGTCAATACAAAGTTTTTTGCCACGCCCACTTTTTGGGGGCGTTTTTTATAAAAAAACGTTTTTTGGCCAAATTTGAAAATTATCGAAAAAAATTTTGATGCAAAATCATTGGTAGTATTAATGTGAACATTTCGTCAGTAGACCATTTTAACCCACGCCCACCTTTTGGGGGCGTTTTCCTACAAAAACCATTTGTATGCCCTACCCCAAGGCATATGCAATACAAAAACGTGGTTTTTTGTCGAACCATAAAAGAATTTGATAATCCTTCGGGACAATATGTTGTAACAACGTCATTTTCAATGCTTTATGACCATAAAGACCATATTTTGGGGATATCAATTTTAAGGATGGGATGGGATAGGGTATTAAACGATCCGCAAAGCGGATTGTAGCCTTCTCATATGTTAAAATTTTCGAAAAAAAAATTGATGCAAAATCATTAGATTAATATAAACATTTCGTCTATAGACTATTTTAACCCACACCCACTTTTAGTTGGCATTTTTATATCAAAACCATTTTTATACACCACCCCATAACATGCAGGAGAAAAACCTTGTCTTTTGTAGAACCGTACAATTTGTTGTGACATTGTCATTTTCTATATTTAATCCCCATCGTGTTTAAAGCCATGTCCACATGTTGTTGATATTAGATTTACAAATGAGATGGGATAGGCCCACATTTTGGGGGCGTTTTCTTATAAAAACCATTTGTATACCCCATCCCAAGGCATTAGCAATATATATATATATATATATATATATAATGTATTGTGACAATGTAATTTTCTGTATTTCATCGTCATAAAGCCTATATTTTGAGGATATTAATTTTAAGGATGGGATGGGATAGGGTATTCAACGATCCGCACAGCGGATTGTAGCCTTCTCATATGTTTTTTTTTATTTTACTACAACTTAAATACTAATCAAATCTACTTAATAACTACCTAAAAATAACTTTAAAAAACATTTGAGAAAGCTACAATACGCTGTGCGGATGTTTTAATGCACTATCTAATCACATTCTTAAAATTAAACATAGGAGAAGGCTACAATCCGATGTATGGATCGTTAAATACCCTATCCCATCCCATCCTTAAAATTAATATCCTCAAAATGTAGGCTTTATGGTGACGAAATACAGAAAATGACATTGTCGCAACATAGCTATTGTTTATGCCTTGGGATGGGGTATACAAATGGTATTTGTAAGAAAACTCCCCCAAAAGTGGGCGAAGGTTAAAACGATCTATAGACAAAATGTTTATTTTATCATTACGGGAGTATTTGCATCAAAAGTTTTTTTGAACTTTTTAAAATTTGAAAAAAAAAACTTTTTTTTATAAAAACGCCCCCAAAAATTGGGCGTGGCAAAAACTTTGTTAAGACGAAATATAGAAATTTAGATTGTCTAAAGATGCTGCTCAGACACTTTTTTTTAAAATTCCTTACAGTTTGGCTAAAAACTACGTTTTTCTAAAAAGAGGCGTGGCAGTGGGCGGATTTCAAAAATGTTTACACCTGTTCTGCTTCGTTGGCCAGAGAGTCCATATACCAAATTTCAACTCTCTAGCTCAAATTGAATGCCCAAAAATCGGTGACACACAGCCGGACGGACGGACGGACAGACAGGAATGGATTAATCGACTCAGCTAGCGATTCTGAATCGATCCATATACTTTGAGGTATATCTATCGAGATTATTTCTCTTTGTTACAAACTTAGTGTCAAAAGTAATATACCCCTATGGGATAGGGTATAAATAGAACAGCCACAGCAAGGCATTATTACACCCTATCACATAGGGGTATATTAGTTTTAGTACATAGTTTGTTACATAGAGAAATAATTCAGCTTGATATGCCTCAAAGTATATGGATCGACTCAGAATCGCTAGCTGAGTCGAATTAGCCATGTCTGTCTGTCCGTCCGTCCGTCCGTCTGTCTGTTCGTCACCGATTTTTGGGCCTTAAATTTTGAGCTAGGATAATGAAATTTGGTATATAGGATCCTTGGCCGAGTCACCAGAACAAGTGTAAACATTTTTAAAATCCGCCCAGTGCCACGCCCCCTTTTATAAAAAACGTAGTTTCAAGCCAAACCGTAAGGAATTTCAAAAAAGTGTGTTAGCAACATATTTAGACAATCTTAATATCTATATTTCGTTCATACAAAGTTTTTTGCCACGCCCACTTTTTGGGGGCGTTTTTAGTAAAAAAACGTTTTTTGTCCAAATTTTAAAACTTTCAAAAAAATGTTGATGCAAATACTTCCGCAATGGTAATATAAACATTTTGTCTATAGATCATTTACGCCCACATTTCTGTATTTCATCGCCATAAGGCCTATATTTTGAGGATATTAATTTTAATGATGGGATGGGATAGGGTTTTAAACGATCCGCATAGCGGATTGTAGCCTCTCATATGTTTTTAGAATGGGATGGGATGGGTATTCAACGATCCGCACAACGGATTGTAGCCTTCTCATATGTTTATACCCTATCCCATAGGGGTATATTAGTCTTGATACATAGTTTGTAACATAGAGAAATTAAAGTATATGGATCGACTCAGAATCGATAGCTGAGTCGATTTAGCCATGTCTGTCCCTACATAAGGAATTCTGAAAATGTTTCTGAACAAGATATTTAAACAATCTGAATATCTATATTTCGTTCATATGTAGTTTTTTCGCCACGCCTACTTTTTGTGGGCGTTTTTAATAAAAGTTTTTCGTTCAAATTTTAAAAATTTCGAAAAAAATGTTGATGCAGAATCATTAGTAATATTAATATGAACATTTCGTCTAAAGACCATTTCAACCCACGCCCACTTTTTGGGGGCGTTTTTTATAAAAACCATTTTTATAAACTACCCCATAGCATATGCAGAAGAAAAACCTTGTCTTTTGTAGAACCGTAAAATTTGTTGTGACAATGTCATTTTCTATATTAATTCCCCATCGTGTTTTAATCCATGTCCACTTTTTGGGGATATTAGTTTTACAGACTATATTAGTTTTAAAGCCTTCTCATTTGTTTTTTCTTTATTTTTTTTGTGTTTTTGTGCCAACACGACTGTTTCAGCTAACCTAGCCTTTACCTTAAAACGGCTATACAATACTTCAATATATGAGTCAACTTTATATAACTAATCTTGTAGCCACCACAACAGGTTCTCCTGTTGCTCCGTAGGCGCTCTTCTTCGCCTTGAGCGATGACGTCTCGGTAGTATAGGAGCCGCATATCCACAGTTCTTCGGAAGTCGTAGTAGATTAGCAGAACCGCCGATCTATTCTGTATCAGCACTCGACTATCCAAATATAGGAAAGCTTCAGGAGGAATAAAGCCGCTTAAAGCGCACTTTCAAAATATTCATCATTGGGGTAAAAGGCCAAAAAGATGGGACTATTGCTCGAGGCCATGGCTCTTGCCGAGTGAAACCAAATAAGTTTCACCAGAAAATTGTCTATTCTGTTTATGTTGGCCCCGTAGTATAGCTCCTGGGTGGAATAATATTTTGTGTAGTCGGATACTGGTGTTCTGTGAAGGTCAAGGCAGCTTCTCAAACACTGCCTCTCAAACACCCGTATCTTTTCCATTTGAGATGGGGTAACGTTGGCCATGTTACAAATCACCTTCACCCTGCTGTTTAGACGGCTGCTATAAAACAATCGTCTTGTCAAGGCAAAAGCTCCCTAGCTCTCGTCAGAGCAGCATCTACATGTCTTCCGAAATATAAAGAGTTCGAATGACCTCGACAGTACGCGATAAGATCGTCCGCATACGCAATTGCCTGAGTAAGACTACCTATCATATCGCTGGTGTAACTGCTGAAGAGAATCGGCGAGTTTACGCTCCCTGCTGTAGACCATTTTAATGAAAAATGCGGTGGTAGAAGTTACATTGCCACTTTTGACAACAAACGTTCTGCCAGTCAACATGTCATGAAGCATATATAGCTGTGGTTTACTAATGTCATGTCTGGTCAGCTTAAGATAGAGACCCTCTAACCATACGGTGTCGAAAGCCTTCTCCAAATCAACCAGACATGCACCCGTGCACTGTTTTTTGGCTTTTTTCCATTGTATATCAGATACGAGTTTGGAGGCGGCATGAATACAGTCATGTCCCGCCTTGAAACTAAACCGGTTCACTGGTATAATATTATATTAGACCACTTGAACAGAGCCTGATTGGGAATCTTTTCGAAAACCTTGCTGATACTCTAAAGGAGACTTATAGACCGTAAATTCGCCTGATTGGAGTTGTCATTTCCTTTTTTTTTTCGGGGAGGATGAACCACCGGCGTCTTCCAACGCACTGGATAATATGCATTATTCAGTGCATATTAATATATACACTTCCTGAAAGACGGCCCCCATTGCCTCCACTTTCTCCTGAGGATCTTCAATCAAATAGAAATCGTCTTGGAAAACGGCTTCTCCTGGATCGATTCCTGCTGTCAAAAGTATGTTTATATTGTCAGTTGTTCGTTGAGGCTTTATACACGGAAGATCGTTATGACCTTTCCTACCAAAGTTCCTTTTAATGTGTGGAAATATACTCGGGTCACTTTAATCTACGGCCCGAATTCTGTTATTCCAAAAAAAAAACATATGAGAAGGCTACAATCCGCTGTGCGGATCGTTGAATACCCAATCCCATCCTATCCATAAAACTAGAATCCCCAAAAAAGTGGGCATGGCTAAAAACACGATGTGGATAAAATAAAAAAAAATGATATAGTGACAACAAATTCTTCAGGCTGCTTACAAAACACTTTTACGGTTCTACAAAAGACAAGGTTTTCTCCTGTATATGTTATGGGGGTAGTGTATAAAAATGGTTTTTATATAAAAACGCCCCCAAAAAGTGGGCGTGGGTTAAAATGGTATAAAGACGAAATGTTCATATTAATAATGTTAATGATTCTGCATCAAAATTTTTTTCGAAAAATTTAAAATTTGACCGAAAACAGTTTTTTATTGAAAACGCCCCCAAAAAGTGGGCGTGGCAAAAAACTTTATATGAACGAAATATAGATATTACGATTCTGTAAATATGCTGTTCAGACACTTTTTTAAAATTCTTTACGGTTTTGCTAAAAATTACGTTTTTCTAAAAAGGGGGCGTGGCAGCGGGCGGATTTCAAAAATTTTTACACTTGTTCTGGTGACTCGGACAAGGATCCTATATACCAAATTTCATTATCCTAGCTCAAAATTTAAGGCCCAAAAATCGGTGACGAACAGACAGACGGACGGACGGACGGACGGACGGACGGACGGACGGACAGACAGACATGGCTAATTCGACTCAGCTAGCGATTCTGAGTCGATCCATGTACTTTGAGGTATATGTAGCAAAATTATTTCTCTATGTTACAAACTATGTATCAAAACTAATATACCCCCCTATGGGATAGGGTATAATAATAACAAACATATGAGAAGGCTACAATCCGCTATGCGGATCGTTGAATACCCTATCAAATCCCATTATTACAATTAATATCCTCAAAATGTAGGCTTTATGGCGATGAAGTACAGAAAATAACATTGTAGCAACATGGGTGAAAATGATCTATCTATGATTTTATCATTACGGAAGTACCTATTTGCATCAAACGTTTTTTCGAACTTTTTTAAAATTTGGACAAAAAACGTTTTTTACTAAAAACGCCCCCAAAAAGTGGGCGTGGCAAAAAACTTTGTATAGACAATATATAGATATAAGGATTGTCTGAATATGCTGCTCTTTTTTAAATTCCTTACGGTTTGGCTTAAAACTACGTTTTTCTAAAAAGGAGGCGTGGAAGTGTGCGGATTTACATCTCTCAGTGAGGCAAAACTAAAACGAAGTTACAGCGGAAGGAGATACTAGTAGATGTTTGTTAACCCTTTTAGTTAAATGCTATCTAGACTTTTTGCTATAAAAATAACAATACCTATGAAAATATGAGTAATAGAGGAATAGATCTGTAATTATGAGCTAAAAATAAAATACACAATCCTAAGTAATAAAATAAAATTAAGTACGTGAAGTTGAATCAATATGGATATAAAGGTAGACATTTTTTTCATAAAAATTCGAATTCGAGATTATGACTGATTTTGACATTACGATGATAGGAGAACCCACAAAATGGTTCTCGCGATTAAAAACCCTTTTGTATTTAGAGTTTTTTGGCCACAGTCCTAGGCCATATCACTGACGGTACTACCCATATATTGGTTTACATAACGTCGATTTTCAATGTTATGATTTTGAGTAGGTAATTTTAACATAATCTATGACGATAGAGTTAAAACAAACTTGCATGCCCAGTTTTGTTTTTTTTAAGAAAATCCATGCAATGTTTGTGTTCGCATTGAAGGCAAATAATAACGAATGAAATATTTGGCCAAACCAAGAAAATCGTCAAATTCTCGCACACTTGGTATAAGAACTTACCCATACCTGGTAGTGAAATAGAAATTTACATGCGACATAGTTGTGCACTAGATTAGACATACTAACACTTACCGTATACTGCACAGTAAATCATCTGTTCTAATGTTCTTTCACTAAAATAGAAAAAGATATAATTGTATTAGTATTTTAAAGGGGTATACTTGTTTTGATATTAAATTTTTTGAATGGAGAAAATATATGAGTATTTTGGGATTAAAGTTTATTTTATTTTTTGAAGAAATTGTTGTTAGCGGATTTCGTTAAACTACGTTTTTCTAAAAGGGGGCGTCGCAGTGGGCGGATTTCAAAAATGTTTACACTTGTTCTGCTTCGTCGGCCAGAGTGTCTATATATCAAATTTCAACACTCTAGCTCAAAATTTAAAGCCCAAAAATCGGTGACACACAGACGGACGGACGGACGGACCGACAGACATGGCTAAATCGACTCAGCTATCGATTCTGAGCCGATCCATATACTTTGAGGTATGTAGCTAAATTATTTCTCTACGTTACAAACTATGGTTTATGTATGTTCGATTTACATTCTTTATAATATACCTATAATAATTATATAATTATTTTAAGGAATTTGTATAATATTTATTAAATACTCGTTTAATTATGAATAAGCCATAACTGTTAGCTTACTGCATACAAAATTGAAAATGTTTCTCTTATGTAGATTTATTTATCAAAAAACTCATACTTCAAATGTTATCAGTTCTTCTCAAAATTCTAAACTAAAAACATAAATGTCTAATTTTCATTCGATTTAAATAGTTATCAATATGTCTATAATAATTATGTGTATGTGGTTTCTTGGGCTATTGTTTTACTTACTTACTTACTTAAGTGGCGCTACAGTCCGGAATGATCCTGGGCCTCAACCAACATGCCTCTCCAATTAGCCCGGTCCTTAGCTAACTGCCTCCAGTTGCGCACTCCAAGTTGGTTGAGGTCGGTTTCCACTTGTGCGCGCCACTTAAGGCGAGGTCTTCCTCTACTGCGTCCGACGTCTGGCTGGGAATCGAAGACTCTGCGAGCCGGAGTATTGGTGTCCATTCGTTCTACATGTCCTAGCCATCTTAAACGTCCAATGCGGAGTTTTTTGACCAGGGGCATGTCGCTGTACAGCTCGTATAGTTCTTGGTTGAATCTTCGTCTCCATAGCCCGTCAACGCAAACGGGACCGAAGATTTTTCGAAGAATTTTCCTCTCGAATCAACCAAGGATTTCTTCATCCGCTTTTGATACGGTCCATGCTTCAGCGCCGTAGAGCAGGGACTGGGATGATCAGGGTCTTATATAGGGTTTCCTTAGAAGTTCGAGTGAGGGCTTTACTACTAAATTGCCTTCTTAGCCCGAAGAAACAGCGGTTGGCAAGAGTAATTCTTCGTTTAATTTCTGACGAGATGTTGTTGTCAGAGCTAATAGCGGAGCCGAGGTAGACAAAGTCCCGTACTACCTCAAAGTTATATCTGTCAATGGTGACGTTCTGTCCAATTCGTCGATGTTGTGAGTCCTTTCGTGATGACAGCATATACTTAGTCTTACCCTCATTTACTGCTAAACCCATTTTCGCCGCTTCCTTCTCTATACTAGCAAACGTGGCTATGACATCACGTTGAGTCCTACCAATGATGTCAATATCGTCAGCTTATGCTAGTAGTTGCACCGACTTTTGGAAAATTGTGCCTCTGGTATTGGCTTCGGAGTTTTGCACAATTCTCTCAAGAATCAGATTAAAGAAGTCACATGACAGCGCATCGCCTTGCCTAAATCCTTTTTTAGTATCGAATGTGTCGGTGAGGTCGTTTCCGACCCTGATGGAGCAGCGAGAATTCTCTATCGTCATCCTACACAAACGGACGAGTTTGGGCGGTATACCAAAACTAGACATGGCTCTATACAGTTCGTCTCTATAAATGCTGTCATATGCGGCTTTGAAATCGATGAATAGGTGGTGGGTATCGATTTGGACTTCTTGAGTTTTTTCCAGGATCTGCCGAAGTGTGAAAATTTGATCGGTTGTGGACTTTCCTGGCCTAAAACCACACTGATAAGGGCCAATCAGGTTGTTGGTAAACGGTTTCAGGCGTTCACATATTACGGCAGATAGGATCTTGTAGGCGATGTTGAGGAGACTTATGCCTCTGTAGTTGGCGCAGTTCAGAGGGTCTCCTTTTTTGTGGATCGGGCAAACGATGCTGAGGTTCCATTCTTCAGGCATATTTTCATCCGACCAGATTTGGCTTATGAGTTGGTGGATGTTACTTACCAAGTCATCTCCGCCGGCCTTATAGAGCTCAGCGGGCAGGCCGTCATTTCCGGCAGCCTTATTAAGCTTGAGTTTAGATATTGCTATCCTCACTTCACTCAGGTCGGGTGGTTGGCAGTCTTCGCTGTCGTTGCCAATATTGAATGGTTCGTTCTGCCTGACAGCGGAATGTTGTTCGTCATCGCCGTTTAACAGTCTGCAGAAGTGGTTCTTCCATATCCTCAGCATCGACTGTGTCTCGACTACAATATTTCCTTGTTCATCTCGAAAGGATTCTGTTCGAGCCTTGTATCCTTGGCTTTGACGTTTTACACTTTGGTAAAACTTGCGAACATCCTTCCTGGAGTGGCACCTCTCTATATCCTCGATCGCGCGCTTTTCTTGCTCTTTTTTCTTCTTGCTGAAAAGCCGATGTTCTTCCCTTCTTCTTTGCCTATAGAGCTCAATGGCAGCTCTCGTCTTCACCTGCAGCTTAGCCTTGTAGGCCTCGTTCTTGGCTGCGAGCATCTGTCGGCATTCCTCATCAAACCAGGGGTTACTTGCTGGTGGGCGCGAGAAACATAGCACATCAGTTGCGGCTGATCTAATGGCCTGTTGGCATCGTTGCCATTGCTCTTCGACATGAGATGCTGGTGGTATGGTGTTAATCGAGAGGTTAAGGGATACGCGTTGTGCGAAGGTCTTGGCGGTGTCTTGCGATTGCAGTCTTCCGACATTAAATTTTTTCACAGTATTTCTGGATTGTTTTGGCGTGGTGGATATCCGCATTCTTACCTTGGCTGCTACAAGGTAGTGATCCGAGTCGATGTTAGCTCATCGGAATGTTCGGACATCCAAAATACTGGATGCGTGCCTCTTATCTATCGCAATGTGATCAATTTGGTTGACCGTTCGTTGATCTGGAGACCGCCACGTCCCCTTATGGATATCGAGGTGAGGAAACCGTGTGCTGGCTATAGTGGCATTTCGTTCTGTAGCGAAATCAATTAGCCTAAGTCCATTACCAGACGTGTTGTCGTGTAGGCTATGTTTTCCGACAATACTTCTAAAGATGTCTTCTCTTCCTACCTTTGCGTTAAAATCTCCCAGCACGATTTTAACATCGTACTTCGGTAGTCGCTCATAGGTTTTGTCGAGGAGCTCGTAGAAGCAATCCTTAGCTATATCATCTTTTTCTTCCGTCGGAGCGTGAGCGCATATAAGGCTTATGTTGGCGAATTTGGCCTTGATGCGGATTGTTACTATGCGTTCGCTAATGTCTTGGAAACATAAGACTTCTTGCCTAAGTCTGGCACTTATAACAAATCCGCATCCGAATAGTCGCTGTTTCTGCTCACTATAACACGGTCCGTAGTATATGTCACAGTTTATCATCCTCTTTTTGCCCGGCCCATCCCATCGTATTTCCTGGATGGCAGTAATGTCTGCTTTGTAGCAGTTTAGGGCTTCCGCTAGTTGTTCGCCTGCACCTCTCCTGTTTAATGTTCTCACATTCCAGGTGCATTTACGAACGTCGTTGTCCTTTTTTCGTTTAGCAGGGTCGTCAACAATAAAATCAGTCCTTTCCGAGGCTATTGGTTGCTTCGTAACCATGATTTTTTTTCTGTGGGTGGGTAGTTAACCCAAAGCACAACCCCCAACCTGGAGGGCCAGTTCCATTTTATTAGATACCCCTAGGACACGGGGCCATCAGTATCCACTACGGGATTGAGCGCTGCCGTTGGCCTTTCGGTTCATCCGCCACCATCTCTGTTCAAGGGGCCTGACTTACCCTTGAAATTCCTAGACAACCTGTTGTCCGAATATGTCAGAGCAGCTCATCTAGGTTCGCCTGGGACAGCAGGCCGGGTATTCATCTGTGCCATTCTCACCAGGGTGTTTATAGTGTTGCTGTTTTTCGTCGTGTTATCAACACTCGCACTTATCGTTTAGCAAGTCAAATCCGGTTGGATGAGACCAGTACCCGATGGTTACCACTTGGAGGTAAAGATAAGCACATTTGATGTGTAGTCAGAGTTGCAACACTGGGCATTGCCAAGTTAACGCCAATCAGAGTCTACCCTCGTTCTACAACACCCAACCATTGTTTTACCTATCACAAATAAGTATCTATTTCCGTTTTCCCAGCTATACTTGATTATGAGCTATTGTGTTAAAACAAAATATTCCAAATCGACGGTATTGAACCTAAATGCGGATAAATATAAATCAT
This sequence comes from Rhingia campestris, assembly GCA_932526625.1. Lineage (NCBI taxonomy): Eukaryota > Metazoa > Arthropoda > Insecta > Diptera > Syrphidae > Rhingia > Rhingia campestris. Next base: position 136,792,137 of record OW052182.1, on the reverse strand, counting down.
ATCGACGAAAAAAATTGTCTTGGCAAGAACTTCTGGAGTGTCCGAATCTCAATCTACGGGATTAAGTTCCCTAGTACATGCTATGTGCTGTTTCTGTTATTACAATTATCCGAAAACAAACTAAGTTTTATTGTTTATTTATTAATTAATTATACATACCAAGCAAAAATATTTGTGACGAAACATAAAAAAGTGACACAAGTATACTTAAGACCCCCATCAACTTCTGTGTCGTCAAGAAACATTACTTTGCAAAGAGACAACAAGCTACACAGATGCCTATTATTCAAGAAAATCTCGAATATATTTCCATTCAAGTTCTCCATCGAAAATATCCACTCAAACCACTATACCATTTGAATGAATTTAACACTAAAGTAAACCGACGATAACGTGCGCAGAAAAATCTTCAAAATCCAGAGTGGTATAGTGTTTTGGCCATATTCCTTGATACTGAATAGCAAAAAGCGGAACAATACAAAGAGGACCAATAACTTTCTAGTGCTCAAACGGAACTGAAAACCAATTGAAAATTTGAAGTATCATAGAAGAATGCCACAAACATAACACTCGGGCTGGAATGGAGCTTTCGTTGGCACTGCCACTACTGTCACTACTTGATAAGATAAAATGAAAAAAAGAGCGAAGTAGACAATATTATTTTGTATTCCATTATGCAACCAAATTTATTCATCTCCTTAGTAACTTTTTGATTGGAAAAATATCTTCCTGTGGTGTTACTTATGCAGTTGGTTCTTATATTGCATCTAGCTACCAAGAAACCGGGAGGAATGTTATATGCTTCTTTACATATTATTAAGACATGGTTGGGTGTTGTATGTAGAACGAGGGTGGACTCTGATTGGCTTTAACTTGACAATGCCCAGTGCTCGCAACTCTGACTATACATCAAATGTGTTTATTTTTTACCTCCAAGTGGTAACCATCGGGTACTGGTTTCATCCAATCGGATTTCACTTGCTAAACGATAAGTGCGAGTGTTGATATCAAGACGTAAAACAGCAACACTGTAATCACCCTGGTCAGAATGGCGCGGAATGAAAACCCGGTCTGCCGTCCCAGGCGAGCCTAGATAAGCTGCATCGACATATTCGGATAACAGGTTATCTAAGAATTTCAAGGGTATTTCAGGCCCCTTGAACAGAGATGGTGGCGGATGAACCGAAAGGTCAACAGGTAGGGGTATCTAATAAATTGGAACTGGCCCTACAGGTTGGGGGTTGTGCTTTGGGTTAACTACCAACTCATGGAAAAAAATATTGTTACGAAGCAACCAATAGCCTCGGAAAGGACTCATATTACTGTTGACGAAACTGCTAAACGAAAAAAGGACAAAAATGGTTTGTATCTGCACCTGGAATGTCAGAATATTAAACAGAAGAGGTGCAGGCGAACACTACAAAGCAGACATTACTGCCATCCAGGAAATAAGATGGGGTGAGCCGAACAAAAAGAGGATGAAAAACTGTGACATATACTATGGACCGTGTTATAGTGGGCAGAAACAGCTACTATTCGGATGCGGATTTGTTATAAGTGCCAGACTTAGGCAAGAAGTCTTATGTTTCCAAGACATTAGCGAACGGATTGTAACAATCCGCATCAAGGCCAAATTCGCCAACATAGGCAATATATGCGCTCATGCTCCGACGGAGAAAAAGGATGATATAACTAAGGATTGCTTCTACGAGCTCCTTGACAAAACCTATGAGCAACTACCAAAGTACTATGTTAAAATCGTGCTGGGAACGAAATGCCACTTTAGCCAGCACACGGTTTCCACACCTCGATATCCGTAAGGGGACATGGCGGTCTCCAGATCAACGAACAGTCAACCAAATTGATAACATTGCGATAGACAAGAGGCACGCATTCAGTATTTTGGATGTCCGAACATTCCGAGGTGCTAACATCGACTCGGACCACTACCTTGTTGCAACCAAGGTAAGGATGCGGAATTCCTCCACACCAAAACAAACCAGATATACTGTGATAAAAATTGATTGTCGAAAGACTGCAATCGCTAGAGACCGCTAAGAAATTCGCGCAAGGCGTATCCCTTAACTTCTCGATTCACCACCAGGATATGGAAGAACCACTTCTGCAGACTGTTAAACGGTGATGACGAACAACATTCCGCTGTCTGGCAGAACGAACCATTTAATATTGGCAACAGAAACTGCCAACCACCCGACCTAAGTGAAGTGAGGATAGCAATATCTGAACTCAAGCTTAATAACACAGCCGGAAATGACGGCATTCTCGCTGAGCTTTATAAAGCTGGCGGAGATGACTTAGTAAGTAACATCCACCTACTCATAAGCCAAATCTGGTCGGATGAAAATATGCCTGAAGAATGGAACCTCAGCATCGTTTGCCCGATCCACAAAAAAGGAGACTCTTTGAACTGCGCAAACTACAGATGCATGAGTCTCCTCAACATCGCCTACAAGATCCTATCTGCCGTAATATGTTAACGTCTTTTAGGCCAGGAAAGTCCACAACCGATCAAATTTTCACACTTCGGCAGATCCTGGAAAAAACCCAAGAAGTCCAAATCGATACTCACCACCCATTTATCGATTTCAAAGCCACATACGACAGCATTTATAGAGACGAACTATACAGAGCCATGTCTGGTTTTCGTATACCGCCCAAACTCGTCCGTTTGTGTAGGATGACGAAGGAGAATTCTTGCTTCTCCATTTGGGACGGAAACGACCTCACCGTCACATTCGATACCCCAAAAAAGGATATAGGAAAGACGATGCGCTGTCATGTGACTTCTTCAATTTGAATCTTTAGAGGATTGTGCAAAACTCCCGAGCCAACACCAGAGGCACAATTTTCCAAAAATCGGTGCAACTACTAGCATAGCCACGTTTGTTAGTACAGAGAAGGAAACGGCTAAAAATTGGTTTAGCAGTAAATAAGGGTAAGACTAAGTATATGCTGTCAACACGAAAGGGCACACAACATCGATGAATTGGACAGAACGTCACCATTGACAGATATTAATTTGAGGTAGTACGGGACTTTGTTTACCTCGGCTCCGCTATTAACTCTGGCAAAAACATCTCGTCAGAAATCAAACAAAGAATTACTCTTGCCAATCGCTGTTTCTTCGGGCTAAGAGTGCGCAACTGGAGGCAGTTAGCTAAGGACCGTGCTAATTGGAGAGGCATGTTGGTTCATACCGGACTGTTGAAAAGCTATAACGCTTCAAGAGGCCATATATCTTAGCAAACATTATATTAAATTAAAAATTGACAAAATTTAAGGAATCAATTCATCCTTTATGCCATCTTTTTTTGTCTTAAATTAATTTGTGGTTTTCATGTCAGCGACTTCAACTACCACTATTCATGTTCCCAGTCCACTCTACTACCATAAAGGATTCCTCGATTCAATTACATCCTTATACACAACAACCTAGCAGTACTTTTCCGTATTCGTTTTCCATCGTTTCCGACTACCGCCACAAGCTTTAAAAAAAAACAAAAAACAAGGATCCTATATACCAAATTTCATTATCCTAGTTAAATATTAAAGGCCTAACAATCGGTGACGTTTAGAGGGACGGACAGCAGACATGGCTTCATTGACTCAGTCCATATACCTACTTTGAGGTATATCTAGCTGCTAAATTGTTACAAAATATGTATGTATCAAAACTAATATACCCCTGTATATAAACATATTTTTCTAAGTCAAAACATTAACCCATTCGAGAAGCGAAGTTTTAAAAGAGCGCAAATGGGCGGAGATTTTTATTGATGTTCCTACAAGAACATATAATGCACTAATATATAATAATTTATATCCTATCTCAAATTAACAAATTTAATGTCAAAACTGATATACCCCTATTAGTTTTGACATTAAACTCGTAACATAGAGAAAAAACATATGAGCAGGCTACAATCCGCTATTCGGATCGTTTAATACCCTATCCCATACCATCTTTAAAATTAGTATCCCCAAAATGTGGGCTTTAGGGCCATAAAATATTGAAAATGACGTCAACAAAACATATTGTACAGACGGTTTATCAAAATCTTTTATGGTTCGACAAATACGGTTTGGTTAAAAAAATTGGCAATGGGCGGATATCAAAAATTGTTACACTTGTTCTGCTGGGAGCAATAAAGAGTACATGTACCAAATTTCATCATTCTAGCTCAAAATTCAAGGCCTAAAAACTGGTGAGGTACGGACGGGCGCACAGACATGGCTAAATTGACTCAGCTATAGATTCTGAGTCGATCCATATACTTTAAGGTATATCTACCTTAATTATTTCTGTATGTTACAAATTATGTATCAAAACTAATATACCCCTATAGGATAGGGTATAAATATAGCCAAGGATATGCAATAAAATAATGCAAAGAGTCAGCGCCTTTTACGAATCGTAGGATCCATCTCATTGTGACATGCAGTGTGATAATGATTTTGCAGTTTAGAGAGAAATGCAAACTTAAATTTAATTATGCTCCGGGAAACTTGATATGCAAAGACAAAAAAATATATAAACCAAGTGCAGGGATATTTTAATTATTTTTCACTATTCCCATTTTTGTATATTTTCCTTTTTCCGTTTTGAGAAAAAACACATAGCATATAATGGGCGGTCAGAGTGCGGATAAACTTTTCGATTGCATTTGCATAAATCTTTGGCGTACTAAGAAAATTGCTTTGTGTGCATTCGGAGAGGAAAGACCGGATAGATGGATTCCTTTCCTCCAAGAAAAACTATCGTTATTCGTTTAAGATATAAGTTAAGTATAAAGTTGTGGTTTGGAAGTATGGTATATAAGACAAAAAACTAAGTGAATGGATGGAATATTCAGCACAGGATAGATATGACGACTCTTTGGTGAGAGAAAGTTTTTCTTGGTTCTCACACCGATTGAAAGTTGTACGATCGAAGCCAGATTCAATAATTCAACACTTTGCTGCGGGTTTCGCAGTGTTGGTGATAGTTCTCCTTTTGGTGTCCTCTTCTAAATGTTTTCAAGTTTTTTTGAACGTGCAAAAGGTTTCAATTTTTTTTTTTTGCGTTTTTCGGGTGGTATTGCAAGACTCGAAAAGTTGGATAATGGGTGTTCATTTGATATGATGGTAGATATTTAATTAAAGCGGTCTAGGCGAGATGAAGAACATGCGATTGGAAAAGAATTTACAGCACCAAATACCTCTTAACAGTTTGCCGAGTGCATACCCTGAAGCAATTATATTTCATTCTTAAATTGTTGATGTTTGAAAGTTTACTTTAATCAAATAATACTAAAGGATTAGGGAATGGTTATATTATTTTACAGAAAGATTTTACGTGTATATTAGACCTCGAGTATTTGTAAGGATTGCATATATGAATGTATGTAAGACTGGATCATGCATCCAAGACATTTGCGTTCTCGAATTGGCTTATTCGAAATAAGTAAGTTATTTTTAAAAACATATCCTGCCCCATTTTCAATATGTGGCTAATGTCATGGCTATTTTAAAAATATATTCGTTCATATATAGATAAAGAGATAAAAGATACGGCTCTTTTCCTGTATAAGAGAACGAAAGTTTGATCCCTTCAGTTGGTTTTACCTGTGTTCCGGATAGCTTGCATCTGATTTACATTACTTTCATAAATAAAGCTAGTTTGCATATTATTTTATTCCTTTTAAAATAATTCCAAGTGTTTGTGTTATTAACTATACAAATTATTTATAAATGTTGTTTCGTTTTCTCTTTTTACGTTATATGCTGTGGAATGGGAGTAACATTTCAACACACTAGAGTTTAAATGTTGGGTGAATATTTAAATAAAAACATATGAGAGGCTACAATCCGCTATGCGGATCGTTGGATACCCTATCCCATCCCATCCTTTAAATTAATATTCTCAAAATATAGGCCTTATGGCGATGAAATACTGAAAATGACATTGTCACAATATATTGCTCAGACAGTTTCTCAAAATCTTGTGTGGTTCGACAAAAAACAACGTATTTCTATTGCTAATGCCTTGGGATGGGGTATACAAATGGTTTTTGTAAAAAAACGCCCCCGAAATGTGGGCGTAGGTGAAAATGATCTATGGACAAAATGTTTATATTACCATTGCGGAAGTATTTGCATCAAAAATTTTTTCGAAAGTTTTAAAATTTGGACAAAAAGCGTTTTTTACTAAAAACGCCCCCAAAAAGTGGGCGTGGCAAAAAACTTTGTATGAACGAAATATAGATATTAGGATTGTCTAAATATGTTGCAAAGACACTTTTTTGAAATTCCTTACGGTTTGGCCAAAAAATAAGTTTTTCTAAAAAGGGGGCGTGGCAGTGGGCGGATTTCAAAAATTTTTACACTTGTTCTGCTTCGTCGGCCAGAGAGTCTATATACCAAATTTCAACACTCTAGCTCAAAATTTAAGGCCCAAAAATCGGTGACACACAGACGGACGGACGGACGGACGGACGGACGGACAGACAGACATGGCTTAATCGACTCAGCTAGCGATTCTGAATCGATCCATATACTTTGAGGTATATGTATCGAAATTATTTCTCTATGTTACAAACTTAATGTCAAAACTAATATACCCCCCTATGGGATAGGGTATAAACATATGAGAAGGCTACAATCCGCTGTGCGGATCGTTGAATACCCTATCTCATCCTATCAATAAAACTAAAATCCCCACAAAAGTGGGCATGGCTAAAAACACGATGTGAATAAAATAGAAAAAATAATATAGTGACAACAAATTCTTCAGACTGCTTACAAAACACTTTTACGGTTCTACAAAAGACAAGGTTTTCTCCTGCATATGTTATGGGGCAGTGTATAAAAATGGTTTTTATAAAAAAACGCCCCCGAAATGTGGGCGTGGGTTAAAATGATATATTTACGAAATGTTTATATTAATAATGTTAATGATTCTGCATCAAATTTTTTTTCGAAAAATTTAAAATTTGACCGAAAACAGTTTTTTATTGAAAACGCCCCCAAAAAGTGGGCGTGGCAAAAAACTTTATATGGACGAAATATAGATATTAATATTGTCTAAATATGTTGTTCAGAAACTTTTTAAAATTCCTTACGGTTCCTAACGATTCTGAGTCGATCCATATACTTTGAGGTATATGTAGCTAAATTATTTCTCTATTGTACAAACTAAGTATCAAAACTAATATACCCCCCTATGGGATAGGGTATAAACATATGAGAGGCTACAATCCGCTGTGCGGATCGTTGAATACCCTATCCCATCCCATCCATAAAATTAATATCCTCAAAATACAGGCCTTATGGCGATGAAATACAGAAAATGACATTGTCACAATATATTGCTCAGACAATTTATCAAAATCTTTTATGGTTCGACAAAAAACAACGTATTTCTATTGCTAATGCCTTGGGATGGGGTATACAAATGGTTTTTGTAAGAAAACGCCCCCAAAATGTGGGCGTAGGTGAAAATGATCTATTGACAAAATGTTTTTATTACCATTACGGAATTATTTTCATCCAAATTTTTTTCGAAAGTGGTAAAATTTGGACAAAAAGCTTTTTTTACTAAAAACGCCCCCAAAAAGTGGGCGTGGCAAAACACTTTGTATGGACGAAATATAGATATTAGGATTGTCTAAATATGTTGGTCAGACACTTTTTTGAAATTCCTTACGGCTTGGCTTCAAACTACGTTTTTCTAAAAGGGGGCGTGGCAGTGGACGGATTTCAAAAATTTTTACACTTGTTCTGCTTCTTCGGTCAGAGAGTCTGTATACCAAATTTCAACACTCTAACTCAAAATTTAAGGCCCAAAAATCGGTGACACACAGACGGACGGACGGACGGACAGACAGACATGGCTTAATCGACTCAGCTGGCGATTCTGAATCGATCCATATACTTTGTGGTATATGTATCGAAATTATTTCTCTATGTTACAAACTTAATGTCAAACCTAATATACCCCCCTATGGGATAGGGTATAATGAATTAGAGGAAGCGAATAGTACAGAAAAGAAGAGAAAACATATGAGAGGCTACAACCCGCTGTGGGGATCGTTGAATACCCTATCCCATCCCATCCTTAAAATTAATATCCTCAAAATATAGGCCTTATGGCGATGAAATACAGAAAATGACATTGTCACAATATATTGCACAGACAGTTTATCAAAATCTTTTGTGGTTCGACAAAAACAAACGTATTTCTATTGGTAATGCCTTGGGATGGGGTATACAAATGGTTTTTGTAAGAAAACGCCCCCAAAATGTGGGCGCAGGTGAAAATGATCTATGGACAAAATGTTTATATTACGATTGCGAAAGTATTTGCATCAAATTTTTTTTCGAAAGTTTTAAAATTTGGACAAAAAGCGTTTTTTACTAAAAACGCCCCCAAAAAGTGGGCGTGGCAAAAAACTTTGTATGAACGAAATATAGATATTAGGATTGTCTAAATATGCTGCTCAGACACTTTTTTGAAATTCCTTACGGTTTGGCTTTAAACTACGTTTTTCAAAAAGGGGGCGTGGCAGTGGGCGGATTTCAAAAAATTTTACACTTGTTCTGCTTCGTCGGCCAGAGAGTCTATATACCAAATTTCAACACTCTAGCTCAAAATTTAAGGCCCAAAAATCGGTGACACACAGACGGACGGACGGACGGACAGACAGACATGGCTTAATCGACTCAGCTAGCGATTCTGAATCGATCCATATACTTTGAGGTATATGTATCGAAATTATTTCTCTATGTTACAAACTTAATGTCAAAACTAATATACCCCCCTATGGGATAGGGTATAAAAACACGGCAAAAGGAAACGACACGCACCTTTTAATGGCAAGCTTCGTCATTACCATCAAGTCACAACTCATCCTGTACTGCTGGTGCTGCCACCGTAATGTCATCAGACAGCAGGCCCAACATCAACATCCTCTGACAGTCGTCCCTTTCGATGTTGAATCTGATTCCTAACGGAGGGCTTACAAACAGGGTGATGGAGGGGCGAGGACTGGTTATCATAATTACCAGGTGAGTGCGATAAGAGCATGAAATGGGATAATAATGGGTACGAAAATTATCACGTTTTTTCCCCACCTCTTCCCCACCTGGTTGCGTGGCGTAACCATTACATTTTATTTGCATAGTATAGGCAAACGGAATTTCAAACAACAACGACACCCGAATAGTGGTGGTTGTGTGGGTTTACCCGTATATCCTGGATAGGATGGAGGATACACGCTACCCGCACACCGCTAAGTGTGTATATGTGTTTCATCGTTATAAAACCGAATTGCTCCCGGGTTACATTTCAGGTTTTCAAAGTTGACAGCTATAGTGGGTGTACACAGAGCGATGGGTGGGTATGAATATTAAGACCACGTCGGGTTTACTTTTGATTATCTTAATTACTATACAGTTGCTAATATCGCAGACAAGGGTATCGATAATGTAAAAAAAAACTGGCTAAAACAAACATTTGTTTTTACTTCTATTTCATGTTTGTAGCAAGGTTCTCTCTTAATGACTGCTCCAAGAGACAATGGTGATTTAAAATATCATTATGAAATAATCAAGGATCTTCTTTTGAGTACGTACACTAATGGTGATGCGAACAATAATGCAAATTAAATTACAGTGATTTTAATTGAATTATAAGTAAAATGTTTAATTTTCACCATAGGGGTATATTAGTTTTGATACATAGTTTGTAACATAGAGAAATAATTTAGCTACATATACCTCAAAGTATATGGATCGACTCAGAATCGATAGCTGAGTCGATTTAGCCATGTCTGTCCATCCGTCCGTCCGTCCGTACGTCACCAGTTTTTGGGCCTTAAATTTTGAGCTAGAAGGATGAAATTTGGTACACGTGCTCTTTGTTGCTCGCAGCAGAACAAGTGTAAAAATTTTTGAAATCCGCCCACTGCCACGCCCCCTTTTTAGAAAAACGTATTTTTTGGCCAACCATAAGGAATTTTGAAAAACTTTCTGAACAACATATTTAGACAATCTGAATATCTGTATTTCGTTCATATAAAGTTTTTTGCCACGGTTAAATTTTAAAATTTTCTAAAAAAACTTTTGATGCAGAATCATTAGAAATATCAATATGAACATTTCGTCAATAGACCATTTTAACCCACGCCCACTTTTTGGGGGCGTTTTTATATAAAAACCATTTTTATACCCTACCCCATAACATATGCAGGAGAAAACCTTGTCTTTTGTAGAACCGTAAAAGTTTTTTATAAGCAGTCTGAAGAATTTGTTGTCACCATGTCATTTTCTTTATTTTATCCATATCGTGTTTTTAGCCATGTCCACTTTTTGGGGATTTAAGTTTTACAGATAGGATGGGATAGGGTATTCAACGATCCGCACAGTGGATTGTAGCCTTCTCATATGTTCGTTATTATTTTAAATAAAACCTTGACACTACAATGTTCATATGAGGTCCTACAATGTTCATATGAGGTCAGCAACTCAAAATGGCAACTCTTCACACTGAATTTTGGATTTTTCAACTCAAATCCAATGTTCACAGTTGCATCCATAAGTGCCTCAAATGTTTCAGGCGCAAAGCTACGGTAATGCAACAATAAAAAAAATAAAAAATTTTGGCGCAACAGGCTCGTTAGTACCCATGGCCGAGCTTTCTCACAACCATTCATGTGTGCGTGTGTACTTCTTGCACGATGACGGGACCTCCTGTTTTAAGCCGACTCCGAACGGCTAAGTTGAGATAAGCTATTCTTGACAATTGATACTACTCGGATGATTTGTCAGATCATCACGGTAATGCAACAACAAATGGGAAATTTACCAGCCCCACGAGTTAATGAGGCTCGTCCTTTCAAAATATCTGGTGTCGACTATGCCGCTCCAGTACAGTCAAAAGCATGGAAGGGTCGGTGCAACAGAATCACCAAAGCTTACATTTGTAAAGTGCAAGGGTCAGTCGGCAATAATAAAGCTAATTAATTCTCAATCCATACCACGGTTTCAGTCGTTTTATTATACCCTATCCCATAGGGGGGTATATTAGTTTTGACATTAAGTTTGTAACATAGAGAAATAATTTTGATACATATACCTCAAAGTATATGGATCGATTCAGAATCGCTAGCTGAGTCGATTAAGCCATGTCTGTCTGTCTGTCCGTCCGTCCGTCTGTGTGTCACCGATTTTTGGGCCTTAAATTTTAAGCTATAGTGTTGAAATTTGGTATATAGACTCTCTGGCCGACGAAGCAGAACAAGTGTAAAAATTTTTGAAATCCGCCCACTGCCACGCCCTCTTTTAGAAAAACGTAGTTTTAAGCTGAACCGTAAGGAATTTCAAAAAAGTTTCCGAAGAGCATATTTAGACAATCCTAATATCTATATTTCGTCCATACAAAGTTTTTTGCCTCGTCCACTTTTTATTGTCCAAATTTTAAAACTTTCGAAAAAAATGTTGATGCAAATACTTCCGCTATGGTTAAATAAACATTTTGTCCATAGATCATTTTCACCTACGCTCACATTTTGGGAGCGTTTTCTTACAAAAACCATTTGTATACCCCATCCCAAGGCATTGGGATTGCTAATAGAAATACGTTGTTTTTTGTCGAACCACAAAAGATTTTGATAAACTGTCTGAGCAATATATTGTGACAATGTCATTTTCTGTATTTCATCGCCATAAGGCCTATATTTTGAGGATATTAATTTTAAGGATGGGATGGGATAGGGTATTCAACGATCCGCACAGCGGATTGTAACCTCTCATATGTTTTTAATTAAAACCGTAAAACTGAATGCATACGAATAGGCGGGCCAGTTTTGAATCTTATTTGTTGAGGTTATATTACTTCGAATAAAAACATATGAGAAGGCTACAATCCGCTGTGCGGATCGTTGAATACCCTATCCCATCCCATCCTTCAAATTAATATCTCCAAAAAGTGGGCTTTATTAGCCTATAATATAGAAACTGACATTTTCACAACAATATATTGTTCAAACAGTTTATGAGAATATTTTGTTGTTTGACAAAACACATCGTTTTCCTCCTCGCATATGCTATGCGGTAGGGTATACAAACGGTTTTTGTAAGAAAACGCCCCCAAAAAGTGGTCGTGGGCTAAAATGATCTATGGACGAAATGTTTTTATTAATATTACTAATTATTCTGCATCAAATTTTTTTCGAAAATTTTAAAATTTGACCGTAAAACGTTTTTTATTAAAAACGCCCCCAAAAAGTGGGCGTGGCAAAAAAACTTTATATGAACAATATAAAGATATTACGATTGTCTAAATACGTTTCTCAGACACTTTTTCAAAATTCCTTATGGTTTGGACAAAAAATACGTTATCCTAAAGAGGGGGCGTGGCAGTGGGCGGATTTCAAAACTTTTTACACTTGTTCTGCTGGCAGCAACAAAGAGCACGTGTACCAAATTTCATCCTTCTAGCTCAAAATTTAAGGCCCAAAAACTGGTGACGTACGGACGGACAGACATGGCTTAATCGACTCAGCTAGCGATTCTGAGTCGATCCATATACTTTGAGGTATATGTAGCTAAATTATCTCTCTATGTTACAAACTATGTATCAAAACTAATATACCCCTATGGGATAGGGTATAAAGAGCCATAATTGTGTCAACAATATTTACCAGATGTACAGTGGACAGATTAGAGGAGTACTACTGATAGGCGTTAAGTTCAATAAACTACAGACCATTATCTATTTATCAAACATTATGAGAAGGCTACAATCCGCTGTGATGATCGTTGAATACCCTATCCCATCTAATCTGTAAAAATAATATCCCCAAAAAATGGACATCTCTTAAAACACGATGAGGATTATATAGAAAATGATCTTGTCACAACAAATTTTACGGTTCTACAAAAGACAAGGTTTTTCTCCTGCATATGTTATGGGGTAGTGTATCAAAAAGGTTTTTATATAAAAACGCCCCCAAAATGTGGGCGTGGCAAAAAACTTCATATGAACGAAATATAGTTATTCAGATTGTCTAAATATGTTGTTCAGAAACATTTTCAAAATTCCTTATGGTTTGGTCAAAAACTACATTTTTCTAAAAAGGGGCGTGGCAGTGGGCGGATTTCAAAAATGTTTACACTTGTTCTGCTGGGAGCAACAAAGAGCACGTGTACCAAATTTCCCCATTCTAGTTTAAAATGTAAGGCCAAAAAACTGGTGACGTACGGACGGACAGACATCGTTAAATCGACTCAGCTATCGATTCTGAGTGCATCCATATACTTTAAGGTGTATCTAGCTAAATCATTTCTCTATGTAACAAACTATGTATCAAAACTAATATGTATACCCCTATGAGATAGGATATAATTAAATGTATTCGCTAGAGCACATTATACGTTTGAATATGTTTAATTCGTTAATGGTGTTTAATTTAAAAACGTCCGTCCGTACGTCACCAGTTTTTGGGCCTTAAATTTTGAGCTAGAATGATGAAATTTGGTACACGAGCTCTTTGTTGCTCCCAGCAGAACAAGTGTACATTTTTTTAAAATCCGCCACTGCCACGCCCCTTTTTAGAAAAATGTAGTTTTTGACCAAACCATAAGGAATTTTGAAAATGTTTTTGAATAGCATATTTAGATAATCTGAATGTAGATATTTCTTTTACATAAAGATTTTTTCCTTTTTTACTTTTTGGGGGCGTTTTTAATAAAAAACGCTATCGATTCTGAGGCGATCCATTTACTTTATGGTATATCTAGCTAAAATAGTTCTCTATGTTACAAACTATGTATCAAAACTAATATACCCCTATGGGATAGGGTATAAAAAAAACATATGAGAATATGAATTCGCTGTGCGGATCGTTGAATACCATATCCCATCTATAAAACTAATATCCCCAAAAGTGGACATGGCTTGAAACATGAAATATAAATACATATAGAAAATGAAATTGTCACAACAAATTGTTCAGACAGTTTATAAAAAACTTTTACAGTTCTACAAAAGACAAGGTTTTTATCTTGCATATATTATGGGGTAGTGTATAAAAATATTTTTTATATAAAAACGCCCTCAAAAAGTGGGCGTCGGTTCAAAAAATGGTCTATTGACAGAATGTTCATATTAACATTACCAATGATTCTGCATCAAAATTTTTAAATTTGACCGGGAAAAGTTTTTTTTATTAAAAACGCCTCCAAAAAGTGGGCGTGGCGAAAAACTTTGTATGAACGAAATAAAGATATTAAGATTATCTAAATATGTTGCTCAGAAACATTTTCAAAATTTCTTACGGTTTAACCATAAACTACATTTTGCTTAAAAGCGGCGTGGCAGTTAGCGGATTTCAAAAATGTTTACACTTGTTCTGTAGGCACAGACGAGGATCCTATATACCAAAATTCATTACCCTAGCTCAAAATTTAAGGCCTAAAAGTCGGTGACGTACAGACGGATGGACGGACGGACGGACAGACAGACATGGCTTAATCGACTCAGCTAGCGATTCTGAGTCGATCCATATACTTTGAAGTAAATGTAGCAAAATTATTTGTTACGAACAAATGTATCAAAACTAATATACCCCTATGGGATAGGGTATAATAATTTTAGACAGTATTTTATTGAAAAATGCATCTTTATCATAGGGGTATGATGGTTTTGATACATAGTTTGTAACATAGAGAAATAATTTAGCTATATATACCTTAAAGTATATAGATCGACTCAGAATCAGAGTCGATTTAGCCATGTCTGTCGTAAGTCCATACGTCACCGGTTTTTGGGCCTTAAATTTTGAGCTAGAAAAATGAAATTCGGTACACATGCTCTTTGTTGCTCCCAGCAGAACAAGTGTAAAAAATTTTGAAATCCGCCCACTGCCACGCCCCCTTTTTAGAAAAAGGTAGTTTTTAGCAAAACCGTAAGGAATTTTAAAAAAGTGTCTGAGCAGTATATTTAGAAAATCGTAATATCTATATTTCGTAAATACAAAGCTGTTTTGCCACGCCCATTTTTTGGGGTGATTTTAGTTAAAAACCTTTTTCGGTCAAATTTTCAAATATTCGAAAGAACTTTTGATGCAAAAACTTTAATAAAATTGATATGAACATTTCGTCCTTAGACAATTTTAACCCACGCCCACTTTTTGGAGGCGTTTTTCTACAAAAACCATTTATATTCCCTACCCCAAGGCATATGCAATAGAAAAACGTTGTTTTTTGTCGAACCATAAAAGAATTTGATAAACCTTCTGAACAATGTGTTGTGACAACGTCATTTTCAATACTTAATGGCCATAAAGGCCAAATTTTGGGGACATTCATTTTAAGGATGGGATGGGATATGGTATTAAACGATTCGCACAGCGGATTGTAGCCTGGTGCAGACATGGACGTAGCTAAGTTGTCTATTTTTCGTTAAGCATGGTCGTCAGTAATAAAATCAACCTTTCCGAAGCTATTAGCTGATTCGTACAAATTCTTTTTTTTACGTGAGAGGATAGTTAGCGTAAAGCACAACCCCCAACTAGGAGGGCCAGACTTATATGTTCATCTGAGGACATCAGGCTCGATTTTTTGCCAGTCATTCCAGTTAAAAGGCGATGACGAACAACATTCCGCTGTCAGGCAGAACGAACCATTTAATATTGGCAACGGCAGCGAAAACTGCCAACCATTGATTTTTTTTATCTTAGATCAATTTTGCAAATCTGTATTTTTCGGCAGAAATACCAATACCAATACAAATGATAGCTGTCAGTTTGACTAGAGTGATTTTAATTTTGATTTAATACTTTGGTTGTGAAAAACAGCAGTGCTTTGCGTTTGGATTTATTAATGGATATAGACACAGAAAATTAAGTTATACGTGAACTATTAAATTCATCTAATTCGACTTTGTCTTCGGAAAGTGATGAAGATAATTTCTGTATTTTCAAATTTTTTTTATGTTTAAAATTTTGGCAGCTACACCGACGCTTACTTCACAGATACGAAATGACACCAATACAATGACAAAAAAATAAATCTGAATCGTGTTCCACTGACACTCAAAAAGATAAAATTTCAAATCAAAATCTATATTTCCCAATGGAAAACGTTAAACCTCAGCATTGTTTGCCCGATCCACAAAAAAGGAGACCCTCTGCACTGCGCCAACTACAGATACAGATATGCCGTAATATGTGAACGCCTGAAACCGTTTACCAACAACCAGATCGGCACTTATCAGTGTGGTTTAAGGTCAGGAAAATCCACAACCGATCAAATTTTCACACCTCGGCAGATCCTTGGAAAAAACCCAAAAAGTCCAAATCGATACCACCTATTTATCGATTTCAAAGCCGCATACGACATCATTTATAGAGACGAACTATACAGAGCCATGTCTAGTTTTCGTATACCGCCCAAACTCGTGCGTTTGTGTAGGATGACGATCGAGAATTCTTGATGGTCCATTAGGGTCGGAAACGACCTCACCGTTACATTCGATACCCAAAGACTTTTTCTACCTCGGCTCCGCTATTAACTCAGGCAAAAACATCTCGTCAGAAATCAAACGAAGAATTACTCTTGCCCATTGCTATTTCTTCGGGTTAGGAAGGCAATTTAGTAGTAAAGTACTCACTCGACCTACTAAGGAGATCCTATATAAGACCCTGATCATCCCAGTCCTGCTCTACGGCGCTGAAGCATGGACCGTATCAAAAGCGGATGAAGAAATCCTTGGTCGGTTCGAGAGAAAATTTTTTCGAAAAATCGGCTCGCAGAGTCTTCGCGAGCACAAGAAGAAACCGACCTCAACCAACTTGGAGTGCACAACTGGAGGCAGTTAGCTAAGGCCCGGGCTGATTGGAGAGGCATGTTGGTTGAGGCCCAGGTTCATCCCGGACTGTAGCGCCACTTAAGTAAGTAAGTCATTCGGACCAGGCTTTAATGGAACATTAAAAATACAAATATGTAGAATTTATAAATTAATTAAAATTATGATAAAATTAATTTTTTAAATTAAAATTAAGAATAAATTAATTTTTACATTACAATTAAAATTAAATTAAGCTAATAAGTAGATAGTTGTAGTTGAATTTCTAATATCGAACTTTGATCGACGAATTCTTCAAGGTATGGTGATCATTCTAAGTCCAGAGACGGGCTAAGAATAACAACAATATGAGAATATGAATTGTAAATACCCAAAAGTCCTCTCACTCACTCTCGGGCGGCAGCGGAGGAATTCCCTAGATGGAGTCAACGGTGGCGCCTACAGCTCCAGTTTGATCGAACTGGTAGTGAAATCCCTATATGAGCTGTTTCGACATATTTGAACACCAGGTCTATAGGGATTTCCAACACTGAGCCAGGGTGTTGGAAAAGAGTTGGTGGCGGAGGAGCCCTCAATGGGTCATCGGCAGCGCTCATATCCCAAAATGGGCTACTGACATCGGTATTTTCCGGCCCGCTGTCCTAGGGTCAAAACAAGGGCATGGCCCTCCAGGTTGGGGGTTGTGCTTTGGGTTAACTACCCATCCATATAAAAAAGCCTATGTTACGAAGCAACCAATAGCCTCGGAAAGGACTGATATTATTGTTGACGATCCTGCTAAACGAAAAAAAGACAACGACGTTCGTATCTGCACCTGGAATGTGAGAACATTAAACAGGAGAGGTGCAGGCGAACAACTAGCGGAAGCCCTTAACTGCTACAAAGCAGACATTACTGCTACTCAGGAAATAGGATGGGATGGGCCGGGCAAAAAGAGGATGAAAAACTGTGACATTTACTATGGACCGTGTTATAGTTAGCAGAAACAGCGACTATTCGGATGCGGATTTGTTATAAGTGCCAGACCAAGAAGTATTATGTTTCCAAGACATTTGTATTGTAACAATCCGCATCAAGGCCAAATTTACCAACATAAGCCTTATATGCGCTCATGCTACGACGGAGGAAAAAGATGATATAACTAAGAATCGCTTCTACGAGCTCCTCGACAAAACCTATGAGCGACTACCAAAGTACGATGTTAAAATCGTGCTGGGAGATTTTAACGCAAAGGAAGGAAGAGAAGACATCTTTAGCAGTGCTGTCGGAAAATATAGCCTACACGACAACACGTCTGGTAACGGACTTCGGCTAATTGACTTCGTTACGGAACGAAATGCCACTATAACCAGCACACGGTTTCCTCACCTCGATATACATAAGGGAACATGGTGGTCTCCAGATCAACGACCGGTCAAATTGATCACATTGCGATAGACAAGAGGCGCGCATCCAGTATTTTGGATGTCCGAACATTCCGAGGGGCTAACATCGACTCGGACCACTACTTTGTTGTAGCCAAGGTAAGGATGCGGATATCCACCACGCCACAACAAACCACAAATACTGTGAAAAAAATTAATGTCGAAGTACTGCAATCGCCAGAGACCGTCAAGACCTTCGCGCAACGCGTATCCCTTAACTTCTCGATTAACACCACACCACCAGCATCTAATGTCGAAGATCAATGGCTACGATGCCAACAAGCCATTAGATCAGCGGCAACTGATGTGCTAGGTTTCTCGCGGCCACCGACAGATGCTCGCAACCAAGAAAGAGGCCTACAAGGCTAAGCTGCAGGTGAAGACGAGAGCTGCGATTGAGCTCTATAGGCAAAGAAGAAGGGAAGAACATCGGCTTTTCAGAAAGAAAAAAAAAGAGCAAGAAAAGCGCGCGATCGAGGATATTGAGAGGTGCCACTCCAGGAACGATGCCGGGCTAATTGGGGAGGCATGTTGGTTGAGGCCTAGGTTCATCCCGGACTGTAGCGCCACTTAAGTAAGTATGTAAGTAAGTAAATACCCAAAAATACTTTGACTTCTTTACCAAATCAACACCATAACCAAATTTATAAAACCCATACTCACAGTTAACATTAAACTACAAAGGCAGCTTTTCTAAATTAATATTTATATTTTAAAAAAGACTTCATTTCATCGAGGTACAGTTATCTGAAAATAATATATGATAGTAATCGATATAAAAGGATTTTATTACATATGGACGCCTATAGTCCAGAGGTGGTAAATTGGAATGACTAAGGATCACCACTTAAGACGGTTCATCCAGAAACTTCTTTTATTAAAAAACAAAAAAACAAAATGAAGGAATAGTGTATGTTGAAAAACAAGAAAATATTGATCAAAAGCATTAAACATTAAAAAGGGAGAATCCTTGAAAATCTAAATTGTGGTTGCTTCGACTACACCCCCAATAATATATCATCATCCAACAAGTAACCACATGAGCACAACCAAAAATTGTATCTCCAGACAATTCTTGTGAAATTGGACTATCAAACGGTATTTGAAGAGAAGGAACGAACGAACCTCAACCTAATTTTTAGGTAACGAAATAATAGCCATGAAATTTTTTTCAGTGCCTATGTTTCATGGTTAATCTCCTTTTCTTCATCGTTGATGTTTTCCCTTTTTCCCTCGTCACAAAACAGTCAATTAGAAACTTTTATTACATTTTATTTTCCATTCAAAAGGAGGTCCATGGCACTCACATACTTTCAGTTTCAATGGTTTTCGTCCTTTTCTGTGCAATTTTCACCAGTAACAGACCTTGATACGGGTTTGAAAAAGCGATTTTAATCTGGTACTCGAAAGGACCAACACGAAAATGAAATAACCGAAAAAAAATGCAATTGCCCTGCTTCTGATGTTGGCTTTGCGATTTCGGAAAGTTAAGAGCGAATGTGTGTAGTGTCTGTGTTGGCCTCACAGTCGCCAAAATATATTATAGGCTGTAGAATTATAACTTTCTAGTATGTATCACATAGGGGTATATAAGTTTTGATACATAGTTTGTAACGAATCGACTCAGAATCGATTAAGCCATGTATGTGTGTCCATTCTTCGGTCCGTCTGTATGTCACCGATATTTAGGCCTTAAATGTTGAGCTAGGGAATGAAATTTGGTATATAGGATTCTTGTGCCATGGAGCAAAACAAGTGTAAAAAAAATTAAAATCAGCCCACTGCCACGCCCCCTTTTTAAGACGTTTTCAGTAAAAAACTTTTTTCGGTAAAATTTCAAAATATCCAATAAAAAACTTTTGAAAACGCCCTCAAAAAATAGGCGTGTCAATAAACTTTTTTTGGACGAAATATAGATGTTGGCATTGGCTAAAGATGTTACAAAACCAGTTTTTCAAAATTCTTAAATGTTTGGCCAAAAACAACGATTTACTGAAAAAGGGGCGTGGCAGTGGGCGGATTTTGAAAATATTTACACTTGCTCTGCTTCGTCGGCTAGAAAGTCTATATACCAAAGTTCATTATTATAGCTCAAAATTTAATGCTCAAAAATCGGTGACGAACAGAGGGACGGACCGGATGGACGGACGAACAGGTAGGCATGGCTAAATCGACTCAGCTACTGATTCTGAGTCGATATACTTTGAGGTCTATCTAGTGAAATCATTAATCTATGTTATAAACTTAATGTCAAAACTAATATCAGGTGAGATATTTTCTTTAGCGTTATCGGTTACTGTATATTAGGCATATATTTGTACATTTGGTTTTGGAGGTTAAGTTGGATTTCTAATGGCCGCTTTTATTGAGTATACATACGTTTTTCGATTTTGCCTGCTTTGTTTCAGAAGAATTTCAGACTTTTGATTATTTAAATATGACTTTTGTGATACTAATACCGTTCGTCCATATTCTTTGCAGTTCTTTAGTTACTTTACAATCGAGATCGGTTGCGAGATGATTGCCATTACATTTAATGCAAATAGCAAGAGTTTTATTATCTAGCCTGCGATCTGCCGTCAGATGATTTCCGGGACAATTTACACAACGCGACTATTTCTGACAATAGCTTTGCGTGTGATTATACCCTTGGCAGAGTTTGAACTAATGCACTTTAAGGACGATGAATGTAACCCTCAAGCTACAACGCGAAAATGCCTTCAGATTTAGGGATATCTATTATAAGGATGGGATGGGATAGTGTATTAAACGGACCGCACACTGGAGGGAGGGAGGATTAATGATGGTAATAAGGCTTGAAATTTGAGGAACCCACTACAGGAGGACAGAAGTTTAAGGATGGGAACTTATTCATTTTTCGATGTGACGGAGTCCATATTTCGCTATCACTATACTTTCTTAGAATATCAAATTAATGATCGTAATATGTTTTGTTATACCTTATCCCGTAGGGGTATTTTAGTTTTGTCATTAGGTTTTCAACATAGAGAAATAATTTCGACAGATATACTCAGAATCACTAGCTCAGATGATCTAGCCATGTCAGTCTGTCCGTCCGCCCGTGTGTATGTCACCGATTTTTGGCCCTTACATTTTGAGCTAAAGTGATGAAATTTGGTATATAGACTCTCTGTCCGACGAAGCATAACAAGCGTAAAAAAATTTAATAATAATAAATTTAATTTTTTTAATTTTAATAAAATTATCAAAAAATCGTTCGATGCAAAATCAATGGTTATGATAAAATAAACATTTCGTCAATAGATTATTTTTACCAACGCCCACTTTTTGGGGCCTTTTTCTATTAAAACCTTAGCTTATGCAATTGAAAAACCTTGTTTTTTTTGTCGAACCACAAAGGTTTAGATAAACTGTCAGAAAAAGATGTGGTGACAATTTTATTTTCTATATTTGATCAACATTCAGTTTTTAGCACCGCCCACTTTTTGGATACATTCATTTGAAGGATTGGAATGGGATGGGATAAGGTATTTAACGATCCACACTTCTCATATGTTTTTAGTTGCTTCCCTACTTTCTTTATCGACGATGAGTTAAGTAGCTCCTTGTTGAGTTGTGATATATTGCCTAGCAATTTGGGAGCATTTGAGTGCTCCATCACTTTTGCTGACGACATACGATTATTGTAATATGAGTTCCCATAAAGTTGTACGTAAAATAAAGGGAACATAAAACTCTGGTTGGTTTTGTTTAGTTAGGTTACCTACACTCAAGACAGTTCTCCTATAAAAGTGAGGTAACGAATGTTCCATAGTAGCCCGTGTTTGGTTTTAATGTGCCACCACTATGTACTGCTGCGACTTGGTTAATTCTGCAACCTGAAACATGATATCGCAATCACTAAAGTGAATGGGGATGTGAAATGTTTTGTTATTGACTAGCAACTTAATAGTTTCTGTAATCTGATCGTTGAAGAGAAGAATCAATAATTTGCAAGTGGTTGTGCATTGCAAAAAAAATCCTTAGTCACAAGTAATACCAATAACTTAAGCTCTAAGAAATATTTGTTTGGAGTACGTCTTTTGTGGTCCTTAAGAGTTCATACGTTCATAACCAATACGTGGGGTTGATTGTCGCTGGGCACAAGATTCGCATTTTAAATCGATGATTAATGTTAAAGATACCACATTTGATCGACTTTGCGGATTATTAATAATAACAATGGTGTCTCATCTGTGTGAGCAGTACCACCAGACCTACACCCGCACAATATGATGCCTGTCTATCAAATTTTCAATAAATCTTTCGAATTATTAACTGCTTAGCCCGTGTTAATGTGGGAATGCCATGAAATGCATTAAACTGCTGGAAATTAAGTCTTTTTGACTTGGAGGGAGAAGTTGCGGAGTCAATGGGTCGCAGAGTCGACGTCTTTAATTAATTTATTTTATTCAACAGATGGAATACCGTAATGCTCTACTAATGAAGCCTAGCTATCTGCCGCAATGGGGCACTACAGTATGAAGACCAAGATATACTAAGCACCCAATCATACACATTTATGAGTTAATAAAATAGATGCATATTTAGTTTGAATGAAAATCCACGTATATCTATCACTCTGAGTAAAATGTTAGAATTAGCATCAATGACCTTTGAATATCAAATACTTCAGTGTAGTTGTTTGAATATTAGTTCACTGTTCTTGGGGATGAAAGCATTCGTTGTTTATACCCTATCCCATGGGGGTAAATTAGTTTTGAAACATAGTTTGTAACATAGAGAAATAATTTAGCTAGACCTCAAAGTTTATGGATCGACTCAGAATCGCTAGCTGAGTCGATTTAGACATGTCCCTCCGTCCGTCACCAGTTTTGGGCCTTAAATTTTGAGCTAGAATGATGAGATTTGGTACAAGTGATCTTTCTTATTCCCACCAAAACAAACAAGTGTAAACAATTTTGAAATCTGCCCACTGTCACGCATTATTTTTAGAAAAACGTAGTTTTTGGCCAAACCTTAAGTAATTTCGAAAAAGTGTTTGAACAAAATATTTAGAGAATCGCAATATCTATTTGCCCACTTTTTGGGGGAGTTTTTATTAAAAAAAAATGTTTTTTGGTATATTTTTAAAATAAAGATTTTGATAAACTGTCCGAACAATATCTTGTGACGTCATTTTTTGTATTTAATTACCACTAAGCCCACAATTTGGGGATATTAATTTTAAGGATGGGATGGGATAGGGTATTAAACGATCCGTACAGGAAATTGTAACCTTCTCATATGTGTTTTTTAATAGCAAAGTATATGATGTCAGATTATAAATGACGCACATATTGATACTGCGTACTGGCACCCCAGTGTTGGATAGATATATAAACCACGAATACTAAGTAGATAAGTAGGAAGGTGCCGGGATACCACTAACAAAATAAAAGGGCGAAGAAACAAAAATGTGGGTATTTGACACGCATATTTGCACATCTGACATTGATAGACTGGTGATTGTGTACTTTTTGTTTACCATTTGATGTGTGGAATTATATAGAGTTTCGAGAAATTAAATTAAGCTGCTGGCGTTTCTTTAAAGTTGTTGGTGATTGACTAAACACCCAATAACAAAATTAGCAATAATAATTATTATAATAAAACTACTTATTCAGCACAAATAAAGGTGCTATAAAATGATGAATGCATTCATCGCAAAATGACAGATGCAAATAAAGATTAAATGTAACCATTTTGACAGTCCGCCAATAACGTAAGACAAAGGTTGTGTTTATACCCTATCCCATAGGGGTATATTAGTTTTGATACTTAGTTTGTAACATAGAGAAATAATTTTGCTACATAAACCTCAAAGTATATGGATCGACTCAGAATCGCTAGCTGAGTCGAATTAGCCATGTCTGTCTGTCCGTCCGTCTGTCTGTTCGTCACCGATTTTTGGGCCTTAAATTTTGAGCTAGGAAAATGAAATTTGGTATAAAGGATCCTCGTCCGTGCCACCAGAACAAGTGTAAAAATTTTTGAAATCCGCCCACTGCCACGCCCCCTTTTTAGGAAAACTTATTTTTTGGCCAAACCGTAAGGAATTTCAAAAAAGTGTCTGAGCAGCATATTTAGACAATCCTAATATCTATATTTCGTTCATACAAAGTTTTTTGCCACGCCCACTTTTTGGGGGCGTTTTTAGTAAAAAACGCTTTTTGTCCAAATTTTAAAACTTTCGAAAAATTTTTTGATGCAAATACTTCCGCAATGGTAATATAAACAGTTTGTCCATAGATCATTTTCACCTACGCCCACATTTTGGGGGGCGTTTTCTTACAAAAACCATTTGTATACCCCATCCCAAGGCATTAGCAATAGAAATACGTTGTTTTTTGTCGAACCACAAAAGATTTTGAGAAACTGTCTGAGCAATATATTGTGACAATGTCATTTTCTGTATTTCATCGCCATAAGGCCTATATTTTGAGGATATTAATTTAAAGGATGGGATGGGATAGGGTATTCAACGATCCGCATAGCGGATTGTAGCCTCTCATATGCTTTATTTTACATTTTAACTATTCCACAAAAACGAAAAAAAAAACAAAAGTAATTTGCACAACGTTACTAAATGTTTTGACAATATTATATCACTATTTTAACATTCATGACATAACAAGTCAAAGTTAGTCATCCAAAAACTACGCAACGTTTATTAAGAAGGGTTATCTCTATCCATACAAGAAATAAAGTCATTAACTTATAGAATATGACTTTACTGTACAATGTCAACAATGTAAGGTGAAACACAAAAGTTATAATCGTAGGGGAACTATTTACTTGCTATCCACAATGTAAATGTATTCAAAAATATACAACATCTAGCACCAGGAGAATAAAAAGCTGATTACGCTGCAATTTAACAAACGCTTTACTTATCAAAACTGCTCTGGCAATATTTAAATTATTCTCTTATACAAGGCAGTTGGTACAAATAGAATTCAGAAAAACTCTTGCTTTCTTTTTCTATGAAAGGTTATGATTTGGAAAGAGTAAAATTACTTCGTGTAATTTTTATTAAAATAAAGAACCAGTGGTGGGTGCAGGACTGAGTCGTAAGTAACTTTCTCTTTCACTGCGAGGTAGCATGCGAAATTATTAAAAAAACGCTTTATATTCATTTTAGTTAGTGATGTTATTAGATATAAATTATGTGGAACAATGATAATGAGGAATTTTGTTTCCGAAGTTTGTAATTTCCTACAAATGTCTATTGGAATTATAATGATTTTCTGTCATTGGCCAAAACTGAAAATTACGTTATTAGAGTTTTGGGTAAAAAAAATATGTGGAATTGTTGCGGTAATAGTAATATAAATATATATTTAACTTCATTCAATTTGAATAGTTGCGAGAAATTGACAATTTTCCTTATAAGCGCTTAATCCAAAAATCCGTTATATGGATTTTCTCAAAATCAATCAAAAACTCTGTTTAAACTTAAACACTATTATTACTAATAAATAAGTGTGCTGCGCCAATGGAAACAACACACTACAGACTGATTAATTTACATTTTGTATCCAGCGTGTATAGTCACTGACAAAATTATTGTGTAAATACGTGTCCAATGTGTAAATAATTGTGCCACTTATGATACCATATCCCATCAGGGCCTCAGGGGTACTTTGGTTTTGTAACACGATGGGGATTAAATATAGAAAATGACAATGTCACAACAAATTTTACGGTTCTACAAAAGACAAGGTTTTTTCCAGCATATGTTATGGGGTAGTGTATATAAATGTTTATTCCCTATCCCATAGGGGTATATTAGTTTTTATACATAGTTTGTAACATAGAGAAATAATATAGCTACATATACCTCAAAGTATATGGATCGACTCAGGATCGCTAGCTGAGTCGATTTAGCCATGCCTGTCCGTCCGTCTGTCCGTCTGTCCGTCCGTACGTCACCAGTTTTTGGGCCTTAAATTTTGAGCTAGAATTATGAAATTTGGTACACGTGGTCTTTGTTGTTCCCTGCAGAACAATCGTTAAGATTTTTAAAATCCGCCCACTGCCACGCCCATTTTTCAGAAAAAACGTAGTTTTTGGCCAAACCGTAAGGAATTTTAAAAAAGTGTCTGAGAAGCGTAGTTAGACAATCTTAAAATCTATATTTTGTTCATGTAAAGTTGTTTGCCACGCCCACATTTTGGGGGCGTTTTTAATAAAAAACATTTTACGGTCAAATTTTAAAGTTTTCGAAAAATATTTTGATGCAGAATAATAACTAATATTAATATAAACATTTCGTCTATAGACCATTTTAACCCACGCCCACTTTTAGGGGGCGTTTTCATATAAAAAGCATTTTGTAGAACCGTAAAATTTGTTGTGACATTGTCATTTTTATACCCTATCCCATAGGGGTATATTAGTTTTGATACATAGTTTGTAACATAGAGAAATAATTTAGCTACATATACCTCAAAGTATATGGATCGACTCAGAATCGATAGCTGAGTCGATTTAGCCATGTCTGTACGTCATTAGTTTTTGGGCCTTAAATTTTGAGCTAGAAGGATGAAATTTGGTACACGTGCTCTTTGTTGCTCCCAGCAGAACAAGTGTAAAAAATTTTGAAATCCGCCCACTGCCACGCCCCCTTTTTAGAAAAACGTATTTATTGGCCAAACCATAAGGAATTTTGAAAAACTTTCTGAACAACATAATTAGACAATCTGAATATCTGTATTTCGTTCATATAAAGTTTTTTGCTACTCCCACTTTTTGGTGGCGTTTTTAATAAAAAACGTTTTTCGGTCAAATTTTAAAATTTTCGAAAAAACTTTTGATGCAGAATCATTAGTAATATAAATATTAACATTTCTTCTATAGATTATTTTAACATACGCCCACTTTTTGGGGGCGTTTTTATATAAAAACATATGAGAAGGCTACAATCCGCTGTGCGGATCGTTGAATACCCTATCCCATCCTATCCATAAAACTAGAATCCCCAAAAAAGTGGGCATGGCTAAAAACACGATGTGGATAAAATAAAAAAAATGATATAGTTGTAACGTACCCCGAACGCCCTCAGGAAGCAAAATGTTAAGGATGACCCGTTGTCCTCCTTGGAATGACACCAGCCCTCTTCCGGCACTATCACCCGTGCTGGCCGAGGTCTCGTTCCTGGTTTATGAACAAAAACTTCCCATATTAAGGCGTTGGGGTTAAGCCCTCCTACTATCGCTATCCACCCTTATGACCCAAGGTCACAGGACCCTTAGGCCAGTCCGGGCAGACTAGAAGGAGGGGTGTCCAGCCATCTTGCGGCCCAGGCATGTCCATCCCCACGCTAGCTCAGCGGCGGGTATGGGATCTTGCCACAAGACCTGGACGGGGGTTACATTCATGTTTTACATGCCTGTAGGGAATACTGTAATAAGATGTTCATTTACAGCATCCGTAACCAAACCACCAAAATAAAAAAAAAATGCGAGGCCCGAGTTTCGCTAGATTCGCTCATGTTTTCCTCCCCATAGTGAAAAATCAGGTGGAGAGATTAAGGTGGAGATTCTCTCCAAGAGCTGACCCACCCCTAACTAAGAATTAATTTAGCGACCATGGCCATCGCTGCGCTCGGTTAGCAATGGCCCCTAGCTTAAAAAGTGGTACTTACCCTTAGAAAAGTTTAAATACCACGGGTTTGAGTTACCTCCTTAGGATCCTGTCATGATCCGACACATCCTCGAAAAACTAATTAAACTGACGACATGGTCGTTTGTACCAGTGACGAATTACCGAATCGAGCTACGAACCAACTCATTTAACCATAAAGGTTATGAAAATCACTCAAAACCAATTCCAAAACAAAAAAAGGTTATATTTATGAATTTGGTTAACTTCGTTGTTAAAACGATTTTTTTTTTTATTTCATCCCTTCAAAATTGTAAAATAAAACTAACTATTTTTTTTATGTTAGAGCTTACGTATGCTACGGTTTTTTTGGTGTTTGTTTATTATACAATAACAACGACAAATGAATTTAAAAAAAAGTCGATTTACCCGCGGTCACTAATTTCTATTTATCTTTTTTTTTCAGTTTTTTTTTTTTTTTTATTATTTCAAATTAGATAAGGTTTTCTGTTTTCATCTTTCTGTTGTTGTTTTTAGGGGCTTTCATTTAGTAACAAAAAAAATAAATTTTAAATCTCAAGGTCAATCTTCTACTATTAAATCACCTTTTCATTTGGGAAATGTACAACATATAAAAGAAAATAGTAATAACTTACCCCCTTATAAGGGTTACTTTACCCGTTCCGCAAGGCTGGGGACCGAAGTGCACTGCGTTCCGTCCTTGGTTGTGATACCACTTAAATATATTGAGTTTCTTTTGGCGAGGAAACTATTCTATAAAAGAATGAGGTACATTTCAAACGAAACGGTTTACAAATCAAAAATTCAAAATTGACCACTACTTATCTTTTGTTTAGATTACAACGCCCTCTATAGCTCATAGATGAAAACGCTCGTTGTTGGTTGGGGTATTGGGTCGATTAAGCCTCCCTGGTTTTGGCTTAAGCTGTGATGTGTGCTTCGAGTAAGCAGTACACGTGGCAAACGTTGGCGCTGATCGTGGGTGCAAACTTCTCCTATTTTAGCGCGAGAAAAGAATGATGTTGCCTTGGTGAAGAGCAGGTGGGGAATTTTTTGTCGCACAGCACTTCTACACTGGGCAACAAGTATATGTAGCCGACTAATAATTTTGCTCTTGTTGCACCAAACACTGCAAGATGTTCCTTGGAACGATCTTGTTTCCCCCACACGTTACCCTTCACTTGTCCGGCCAAGGATCCCACAAATGGCAAAAATTCTAGGTGGTTTTATCGGTCCTAGGGATCGTAGAGAATATTTAGACTATCTCACACTTAGTAAACTTTAGATACATACATACACATGTCCCTGTTTCCAGCGTGGTGAAAACACGGGGACAATTTCTCTCTGCTGGTTTTAGGCACTGAATAAGTGTATCGTTCCGGAGTACGGGTTCTGGGAACACGAGGCCGGCTTCAAGTTGCTGGCTTAGAGCGGCGTTTTATACGTTTGTTTCTTAGAGTTACTTCTCTGTATCAATCGGACGGGGTGGATCGCAGTTTAATTGGATATAACAAGCCAATTTTGCAAGGGTGGTTCGATAAATGTCGTGTACACATATGCGAACGGTCACCTGCGCTTGTGTTCTTTACGTTTTAATTGTTTTTGCACTACCGAATTCAACTATTCAAAGGTTTGACTGCGCTTCGGATAGCACACAACCCACGTCCGATTGACTTCACGTCTAAAAAATGAATGGCGAGCAAACGTCAAACTGAATCGTATGACCATCAACCATCAGAATAGTTTACTCGCTCACTCCAACTAACCCCAAAGGTCTCACTCATTCGCATGGCCCGCCGGGCCTAAACTTTCAATTTCATCTAGCACAAAAAGTTTTATTCAGAAATATATAATTTTGAGTTTAAAATGTAAATAAAACTTTTCTAGATTTTCTAGTACATAATTTGTATTTTTCTGAATAAAATCCATCGCACCAGATCTACTCGAAAATCCGCGGCAAACCCAACGAAAAATTCAAAAAAATATCCCATCTGATATTTTATCCCCAACCCAATAAGCATTCGCACACTTGCTATAAACAAAGACATCCGCTATGGATGCCGCCATTGCAGCATACATTTTTAAAAAGGACGTTGGTCAAAATAACTTTTACCACATAGTGACAACAAATTCTTCAGGCTGCTTACAAAACACTTTTACGGTTCTACAAAAGACAAGGTTTTCTCCTGTATATGTTATGGGGGTAGTGTATAAAAATGGTTTTTATATAAAAACGCCCCCAAAAAGTGGGCGTGGGTTAAAATGGTATAAAGACGAAATGTTCATATTAATAATGTTCTGCATCAAAATTTTTTTCGAAAAATTTAAAATTTGACCGAAAACAATTTTTTTATTGAAAACGCCCCCAAAAAGTGGGCGTGGCAAAAAACTTTATATGAACGAAATAAAGATATTACGATTCTGTAAATATGCTGTTCAGACACTTTTTTAAAATTCTTCACGGTTTTGCTAAAAATTACGTTTTTCTAAAAAGGGGGCGTGGCAGTGGGCGGATTTCAAAAATTTTTACACTTGTTCTGGTGACTCGGACAAGGATCCTATATACCAAATTTCATTATCCTAGCTCAAAATTTAAGGCCCAAAAATCGGTGACGAACAGACAGACGGAAGGACGGACGGACGGACAGACAGACATGGCTAATTCGACTCAGCTAGCGATTCTGAGTTGATCCATATACTTTGAGGTATATGTAGCAAAATTATTTCTCTATGTTACAAACTATGTATCAAAACTAATATACCCCCCTATGGGATAGGGTATAAAAACATTTTTATACACTACCCCAGAACATATGCAGGAGAAAACCTTGTCTTTTGTAGAAACGTAAAGGTGCTTTGTAAGCAGTCTGATGAATTTGTTGTCACTATATCATTTTTTCTATTTTATCCACATCGTGCTTTTAGCCATGCCCACTTTTTTGGGGATTTAAGTTTTATGGATAGGATGGGATAGGGTATTCAACGATCCGCACAGCGGATTGTAGCCTTCTCATATGTTCTATATTTAATACCCATCGTGTTTTAAGCCATGTCCACATTTTGGGGACATTAGATTTACAAATGGGATGGGAGAGCGTAAACAACGATCCGCACAGCGGATTATAGCCCTCTCATATGTTTATACCCTATCCCATAGGGGTATATTAGTTTTGATACATAGTTTGTAACATAGAGAAATAATTTAGCTACATATACCTCAAAGTATATGGATCGACTCAGAATCGATAGCTGAGTCGATTTTGCCATGTCTGTCAGTCCGTCCGTACGTCACCAGTTTTTGGGCCTTAAATTTTGAGCTAGGATCATGAAATTTGGTATATAGGATCTTTGTCCGTGCCACCAGAACAAGTGTAAAATTTTTTGAAATCCACCCACTGCCACGCCCCCTTTTAACGTATTTTTTGGCCAAACCGTAAGGAATTTCAAAAAAGTGTCTGAACAGCATATTTATACAATCCTAATATCTATATTTCGTCCATATAAAGTTTTTTGCCACGCCCACTTTTTGCGGGCGTTTTTAGTAAAAACGAGGTTTTTTTATACCCTATCCCATAGGGGGGTATATTAGTTTTGATACTTAGTTTGTAACATAGAGAAATAATTTTGCTACATATACCTCAAAGTATATGGATCGACTCAGAATCGCTAGCTGAGTCGAATTAGCCATGTCTGTCTGTCTGTCCGTCCGTCCGTCCGTCTGCCTGTTCGTCACCGATTTTTGGGCCTTAAATTTTGAGCTAGGATAATGAAATTTGGTATATAGGATCCTCGTCCGTGCCACCAGAACAAGTGTAAACATTTTTGAAACCCGCCCACTGCCACGCCCCTTTTTTAGGAAAACTTATTTTTTGGCCAAACCGTAAAGAATTTCAAAAAAGTGGCTGAGCAGCATATTTAGACAATCCTAATACCTATATTTCGTTCATACAAAGTTTTTTGCCACGCCCACTTTT
Source organism: Rhingia campestris (assembly GCA_932526625.1). Classification (NCBI taxonomy): domain Eukaryota; kingdom Metazoa; phylum Arthropoda; class Insecta; order Diptera; family Syrphidae; genus Rhingia; species Rhingia campestris. Next base: position 136,760,224 of record OW052182.1, on the reverse strand, counting down.
TGGGGGCGTTTTTAGTAAAAAACGCTTTTTGTCCAAATTTTAAAACTTTCGAAAAAATGTTTGATGAAAACTAATATACCCCCCTATGGGATAGGGTATAAACACTTTTTGTCCAAATTTTAAAACTTTCGAAAAAAATTGGATGCAAATACTTCCGCAATGGTAATATAAACATTTTGTCTATAGATCATTTTCACCTACGCCCACATTTTGGGGGCGTTTTCTTACGAAAACCATTTGTATACCCCCTCCCAAGGCATTAGCAATAGAAAACCGTTGGTTTTTGTCGAACCACAAAAGATTTTGATAAACTGTCTGAGCAATATATATTGTGACAATGTCATTTTCTGTATTTCATCGCCATAAGGCCTATATTTTGAGGATATTAATTTTAAGGATTAGATGGGATAGGGTTTTCAACGATCCGCATAGCGGATTGTAGCCTCTCATATGTTATCATGTTACATTTATTTTTTGGTTACATATTTATTAATTTACTTGTATTTTAGTATAATATTTGATTTTTATTTAATAAAAAAGTATTTACATATATATATATACTTATTTATATTCTATTGTTTATATAATAGTGTCACCTTTGTTATTTATTCATCTGTTTCTTTATTGAATCTATATTTGTATTTAATTGTTACTATTTATTTATTTATATATTTATTGATTTATTTATTTATTTACTTCTTTATTTATTTATTTATTTACTTCTTTATTTATTTATTTATTTAATTTTCCTTCAGTATCCTGTATTAACAATTAAGTAATTCCAAGTCCAAAAATTGTATTTTTCAGTAGTAAGATAATTATACTTAATCATATTTCTGTGTAAGCTGTGTATAACGCCATTACTGTAAATATTAATCTATGTTAATACATATCTATCTAAATATCTATCTCCATAAGCCCACAATTTTGGGATTTTAATTTCAATGTTGGGATGGGATAGGGTATTAAACGATCCGCACAGCGGATTGTAGCTTTCTCATATGTTTATACCCTATCCCATAGGGGTATATTAGTTTTGACATTATGTTTGTAACATAGAGAAATAATTTCGATACATATACCTCAACGTATATGGATCGAATCAGAATCGCTAGCTGAGTCGATTAAGTCATGTCTGTCTGTCCGTCCGTCTGTGTGTCACCGATTTTTGGGCCTTAAATTGTTAGCTAGAGTGTTGAAATTTGGAATATAGACTATCTGGCCGACGAAGCAGAACAAGTGTAAAAAATTTTGAAATCCGCCTACTGCCACGCCCGCTTTTAGAAAAACGTAGTTTTAAGCCAAACCGTAAGGAATTTTAAAGAATTGTCTGAATAACATATTTAGACAATCCTAATATCTATATTTCGTCCATACAACGTTTTTTGCCACGCCCACTTTTTGGGGGCGTTTTTAGTAAAAAATGCTTTTTGTCCAAATTTTAAAAAGTTCGAAAAAACTTTTGATGTTAATACTTTCATAATGATATAATAAACATTTGTCTATAAATCATTTTCAACTACGCCCACATTTTGGGGGAGTTTTTTTACAAAAACCATTTGTATACCCCATCCGAAGGCATTAGCAATAGAAATACGTTGTTTTTTGACGAACCACAAAAGGTTTTGATAAACTGTCTGAACAATAGCTATGTTGCGACAATGTCATTTTCTGTATTTCATAGCCATAAAGCCTACATTTTTAGGATACTAATTTTAAGGATGGGATGGGATAGGGTATTCAACGATCCGCACAGCGGATTGAAGCCTTCTCATATGTTTTTTATTGACATTAACTCCTTATTAATTGCTTATTGTATTATTTTTTAATTCATGTAAAATCCCATTTTAATGTACATTTGTGAGAATGTGTATTCAGTTGACACAAATGTTTACTTATTTCTGTTGTACACATTGTTTGAACGTTAAATGCATAATTCCCCACAAATGGGCGTTTAATTGGAAAGTGCATTTTTTTTACATTGAATTAATTTGGGTACGTTAATTTGATTAAAGAGTGCAGTTTAAGAGAGTTTGATATTTTTGTAGTAATTTGTATTTACATGCGCTCCTTTCACATGGTGGGTTGGATAAGAGAATAGAAGAAGAGGAATAGGAAAGGTGCTTTATGGACTTAGGACACAATCCCTTTTTTTGTTTTCAGAACTGTTAGTCAGTATAAGAGCGTACAGAGTTTATGAAATATGTTTGTCAAAAGTTGTTGCTTTAATACCAGATATGTAGGGAATTACACTATTTGCTTATTTTGAGTGGCCGCGGTGTACTGGTAATGGAAGAAATAAGTTCAACGTGTATCTGTTGAGTTGAAGGCTGAATGTACAACCTTCCACTAAGCTCATTCTAGCGTACGATTTTCAAAATGCTTAACCGCTTTGCCAAAAATAAGATTTTTATAAAAAGTAGGACTGGCAGTGTAAGGATTTTGAAGCTTTTTACACTTGTTCGGATCACATATACCAAATTAGCTCATTATTTAAGGCTCAAAATTTAAGGCCTAAAACCTGGTGTCCTACAGACAGGCGGACATTGTAAAAATGACTCAGCTAGTGATTCTGAGTCGATCCATATACTTTGAGGTATATCTACCTAAATTATTTCTCTATGTTACAATCTTTGTATCAAAACTAATCAGCCCCTATGGGATAGGGTATAAATAGAGTGCATGTTTTGCTATTATTCATACAAACACGTAGAATAGCTTAGGACTATTCTATTAGGACAGAACCAACTAGCACCAAACCAACAAAATTAAAAATTCGATAAAAAGTTTTAACTCTATTTGGACGACAGCACTGACAAACAAAAACTAAATGGATTCTATTATATCATGGATTTATATAGTCTATGCATACAAAATGCCTGTGATTCAAACCGTTTAATAGTGTAGAACGCACAATTTACTATCTATTTAGGAAATAGTTTATCTTTGTTTCATTGTTATGTAGCTCTCTTAAAAGGTCTGATTCGTTCATGGAAACAACAGTAACGGCTTGTATTGTATACTTACTTTATGAATAGTTTCGCACCAGTAAAACATGGCTTGCAACTGGCTGTCTTATAATGCATGTATACATCATATTCTCCTCAAATTCCCCAAATATTCCCTGCAACCAAACTTTATGCCTAGTCATTATTAAAAGTATAAAAAGTCTGAATTTTAAAAGAAAATTACTATCCGAACTATTAAATTTACAATGGCATTTTTTTTTTAAATTCAGACTCATTAACCCTTTAAATGATACTCAATACATAGGACTATCTATGGTTGAACTCATAAAGAGTGCCCAGAAAATTGCTGTATTAATCTGCTTGAAGGTAAAACTTTTAAATTGTTACTATCAATGTTAGGCAATTGTGAGGTTTCTGAACAATAGGTGGTTATAAATTGTGTGTCAACGTATAGAGCTGACGCTTAAAAGTGGTTTGGTTACGACTCTTAGCATTCCCGTTTGCCTACACTATTGTTATTCTAATTTGAGATATTCAGACAGGTAGTAAACAAGCAGTTAAGTGTCCATAAAGCCAGTATGAAGTTATAGTGAATTGAAGAATATATTTGATCAAATAGGAATTATTTACGGTCGATGCGCTGATGTCCGTTGGCTAATGAATTCATTCATTCATTCATTAATAGAATAAACTTTAATATTCAGCGCATTTATTAGAAGTCAGTTGTAATGGCGGGCGGTATGGGCTGAACATCTCGAAAGCTACTTATTTATAAAGGTTTTTATTTTCATCAATAAAGTTACAATTCTCTTATTTACTAATGATATATGCGAAAATTAAAAAAAAATAAAAAAACCTATTTTGGCAATTTAACCCTTAAATGACACTGGGCCTTTAACGATACAACCATTCAAAAAAATTATTTCTTTGTTAGTTTTGACTTTATTTGATTATGGCTTACTATTTTTGCTCAATATTTAACTAAAAATGTATCCCACTGTTAAATATTTTTTTTTATACCCTATCCCATAGGGGGGTATATTAGTTTTGATACTTAGTTTGTAACATAGAGAAATAATTTTGCTACATATACCTCAAAGTATATGGATCGACTCAGAATCGCTAGCTGAGTCGAATTAGCCATGTCTGTCTGTCTGTCCGTCCGTCCGTCCGTCCGTCCGTCCGTCTGTCTGTTCGTCAGCGGTTTTTGGGCCTTAAATTTTGAGCTAGGATAATGAAATTTGGTATATAGGATCCTCGTCCGTGCCACCAGAACAAGTGTAAAAATTTTTGAAATCCGCCCACTGCCACGCCCCCTTTTTAGGAAAACTTATTTTTTGGCCAAACCGTAAGGAATTTCAAAAAAGTGTCTGAGTAGCATATTTAGACAATCCTAATATCTATATTTCGTTCATATAAAGTTTTTTGCCACGCCCACTTTTTGGGGGCGTTTTTAGTAAAAAACGCTTTTTGTCCAAATTTTAAAACTTTCGAAAAAAATTTTGATGCAAATACTTCCGAAATGGTAATATAAACATTTTGTCCATAGATCATTTTCACCTACGCCCACATTTTCGGGGCGTTTTCTTACAAAAACCATTTGTATACCCCATCCCAAGGCATTAGCAATAGAAATACGTTGTTTTTTGTCGAACCACATAAGATTTTGAGAAACTGTCTGAGCAATATATTGTGACAATGTCATTTTCTGTATTTCATCGCCATAAGGCCTATATTTTGAGGATATTAATTTAAAGGGTGGGATGGGATAGGGTATTCAACGATCCGCATAGCGGATTGTAGCCTCTCATATGTTTTAAATTTTAATCAATTTAAACAAAAAACTGTGACAGAAAAAATATGTCCTGGTAAACGTATATATTTTGAAGTAAAATACAGTTATTTTATCCAAAAACGATTTATCCAGCTCATATAAAATAGCGGTAAATGGTTGTATCTTTAAAGATACACTGGGCATTGCGGCCTATATCATGATTTCAGTTAAATTTTTCTTATTTCTTCATTTTCTGTGTATTCAGTTTAGCTGCGTATCGTTACAAAGTGCAAGTAGTTGGCTGTGTGTGAACATTGTATGAACATTTCGTCTATAGACCCACGACCACTTTTTGGGGGCGTTTTTATATAAAAACCATTTTTATACACTACCCCATAACATATGTAGGAGAAAAAACCTTTTCTTTTGTAGAACCATAAATGTGCTTTATAAACTATCTGAACTATTTGTTGTGACAATGTAATTTTCAATATTTAATCTCCATCGTGTTTTAAGCCATGTCCACCTTTTGGGGATATTAGTTTTACAGATGGGATGGGATAGGGTATTCAACGATCCGCACAGCGGACTGTAGCCTTCTCATATGTTTTTTTCTTATTTGGATTTTTTATTCTAAATGTTATTAAGTTAAGCATGGATTTCACTAAAATTAACGGTATGAAGATGACTTACGAAGAGGTCAGTGCATTGCTGCATGATTTTAGTTTTGACAGTACTGATAATTTGGATGATGATGTTGATGAGCTTTGACAACCAACATCAGTAGCAGGCATAAGCAAAATTGCAGTGGTAACTGACGATAGTAAGTGAAGAGCGTGGTTTGTCAGAGAATGGGGATGCGGATGATTTCCATCTTAGCATGTCAATAAACGATAGTTTCGTAATTATGATAAACAATGACAATCCAGATGCAGGCCATTTCATATCGGATCAAGTTCCTCCACTATCATCGATTCCATCCGTAAGCAGTTCCTGTAATCCATTTCCCTCACAATTTTCTCAAACAAAAATTAACCCGAAGCCCGTGGAATTTGAAAAAGTCATGTGGAAAAATGCGAAACTTTTTTATAAGTGAGATTTGGAGGGGATACTTTGGAGACGCCCTATCAAGTTTGGTCATTTTTGTTTCCAGATACTTTGGAGCAACGAATTGTAGACGAAACCAGAATCTATGCGGGGGTGAACGAGACATTCTAGTTTGATATGTCCGATTTACGAAAGTTCATTGGTATATTATTTTATATGACATATTTCAACCTTCCGAGCACTAGAGATTTTTGGACCGAAAAAATACACAAAAATACAAGACGAACCAGATCTGCAACCATCGGCAAATATTGTTGTAAGATTGCTCCGGGAAGTGCCACGGTATAAAAATTACATTATATACTGTGACAACTACTACACAACCCTGCATTTGGTGACATATCTTCGGACTCAAGGCATACTTACAGTTGGTACTATACGTCGAAACAGAATAAAAAAACTGTAAGCTACCGGAAGAAAAGACGATGATGAAGTGCGAACGTGGAACAAGCCAGGAATTTGTTGCTTTTATTCACGGCATGGATGTTACGTCCATATCTTGGAAGGACAACCGTGTTGTCAATCTCGTGTCAACATATGTCGGAATAAAACCTCCTTCTTCTTCTCCTTCTTCCGATCGTCAAACTGGTCTAAGTGTAAGGAGGTTCGATAGAAAAGAGAGTCTGTAAAAATGATACCGTGTCCACAAATTAGTAATGACTATAATCAGCACATGGGAGTAGTGGATTTAATGGACAGTTTCATGGGACGCCATAAAATATGCATGAAAAGCCGAAAATGGACCAACCGGTTATTTTTTCATATGCTAGATATGACTGCAGTAAATGCATGGATATTGCATAAAACGATAAACAAAGGTCGCCGTGAATACAAACAAATGAGGTTCATCGATTTTAAGTTGGAAGTTGCAGATGTTTTGTTTAGTTACGGCAACAAAAGTGGGCGGCCGACATCTTTGGAATCACTCATTCAAACCAAACGTTCCAAACCCAATTCATTCAATGCTCCTCCGAAGGACATACGGCTGGATAAGACACCCCACTAGACAATTATCGACAAAAAGGGAAGGTGCAAGTTACCTAACTGTTCGGGACAAACAAAATGTACTGTTCTAAATGTAAGGTAAACTTATGTTTAACGGCAGAACAAATTGTTTTTATAGCTATCATAACTAATAATTTATCTAATATATTTGTAACAATTTTAAATTGTATATTGATATTCTAATAATAATAATAATAATAATAATATCCTTTAGTTAACTTGTTTGGTTTTGTGTTTAACATAAATCGTAATGTTTGCTTTTGTAGTTTTTCTCATTTATATGATTTTTTAAATTATTAAATAAATACCTATGTAATAATTTATACTTTTTACTCATATTGCCTTTTAATCACAGATATATCTTAATTAACAAAACGATTATATTTACTAAGATTTTCTCATTTGCTTCTGTTTCGGTTTTTCATAATTTTGTTTACTAATTAATAGCATAAACAGTTTATTAATACTATTTTGTTTATATTAACCAACATTTGAACTAACAATAAATGGTGCAATACTACCTTATTTATGTACATTTACTCATGGAACTAATAAACTAAAAAAAAATCCTATACATTCGATATAATTTTCTTTCCGAATAGCTGTAGGGTGTTAATGCCCAATGTATCTTTAAAGATACAACCACTTTTTATACCCTATCCCATAGGGGTATATTAGTTTTGATACATAGTTTGTAACATAGAGAAAAAATTTAGCTACATATACCTCAAAGTATATGGATCGACTCAGAATTGATAGCTGAGTCGATTTAGCCATGTCTGTCCGTCCGTCCGTACGTCACCAGTTTTTGGGCCCTAAATTTTGAGCTAAAATGATGAAATTTGGTACACGTGGTCTTTGTTGCTCCCAGCAGAACAAGTGTAAACATTTTTGAAATCCGTCCACTGCCACGCCCCCTTTGCAGAAAAACGTGTTTTTTGGGCAAACTGCAAGGAATTTTAAAAAAAGTGTCTGAGAAGCGTAGTTAGACAATCGTAATATCTATATTTCGTTTATATGAAGTTTTTTGCCACGCCCACTTTTTGGGGGCGTTTTTAATAAAAAAACGTTTTACGGTAAAATTTTAAAATTTTCGAAAAAACTTTTGATGCAGAATCATTAGTTATATTAATAGAACACTTCATCGATAGACAATTTTAACCGCACTACCCCATAACATATGCAGGAGAAAAACCTTGTCTTTTGTAGAACCGTAAAATTTGTTGTGACTATGTCATTTTCTATATTTAAACCCCATCGTGATTTAACCCATGTCCACTTTTTGGGGATATTAGTACTACAGATGGGATGGGATAGGGCATTCAACGATCCGCACAGCGGATTGTAGCCTTCTCATATGTTTTGTTAATAACTTCGTCAAAAAAATTATTTTTGTTTTTAATAGCGGATTTGTTGTTTATACCCTATCCCATAGGGGTATATTAGTTTTGATACATAGCTTGTAACATAGAGAAATAATTTAGCTACATATACCTCAAAGTATATGCATCGACTCAGAATCGCTAGCTGAGTCGATTTAGCCATTTCTGTCCGTCCGTCCATCCGTCCGTACGTCACCAGTTTTTGGGCCTTAAATTTTGAGCTAGAAGGATGAAATTTGGTACACGTGCTCTTTGTTGCTCCCAGCAGCACAAGAGTAAACATTTTTGAAATCTGCCCACTGCCACGCCCCTTTTTTAGAAACTCGTAATTTTTGGCCAAACCGTAAAGAATTTAAAAAAAAGTCTGAGCAGCATATTTAGAGAATCGAGATATCTATATTTCGTTCATATAAAGTTTTTTTGCCACGCCCACTTTTTGTGGGCGTTTTTAATAAAAAACGTTTTTCGGTCAAATTTTAAATATTTCGAAAAAAAATGAAGATGCAGAATCATTAGCTATATTAATATGAACATTTCGTCTATAGATCATTCTAACCCACTCCCACTTTTTGGGGGCGTTTTCTTACAAAGACCGTTTGTATACCCTACCCCATAGCATATGCTGGAGAAAAACGATGTTTTTTTGTCAAACAACAAAAGATTCTGATAAACTGTTTGAACAATATGTTGTGACAATGTCATTTTCTATATTATAGGCCCATAAAGCCCACTTTTTGGAGATATTAATTTTAAGGATGGGATGGGATAGGGTATTCAACGATCCGCACATCGGATTGTAGCCTTCTCATATGTTTTTACCCTATCCCATAGGGGTATATTAGTTTTGATACATAGTTTGTAACATAGAGAAATAATTTAGCTACATATACTTCAAAGTGTATGGATCGACTCAGAATCGATAGCTGAGTCGATTTAGCCATGTCTGTCCGTCCGTACGTCACCAGTTTTTGGGCCTTAAATTTTGAGCTAGAAGGATGAAATTTGGTTCACATGCTCTTTGTTGCTCCCAGCAGAACAAGTGTAAAAATTTTTGAAATCCGTCCACTGCCACGCCCCCTTTTTTTAAAAACGTATTTTTTGGCCAAACCATAAGGAATTTTGAAAAATTTTCTGAACAACATATTTAGACAATCTGAATATCTGTATTTTGTTCATATAAAGTTTTTTGCCACGCCCACTTTTTGGGGGCGTTTTTAATAAAAAACCTTTTTCGGTCAAATTTTAATATTTTCGAAAAAAACTTTTGATGCGGAATCATTAGTAATATAAATATGAACATTTCGTCCATAGACCATTTTAACCCCCGCCCCCTTTTTGGGGGCATTTTTATATAAAAAACATTTTTATACACTACCCCATAACATATGCAGCAGAAAACCTTGTCTTTAGTAGAACCGTAAAAGTTTTTTATAAGCAGTCTGAAGAATTTGTTGTCACCATGTCATTCTTTCTTTATTTTATCCACATCGTGTTTTTAGCCATGTCCACTTTTTGGGGATTTTAGTTTTACAGATAGGATGGGATAGGGTATTCAACGATCCGCACAGTGGATTGTAGCCTTCTCATATGTTTTTTCATATATTGATGATATCTCCTTATACAGTACGTCGATGCCTTTTCTATTCATCTCCAGGATCCTTTCTGAAGCATCGGAGAGTTTCCTTCTGATATGTTTGACTTTCTCTTCAAACTCCAGTATCCTTTGTTGAAATCTTCGTACCATTCTGTGTTCCTTGTTCGTTGTAGCAAACACCTCTAATAATCTTATAGGCGAAAGCCTCCCCTCGGTATGTTGTATGTCAGCAGCATCATCTGCTATGGTTTCTCTGACTTCAACTTTTTTGTGCGAAACGGATTCTTGATCGTTAGCTTCTTCGGAAAATTGCGACAAGATAATTTTGATCTGGTTGTATGCCTCCTCTACGTTTCCGCTTAACTTTGAGAATTCTTCATCGGTCTTATATGGCGTATTCAAAAGCGCCTTATATATCTTGTCATATTTCACCCAATTATCTTCAAGCAACTTTTTGTTGTCCATCACGTTGCTTTTTGACATAGCTGCTCTTTGAAGTTTACAAACTTTTCGGCAGCTTCTTTGTACTGCTCCCATAAATGGGCGGCTCCATTTCTTGTACTGGTCATCTTTATTATTATACCCTATCCCATAGGGGTATATTAGTTTTGATACTTAGTTTGTAACATAGAGAAATAATTTAGCTACATATACCTCAAAGTATATGGATCGACTCAGAGTCGCTACCTGAGTCGATTAAGCCATGTCTATCTGTCCGTCCGTCCGTCCGTCCGTCTGAACGTCACCGATTTTTAGGCCTTAAATTTTGAGCTAGGATAATGAAATTTGGTATATGGGATCCTCGCCCGTGCCTACAGAACAAGTGTAAACATTTTTGAAATCCGCCCACTGCCACGCCCCCTTTTTAGATAAACTCAGTTTTTGGCCAAACCGTAAGGAATGTTAAAAAAGTGTCTGAGAAGCATATTTAGAGAATCGTAATATCTATATTTCGTCAATACAAAGTTTTTTGCCACGCCCACTTTTTGGGGGCGTTTTCCATAAAAAACCTTTTTTTGGCCAAATTTGAAAATTTTCGAAAAAAATTTTGATGCAAAATCATTGGTAGTATTAATATGAACATTTCGTCAGTAGACCATTTTAACCCACGCCCAAAAAATGATATTAGATCTAATTAATCCCCACTTTTTGGGGAAATTAGTACTACAGATGGGATGGGATAGGGTATTCAACGATCCGCACAGCGGATTTTAGCCTTCTCATGTGTTTTGTTAATAACTTCGTCAACAAAATTATTTTTTTTTAATAGCGGATTTGTTGTTTATACCCTATCCCATAGGGGTATATTAGTTTTGATACATAGCTTGTAACATAGAGAAATAATTTAGCTACATATACCTCAAAGTATATGGATCGACTCAGAATCGCTAGCTGAGTCGATTTAGCCATTTCTGTCCGTCCGTCGCGTCTGTTCGTCCGTCCATCCGTCCGTACGTCACCAGTTTTTGGGCCTTATATTTTGAGCTAGAAGGATGAAATTTGGTACACGTGCTCTTTGTTGCTCCCAGCAGAACATGTGTAAACATTTTTGAAATCTGCCCACTGCCACGCCTCTTTTTTCGAAACACGTAATTTTTGGCCAAACCGTAAAGAATTTAAAAAAAAGTGTTTGAGCAGCATATTTAGAGAATCGTCATATCTATATTTCGTCCATATAAAGTTTTTTGCCACGCCCACTTTTTGTGGGCGTTTTTAATAAAAAAAAGTTTTTCGGTCAGATTTTAAATATTTCGAAAAAAATGTTGATGCAGAATCATTAGTTATATTAATATGAACATTTCGTCTACAGATCATTCTAACCCACTCCCACTTTTTGGGGGCGTTTTCTTACAAAAACCGTTTGTATACCCTACCCCATAGCATATGCTGGAGAAAAACGATGTTTTTTGTCAAACAACAAAAGATTCTGATAAACTGTTTGAACAATATGTTGTGACAATGTCATTTTCTATATTATAGACCCATAAAGCCCACTTTTTGGAGATATTTATTTTAAGGATGGGATGGGATAGGGTATTCAACGATCCGCACAGCGGATTGTAGCCTTCTCATATGTTTATACCCTATCCCATAGGGGTATATTAGTTTTGATACTTAGTTTGTAACATAGAGAAATAATTTTGCTACATATACCTCAAAGTATATGGATCGACTCAGAATCGCTAGCTGAGTCGATTAAGCCATGTCTGTCTGTCCGTCCGTCCGTCTGTACGTCACCGATTTTTAGGCCTTAAATGTTGTGCTAGGATAATGAAATTTGGTATATAGGATCCTCGTCTCTGCCTACAGAACAAGTGTAAAAATTTTTGAAATCCGCCCACTGCCACGCCCCCTTTTAAGAAAAACTCAGTTTTTGACCAAACCGTAAGGAATTTTAAAAAAGTTTCTGAACAACATATTTAGACAATATTAATATCTATATTTCGTCCATATAAAGTTTTTTGCCACGCCCACTTTTTGGGGGCGTTTTCAATAAAAAACTGTTTTCGGTCAATTTTTAAATTTTTCGAAAAAAATTGGATGCAGAATCATTAACATTATTAATATAAACATTTCGTCTATATACCATTTTAACCCACGCCCACTTTTTGGGGCGTTTTTATATAAAAACCATTTTTATACACTACCCCATAACATATGCAGGAGAAAACCTTGTCTTTTGCAGAACCGTTAAAGTGTTTTGTAAGCAGTCTGAAGAATTTGTTGTCACTATATCATTTTTTCTATTTTATCCACATCGTGTTTTTAGCCATGCCCACTTTTTTGGGGATTTTAGTTTTATGGATAGGATGGGATAGGGTATTCAACGATCCGCACAGCGGATTGTAGCCTTCTCATATGTTTTTCTTTCCGTCTACATACAATATATTTTTTTCATCAAAATCGGTTTCGTTGGGCATTTAAGGGTTAATTCTAATTAAAGATTATGGAAATGAAATATATAAAAAATTATATTAGATCTAATTATGTTTTTAAAGCTAATTCTGCTAGATTTCGTGAATAAATCTATGAAGTTTACAACTGCATTAGTTTCTTTGATGCAACGAGCAATAGACTCATTTCGAGAGAAGTTTGTTAAATAGCGATCTTCGAGAAAATGGAAAAAGCTCCGAAGATAACGTAAACGCAAAGGGAAATTGATCGTACTTAGCAATTGAATTTGATTATGAATAGAATCTCTTATAAACATTAAAAAAATACAAATTTTTGGCGCAACAGGCTCGTTAGTACCCAGGGCCTAGCTTTCTCACAACCATTCATGTGTGCGTGTGTACTTCTTGCACGATGGCGGGACCTCCTGTTTTATGCCGACTCCGAACGGCTAAGTTGAGATAAGCTATTCTTGACAATTGATACTACTCGGATGATTTGTCAGATCATCACGAGAGGAGGGCCAGTGAAAAATCATTTAGGTGTTGCTACGGCTGGGAATCGAACCCAGACCTCCTGCGCGGCAGTTCATCGCACTAACCATCGCGCCACTGAGCCCCTCTTATAAACATTAGAGAAAATTATTTTCGACGACAAAAAAGCGAGTTAATATAAATAATAAACATCTAGTTTCGCCCAGCCCAGATTTAACTGATTGCTTTAGAATGTTAAATCAAATGATGTGCAAGCAAATGATTATATATTTAATTTCGAAGCAATAATGCCTGAGTTTTCAAAAGTATTATGTGTCTTATTTAACAAAGTACTCGCACTAGTTTTTTTAAAAATCGATTTTTAGAAAATTAAATAAACCCGAATCCAGGAGTGAGACCAAGCAGGGGAGTTCATACCTTTCATACATCCGAGTGCAAGTTTGGGTGTCCCTTGAAACCCCCCTGCTTGGTCTTACTGTTGGATTTGGGTTGGGTGCGAGGTTGGATGTATTCAAAGGAAATAAGCCCCACCAGCAAAAGGCATTAACAGCCTCGCAGGGGTTATTTAATTTTTTGAAGTTGATTCGACTGTACTAATCAACGTCCAACGCACTAACCACAAAGCCACTGTATCTAAAAGAAATGTGGTCTATATAAAATGCGGATATCATCTGCCCAGTAACTATATATATATATAAAAATAACTCATAAGGCTGAATTCAATCATTGTATGTATGTATATATTTATTTAGTAAAATTTTACTATTACAATTCATTTAGATATAAATTAAATTAAATTTAGTATACAAATACATATATTATTAATAATTATACACTTATATTTCTAATATGCTCAATTAACAGTACTTTAAATCTTGATAAGGTATTTTCATTTTTTATTTCTGTAGGCAATTCATTAAATAATTTTAATCCTCGATATTTAAGCATATTTTGTGTTCTAGAGTCTCTATACAGTTGAAGTCTAAAATTATCATTCGATCTTAAATTATAAGGTTGACTGCTACCCACATAGGATAAATTTGTCGTTAAATATTTAGGTACCAGGTTATTTCTCATTTTAAATATGAACATTAAAGTGTTGAACATTATTCTCTGCTTAATATTTAACCATCTAAGACACGATAGCATCCACACGATTGGTGTATAAAAATTGCATTTGAGAATGGTTCGCATCGCCTTGTTTTGTAATACTTGCAGTTTATTTATGTGCTCATTATTACCTATAAATAGAATTGTTGAACAAAATTCAAAATGGGGTTTAATAATTGTGTTATAAATATTAACTGCGCATATTGTGGTTATGTTTTTTCTTATGCGTTTTAGGAATCCAATTTTTTTCGAAACTTTTTTTGCTATATAAACCATATGGCTATTAAAAGATAATTTACTGTCCAGTATCACTCCTAAATATTTTATTTCATTTAATTGTTCAAGTGTTTCACCTTCAATTGATAAATTAATCAGATCATTGCTATTAATCACCATGCATTTCGTTTTTTTAACATTGATTTTAAGTCTATTTACATGTAACCATGTACACAAGTGATGTAAATCTTCCTTAATATAGTCTATAAGTTCAAAGATATTTTTACCACTCACGAACATGAGAGCATCATCTGCAAACAGAGATATTTTCGACATCTTCAAAATGCTGCATATATCATTAATATATATGAGGAACAATAGTGGACCTAGTATAGTTCCCTGTGGTACACCGAAATGTGTGTTTATTGCACTTGATGTTGAATTATTTACACAAGTCTTTTGAGTTCTTCCAAATAAATATGATTTAAACCAATTAAGTTCAACACCATTAACACCATATTGAAACAATTTTTTTAAAAGTCTATTGCGATCCACTGTTTCAAATGCTCTTTGAAAGTCCAAAAAAACTGCAATGATTTTGTTGCCACTATGTCTTTCTTCCTTCATACTCATTATTAGCCAATTCAATGACGTTTCACATGAGTGGTTATGTCGAAAGCCTGATTGATTTTCTATTAACAAATTAACATCACACACATATTTATAAAATTGTTCATACGCGCACTTTTCAACTATTTTTTCCATTATTGGCATCATATTTATTGGTCTAAACTTCGTACAATCATTTGTGCCACTCTCTTTAGGTATTGGGATGACAGTAGATTCCTTAAGGTTGTTTGGAAAAACACCAGTTCTAAAGGACTCATATATATTTGTAATATTATTGGGCCGATTATGTCAAAACAATCTATTATAATGTTTATATTAAGGTTAAACGCATTTTTAGAGTTAATTTTTTTACATATTATTCTTAGTTCACTGAAATTAATTTCATGGAATTTGAATACATTTTGTGTCTCGGGTAGTTCAATGTTTTGCTGATTATTTTCATTATTGTTTATGACGGGTATAGAATTGCTAATTGTATTTATGCTTTTTTTAAAATACTCATTGAAATTATTAGCGATTATGGAGTTTTCAGATTCTAATTTATCACCAAATTGAACTTCGCCGATTTCACTTTGTTTTTTATTTAAAACTAATTTTTTTATGGTTTTCCACATGTCTTTTTGATTTTGACAGCATTGAATTTTATTACATATATAATTCCTTTTTGTCAGATAGAGTTTATTTTTGTATGTGTTACGGATATTTCTGTAAGTAATCCAATCTACTGGCCTATTAAATATACTCGCCTTTCGAAAACTGTTTATTTTATTATATTTAAGGGTTCTGAGTTCGTCGGTAAAACATTTATTATTATCATGTACTATGGTTGTTTTTGTTTGTTTATTTACACAATATATTAAATTTTGTTGCAGTGATAATGATAAAACATTAAAGTCGATATTAAATTCATTCAATTACTTTTTATAAGGTGTTGCTCTTTTTCTGTTTATAATTAGAGACTGAAGTCAATTGATTCTTGTTTATTTCTATTCTCAATAGCATTTTTGTTTGTCTTATCGAATGTCGGATTTATGTTACTCCGACTGTTAAGTGAATTTGCAGTTACAACAAGAATTGCCGCATTTGGAGAGCTGATAATCCAAGCGTGATCCAACGTCGTCCCACTCTTCCACCACAAGAAACTGTTTGGTGTGGAGTATGGGCAGGCGGAATAATTAGACCGTTCTTCTTCTTAGACTTCCAGAATGAGAGACAACACGGCCAACTAGGTATCAAAGATCTCACATATATTTATTTTATAGGTATTTACTATTTAATATGTTCGACAGCGTTCATATTCTATTTAATATTTATATGAAGATTTAATATTTATATTTATATTTAAATATGTTTGAGTCAGCAATTAGGTAGCCAATGCCTTATCAAACTTTTTTTTTGCAAATTGATGCCTACAAAAAACATATGCTAAGGCTATAGTCCGATGTGCAAATCGTTGAATACCCTATCCCACTCCATCCTTAAATTAAACATCCCCAAAAAGTGGGCGTAAACTTCCTTCTTTTATTTTCTATATGATTAACAAAATTGCTGTGCACAGATGTGTAAAACAAAAAATCCAACAATTTGAGTACGATTCTTTTGAAAGGCCGTTGATGATAGAGATACATTTTAACGAAAATATCTGGGGAATCACTTTAATTGAAGGCTTGCTATATTCGGAACAAGTAAAAAGAAAGTCCAAAAGTAAATCTATTGTATCCATCAATTATAAGGTTTCTATTTTCATTTACTTTTCATCTGCTTTAAAAAAAAAGGATTGCACGAAGTTAGGCGTGCTCAAATCGTCACTAACTAATCGTAAAAAAAAAAAAACAATCTTTTTTTTTCAAAATCACAAACATTTAAGTTCTGGTTAATCTCTAAAGTCAACTAAGTTCGTGCGCCCACACTTTGTTACAATTTACAGAAATATCTACTTAATTAAATGGAGTACCAATTTACAGTAGCATGACAGCATGTTGTCCCCATATGTCAGACGTCGTTCTCCCACCAACAACGTGTCAACGTTCTAATGCTTTCTATGCAGAAAAAAAGGCGAAGCTGCATGATAAATCTGCTTTGGGGGAAACACTCAGGCATGTCTCATGTCAGAAAATTATTTTTAAACTGACACTGTTTCCATTTAAAGACACAAATGCATCAGCCTAACAACGCCCACTATATTTAAAGCAACACCACAAACTATGACTTTATACTGTGCACAGATGTGTAAAACAGGTTGCGAACAAAATTGGGATGCCATGCCGAGTAGTCAAACAAGCAGAATATTCCGTCATATTCCAACATTTTGAGTACTACTTTGGAAGACTCATTTTAACTACAAGACCTGGAGGAATTACTTTGATTGAAGGCTTCTCTATTAAATACGATTTACGGACTGGCACATCATCATGGGCCAAAATGGATAGGAAGTGTTATAGTCTTGTTATAGTCCGACCAAAGCTGGAGGGCACCCTCACATGTCAGTTGTCTACTTATATATGAGTGGATTTATAGTTCAATGAGTGGAAATAAAATGCAAACAGAACAGATTGGGGGCGTTTTTATCGCGTTTGGGGTCTTTATTGACCCCAAAGAGTTAAGTTAAGAGGATTGTTTGCCGTTCGTTCGTTCATTATCATTTTACAACATAATCACTTTCAATGAACACTTTCATTCCGATTTCGCGGCTTTGGAGAGCACCACACAACCTATAATAAAAAAAAAGAATACAGAAGGCGATCAATTTAATTGTCTAATTTATATAGAAATGAATATGTGTATGAGCTGTAATTCGGAAGATAAAACATAAAGTTCAAGGACCTCGTACTACTGGCAGATTATTGGCTACCATTAAGCTGAATATGTTTTATGAAGATGTTAACTGAGGTAATAGCGAACTGAAAGTATGGTGCTTCTAGACAATGGTATAGGCAATATCTTTATATATGTATTTGAAGTATCTATCTTTAGCAGTTTTGTGGAAAAGTTGAAAAATGTAAAAGGTTATTGTTAAGACAAGTCATTAACGAGTCTGTTAATAAACATACAAAAATCTGTGCAAGTGCAATCAATTTTCTTATCTCATGCTTTATTAGGACCATGTTAAGTACAATTTTTATGTAAGCAATGTTCAGAAACTCTAAAGAATCATTTTAGCTAAACTGGCCCATTTTCATCATAATATTCTCCCGAATAGGCGTAAAAATTACCAATGAGCAATGAATAAAATGTTTCGCATAAAACCATTCACAGAATACTAAAATACTTACATTTTGTATACCTAAATGTTATGTAAAATCGCAGTTTCCTATATATGGACAATCATATTGTCTAAATCTGTTATTCAGACAATTTTTCAAAATTGCTTAAGGGTCAAAAACAACATTTTTATGAAAAGTAACAGACGAACGGACTGGCGAACAGATATTCATTGGTCAGATCGACTCAACCACAAATTATGAGTCGATCCATATGCACAAAAACTCTATATAAAAACCAATGCGCTATGTGAATCGTTTAATAACCTTTACCATCCCATCTTTGAATTCAACATTCCAAAAAAATGGGCGTGACTTAAAACTTTATGTAGATGATATATAGAAAATCACATTGTCTAAATAACTTGTTCAGTATTTTTGCATACCAAATTGTATTACCATAGCTCAATTCGCACGGAAATATATCCCTATGACCTATATAATTAACTATAGCATATGCCAGAATGTGTTGGCATATGTCCTCAAAGAGTGGGCGTGAGTTAAAATGATCTACGGACGAAATGTTAATAATAGCATAACTGATCCTGCATCAAAAGTCTTTTGGAATATTTTAAAATTGTACCGAAAAACGTTTTTTACTCAATACGCCCCCAAAAGTGGTGGCGAAAAACTTTATATAGACAAAATATTGATATTAATATTCTCTAAATAATGTTGTTCAGACACTTTATTAAATTTTTTTTAAGGTTTGGCAAAAAAACACGTTTTTCTAAAAAAAAAAAAAAGTGAGTGGCACTGGGCGGATTTTAAAAATTAGGGCCCAAAAACTGGTGGCGTACAGACGGACAGACTGACATGGCTAAATCTTTTTACTTTGAGGTATATATAGCTAATTTATTTCTCTATGTTACAAACTATGTATTAAAACTAATATACCCCCATGGGATACAAAAAATACAAATTTTTGGCGCAACAGTCTTGTAAGTACACAGGGCTAGCTTTCTCACAACCATTCATGTATGCGTGTGAACTTCTTGCACGATGGCGGGACCTCCTGTTTTATGCCGAGTCCGAACGGCTAAGTTGAGTTAAGCTATTCTTGACAATTGATACTACTCGCATGATTTGTCAGATCATCACGAGGTCCTACTTTTAAACTGGCCGGCAGCAAAATCTAAGAGCCTGCTGCTGGAGTAGCTACTGAAGAACTGGAAGGAAAGATAAATTGCAAAGCTTCAAGACCAATAGCCGCATGGAACTAAGGGGTTAATCGGAGGAGTGCTGCAAAGCCTCGAGGAGAGAGACACTCCGCTCTCTCCTTCTAAGCCAAAGTGAATCTTGGAAGCAAAAAGCTGTATTTCTACAAGCTCGCCCCTCGACCCTCCAAGATAATATACAGACAAAGCCGTGCAGCGTTTACGAACATAGAAAACATACAAAAGATTTCGGAGGAATATAGAACGCTTGACCAACAGGTCAAACTAGCCTGGGGAACCAAAGTTGCCGCTACAGTGCCAACTGAAGAGAGCACCCCAACTAACAATTTCGCTTCGATAAAACACTTTCGAAGCTATTTCCCCTCCAACAATATTACTTGTATGAAGTCTTATCGGAAAACATATGAGGCTACGTTTTAACAAAATCTTTTATGATTCGACCAAAAACAACGTTTTTCTATTGCATATGCCTTGGGGTAGGGCATACAAATGTTTTTTTTTCGAATATTTGACAATTTGACCGAAAAAGGTTTTTTTTACTAAAAACGCCCCCAAAAAGTATGCGTGGAAAAATACTTTATATTAACGGAATATAGATATTAAGATTGTCTAAATAAGTTGTTCGGAAACTTTTTTTTAAATTCCTTACGGTTTGGCCAAAAACTGTGTTTTTCTTAAAAGGGGGCGTGGTAGTGGGCGGATTTTGAAAATTTGTATACTTGTTCTGTAAGCACGGACGAGGATCCTATATCCCAAATTTCATTATCCTTGCTCAAAATTTAAGGTCTAAAAATCGGTGACGTGCAGACGGACGGACGGACGGACGGACAGACAGACATGGCTTAATCGACACAGCTAGCGATTCTGAGTCGATACATATACTTTGAGTTATATGTAGCTAAATTATTTCTCTATGTTACAAACTACGTATCAAAACTTATATACCCCTATGGGATAGGGCATAAAAATATGAGCATATCCCATCCCATCCTTAAAATTAATATCCCCAAATTGTGGGCTTAATGGTAATTAAATATAGAAAATGGCGTTTATATTGCATGTACTGTGGGGTTGGGTAAACAAATGGTTTTTGTAAGAAAACGCCCCCAACAAGTGGGCGTGGGTTAAAATGATGTATAGACGAAATGTTTGTATTAGCATATACAATGATCTTGCATCGAAAGTTTTTGCAAACGTTTTTAAGGATTTACCAAAAAAGGTTTTTTTAATAAAAATGCCCCAAAAAGTGGGCGTGGCAAAAAAAAAATTTGATGCAGAATCATTAGTAATATGAATATGAACATTTCGCCTATAAACCATTTTCACTGACGCCCACTTTTAGGGGGCGTTTTTTTATATATAAAAAACATTTTTATTGCACTACCCCTAAACATATGCAGGAGAAAAAACTTGTCTTCTGTAGAACCGTAAAATTTGTTGTGACATTGTCATTTTCTATCCCATCGTGTTTTAAGCCGTGTCTTCATTTTGGGGATATTAGTTTTACAGATGGGATGGGATAGGGTATACAACGATCCGCACAGCGGATTGTAGCCTTCACATATGTTTCTTTTTGTTTTTATATATTCTTATTTTATTTACTTTTTTTGATTTCAATTTCAATCTCTTATAATTATTAAAACCCAATTCGTTATTATGAAATTCAATGCAATTCATTATATTATAAAAACTCTTATCTTACTGGGATTCGAACTCGCGTTTTTTTTTCAAGTAGGTAATAATTAAACATATGAGAGGCTACAATCCGCTATGCGGATCGTTGAATACCCTAACCCATCCCATCCTTTAAATTAATATCCTCAAAATATAGGCCTTATGGCGATGAAATACAGAAAATGACATTGTCACAATATATTGCTCAGACAGTTTCTCAAAATCTTTTGTGGTTCGACAAAAAACAACGTATTTCTATTGCTAATGCCTTGGGATGGGGTATACAAATGGTTTTTGTAAGAAAACGCCCCCAAAATGTGGGCGTAGGTGAAAATGATCTATGGACAAAATGTTTATATTACCATTGCGGAAGTATTTGCATCAAATATTCATTATATTATAAAAACTCTTATCTTACTGGGATTCGAACTCGCGTTTTTTTTTTCAAGTAGGTAATAATTAAACATATGAGAGGCTACAATCCGCTATGCGGATCGTTGAATACCCTATCCCATCCCATCCTTTAAATTAATATCCTCAAAATATAGGCCTTATGGCGATGAAATACAGAAAATGACATTGTCACAATATATTGCTCAGACAGTTTCTCAAAATCTTTTGTGGTTCGACAAAAAACAACGTATTTCTATTGCTAATGCCTTGGGATGGGGTATACAAATGGTTTTTGTAAGAAAACGCCCCCAAAATGTGGGCGTAGGTGAAAATGATCTATGGACAAAATGTTTATATTACCATTGCGGAAGTATTTGCATCAAAATTTTTTTCGAAAGTTTTAAAATTTGGACAAAAAGCGTTTTTTACTAAAAACGCCCCCAAAAAGTGGGCGTGGCAAAAAACTTTGTATGAACGAAATATAGATATTAGGATTGTCTAAATATGCGGCTCAGACACTTTTTTGAAATTCCTTATGGTTTGGCCAAAAAATAAGTTTTCCTAAAAAGGGGGCGTGGCAGTGGGCGGATTTCAAAAATGTTTACACTTGTTCTGGTGGCACGGACGACGATCCTATATACCAAATTTCATTATCCTAGCTCAAAATTTAAGGCCCAAAAATCGGTGACAAACAGACAGACGGACGGACGGACAGACATGGCTAATTCGACTCAGCTAGCGATTCTGAGTTGATCCATATACTTTGAGGTATATGTAGCAAAATTATTTCTCTATGTTACAAACTAAGTATCAAAACTTATATACCCCCCTATGGGATAGGGTATAAAAAGGAACGGTTCTTCTTATTAATTTATTTTCTTGAACTGTAGAATTTCATGAAATGGGTAATTATTTGATAGTAGCCTAAAATTGGATGCCAATCAATGAGAATACACATACATACCTTATATGTGAATACCTTTCTCAACTACTTTCTAATGTAAATTAACACCAATCAGTCAAACGAACAAAAAATGGTTTTACATGCGAGCTTGCCACAGTATATAACGTGTTAAGGTTAAATTAATTTAAAACCTTGACCGTTCGACATTTCACACAACATCTTTTGATGCATACTACGATGACTGCTTCTCAACAGGGTCTCAGGGATAGCTTAATTTGGATTCAAATCGCTTTCACGGTCAAAGGTGGTGTGCGATAATTTGTAAATATTATCAAAATCTATTATTAAACAACAGCTTTAGGGGTTGAGATCCACATGTATATTTGCTAACTATTGTGCGACTTGTTTGCCATGTGGCATGCTCCATGTTTATGGCTTTTGCTTGAAACATGTGTTCAACCACAATGTTATGTATGGTTTTTATGGTAATGATAGTGGAACTTTACTGAAATTACTGCACTATTGGGTGAACAGCCCACCACAGCAACCGCACGAATAGTTGTTCTCCATCCGCTTACCACTATGTACAGTAATGCCTCGTTCAAACCATTCCAAGCAACCATCTGAATCAACTAACTAACCAACCAAACAACTAACTACCTTTTCAACTATTTGCGGTTTCGATTTATTTTTGAAAGTCAAATCAGTATGCTCTAGTGAAAACGCATGAGTATTGATTGTAACTATCCAATGTGAGGGTTAGAGTTTTTGAGTTGCGTGTATAGTTTTATAGAAATATGTGAAAGTGCAATATTGTTGCAACTATATCTTACGTTTAGGGAGTTTTTGAGATTTTAATGAAGTTATTATAATTATATATTAAACATATCAGAAGGCTACAATCCGCTTTGCGGATCGTGGAATACCCTATCCCATCCCATCTGTAAAACTAATATCCCCAAAATGTGGACATGGCTTAAAACACGATGGGGATTAAATATAGAAATGACGTTGTGAGTAAAAATTGTTCAGACTATTTATAAAACACTTTGACGGTTCTACAAAAGACAAGGTTTTTCTCCTGCATATGTTATGGGGTAGTGTATAAAAATGTTTATACCCTATCCCATAGGGGTACATTAGTTTTGACATTGAGTTTGTAAAATATAGAAATAATTTCGATACATATACCTCAAAGTCCAAATTTTAAAAAGTTCGAAAAAACTTTTGATGCCAACACGTTATGATAAAATAAACACCCACTTTTTGGTGGCGTTTTCTTACAAAAACCATTTGTATACCCCATCCCAAGGCATTAGCAATAGAAATACGTTGTTTTTTGTCGAACCAGAAATGGTTTTGATAAACTGTCTGGACAATTGCTATGTTGCGACAATGTCATTTTCTGTATTTCATCGCCATAAAGCCTACATTTTGAGGATATACATTTTAAGGATGGGATAGGATAGTGTATTCAACGATCCGCACAGCGGATTGTAGCCATCTCATATGCTTTTATACCTTATCCCATAGGGGTATATTAGTTTTGATACATAGTTTGTAACATAGACAAATAATTTAGCTACATATACCTCAAAGTATATGGATCGACTCAGAATCGATAGCTGAGTCGAATGATGAAATTTGGTACACGTGCTCTTTGTTGCTCCCAACAGAACAAGAGTAAACATTTTTGAAATCCGCCCACTGCCACACCCCCTTTTTAAAAAAACGTAGTTTTTGGCCAAACCGTAAGGAATTTTAAAAAACTGTCTGAGCAGCATATTTAGAGAATCGTAATATCTATATTTCGTCAATATAAAGTTTTTTGCCAAGCTCACTTTTTGGGGGCGGTTTTTATAAAAAAACGTTTTCTGGTCAAATTTTAAATTTTTCGAAAAAAAATTTGATGCACCACCATTGGTAGTATTAATATGAACAATTCGTCAGTAGACCATTTTAACCCACGCCCACTTTTTGGGGGCGTTTTTTTTTTGTCGAACCATAAAAGATTTTGATAAACCTTCGGAACAATATGTTGTGACAACGTCATTTTCAATACTTTATGGTCATAAAGACCACATTTTGGGGATATTAATTTTAAGGATGGGATGGGATAGGGTATTAAACGATCCGCATGCCTTCTCATACGTTTTTAGAATATTTTGGATATTATTAACAATTTTAATAAAATGTATGTATAAATTTTATATGGCAGGTACCGTTAATATAATGGATAAAAGCAAAAAAAAAAATTATGACCAATAAAATGCTAAATACGAAGTTTGAAGAAAATCGGTCAAGACGTGTAGGCTGGAGAGACCATTTCGGATAGACGGACGGATAAATCAAAATCTCTAGGTCGAAATGTTTCACGAAAACAATAACTTTCTCTTTGTAAGAGACAGTTAAAAAGCAACTTGTAAGTAAGGAATTTTAGACATACTTCGTTGTTACCGATTTCTGTTAAGATAATTTCATTGCCTGTCTATGCTGTCTGAAGTTCTAAGTCAATCGATAATTTATGTTTAAGTCAAAAAGTACCTCCAAAGACAAAGGAATACCCCATTTCCCTTTATCTTATGACTTCATCACTCATTAATGCACTATTAATACAGTAACTAAGATTCCCGGGTATGTGAAGCTCTAAATCTGCCACCATTCATCCCCAGGTCGAAAACCATACAATCTATTAAACTTCATTAATATAGTGCCTAGCGCACGTAACTCCATCGAGTGAATAGGTTTATAAAAAAGGACAACCGCAATTATACGATTACCACGAAGTGACTGAATATCTGAATCACCGTTCGTATAATTAATAAACATTTGAGCTTTGTATTTTGTCTTGAATCTGAACAAAACAGCCTTCTCTTTATATCTTTTGTTTCTTTCCACCTTCTAAACGTAGATTATTTCAAATTCATTCATTCATAAACCGACTTATCTCACAAGTTTATGATATATGTGTCTAGCTGTATATCGATTAATAATATTATGGTATCGAAAAATGATGAACCGCAAGAGAAGCCCCAGCTGGAAAAGAATGGAAGTGCTCCAGATTATACTGGGTAGAAGAATGAAACACAACTCCTTAGGTTATTCTCCTCTGGACTTCTTATTAAAATCCGATCACAATCTTAAGTCTGGCAGTGTGTACTATAGCATTGCCGAATGTGTAAATAGAAGATATGATTTCACTTCGACAACCAATATAACCGATATAGCACCAGTAGCAGTATAAGTTCAGAAGAATAAGATTAATTACACAATGCCGCAGAAATCCACGCTGTTTCTGTAATCGACCACATTCTCATTTGGAACTTTGAGCACACAATGGAAGCTACAAGGTATCTGAAAGCATTCGACTACGAGAGTCATCACATTATCTCTGTGCAAGTATCTCCCTTTTCATTTATTTCGTACGATCGACCATACAAGGGATCTAAGAATAGTCATTCTATCACTAGGATGGATAAAGCATATACTGAACACACACACAAACCGATTGAGAAATGCTCGTGATGTGAAGTGTGCAGATATATTCGCAGTCTAACAGGAAATAGGCAGAGGCAAACGGTATCATCAACATCGCCTTTTCATTCTTCTAGACAAGTTCGTCGCTTGTGCCAAGCAACTTTCATCACACTGCTTCCTAAAAGTGAGAGAACATACAAATCAAGATTATGCCAGAGTCATTGGACTTTTTTCATCATGTAGGTTTGTTTGTCCGTCACTAATGTACGTAGATACAGTATGCACCAGAAAGGCAACGAATGCGAAAGGAAACTTAAGTACAAAAACAAATTATGAAAGGGCAAGTCCAGAGACTAGGTAAACATATTTAATTATAAAATATTATAATCATCAAAAAGAGAAATTAGTATTTGAGAAAAATAAATACATTCAGTTTCGATAAAACAAGTTGAAGCAACTGCATATTAACTAATTTCCTGATTTGATCAAGTGCAATATATACCTATTTTAATGGGTAGGTATTATATTGGTAACATTTAAAGTTAGATCTTAATCTTAAGAACTTACAAATAATATTAAATGCAAAACTAAAAAAAAAACATATGAGAAGGCTACAATCCACTGTGCGGATCGTTGGATACCCTATCCCATCCTATCTGTAAAACTAAAATCCCCAAAAAGTGGACATGGCTAAGCACACGATGTGGATAAAATAAAGAAAATGTCATGGTGACAACAAATTCATCAGACTGCTTATAAAAAACTTTTACGGTTCTACAAATGTTATGGGGTAGGGTATAAAAATGGTTTTTATATAAAAACGCCCCCAAAACGTGGGCGTGGGTTAAAATGGTCTATGGACGAAATGTTCATATTAATATTGCTAATGATTCTGCATCAAAATTTTTTTTCGAAAATTTTAAAATTTGACCGAAAAACGTTTTTTATTAAAAACGCCCCCAAAAAGTGGGCGTGACAAACTTTATATGAACGAAATACAGATATTTAGATTGTCTAAATATGTTGTTCAGAAAGTTTTTCAAAATTCCTTATGGTTTGGCCAAAAAATACGTTCTAAAAAGGGGGCGTGGCAGTGGGCGGATTTCAAAATGTTTTACACTTGTTCTGCTGGGAGCACCAAAGAGCACGTGTACTAAATTTCATCCTTCTAGCTCAAAATTTAAGGCCCAAAAACTGGTGACGGACGGACGGACGGACGGACAGACAGACATGGCTTAATCGACTCAGCTAGCGATTCTGAGTCGATCCATGTACTTTGAGGTATATGTAGCAAAATTATTTCTCTATGTTACAAACTAAGTATCAAAACTAATATACCCCTATGGGATAGGGTATAAACATATGAGAGGCTACAATCCGCTGTGCGGATCGTTGAATACCCTATCCCATCCCATCCTTCAAAATAATGTACCCAAAAAGTGGATGAAATATAGAAAATGACATTTTACCATATCTTGTTCAGATAGTTTATCCAAAACGTTGTGGTTCTAAAAAAAACAATAAAGTTTTTCTATTGCATAAACTATGGATTGGCGTGGTAAAAAACTTTGTTTGGACAAAATATAGATGTTGGCATTGTCAAAACCAATATACCCTTATGGGGAAGGGTATAAACATGTTAAAAAGCTACAATCTGCTGTGCGGATTGTTTAATCTCCTTTCCCACCCCATCCTTAAAATTAGTATCCCCAACATGGTGGCTTTATGGCGATAAAAGATTGAAAATGACGTTGTCATATTCCTGACAGTTTATCAACATCTTTTATGGCTCGACACAAAACGACGTCTTTCTATTGCATATGCCTTGGGTCAGGGTATACAAATAGTTTTTGTAGGAAAGCGCACCTTAAACGTAAGCGTGGAGGCGTGGGATAAAATGGTCTAAGGACGATATATTCATATTAATTTTATTAGCGTTTTTGCATCAAAAGTTTTTTTTTTTTTCGAATATATAAAAATGTGACCAAAAAATGTTTTTTTACTAAAAACGCCCCAAAAATAGTGGACGAAATATAGATATTGAGATTCTCTAAATATTTTTTTTCAGATATGTTGCACAGAAACTTTTTAATTTTTTTATGACCTTTATTTAAAAATTGGGCGTAGCAGTGGGCGGATTTTGAAAATTCCTACACTTGATCTTTGTCGGGCAGAGAGTCCATATACTACATATCATTACTCTAGCTCAAAATTTAAGGCCCAAATATTGGTGACACACTGACACACAGACTGACGGACAGCTAAACATGGCTAGATCGACTCAGGTAGCGATTCGGAGTCGATCCATATACTTTAAGGTACATCTGTCGAAATTATTTCTCTGTGTTACAAACTTAAAGTCAAAACTAATATACCCCTATGGGATAGGGTATAACGAAAGGTGGGTGCACGACAAACATGCGAAAATTTGAGTTTTGAATGCCAAACACGAAGATTTGGGATATCTATTACAAAATTTCGTTTTCGGGATGCTTTTTATTTTATAATACCCTATCCCATAGGGGGTAGGCATATTAG
The DNA here is from genome assembly GCA_932526625.1 of Rhingia campestris. Lineage (NCBI taxonomy): Eukaryota > Metazoa > Arthropoda > Insecta > Diptera > Syrphidae > Rhingia > Rhingia campestris. The sequence goes on along the minus strand of OW052182.1, from coordinate 136,731,627 downwards.
TTTTGATACATAGTTTGCCATGTCTGTCCGTCCGTGTGTACGTCACCAGTTTTTGGGCCTTCAATTTTAAGCTAGAAGGATGAAATTTGGTACACGTGCTCTTTGTTGCTCCCAGCAGAACAAGGGTAAATTTTTTTTGAAATCAGCCCACTGCCACGCCCACTTTAAGAAAAAACGTATTTTTTTGGCGAAACCGTAAAGAATTTGGAAAAAGTTTCTGAATAGCATATTTAGAGAATCCTAATATTTTAATTTCGTCCTTATAAAGTTTTTTGACATGCCCACTTTTCAAGGGCGTTTTCAGAAAAAAAAACTTGTTCCGGTCAAATTAAATTTTCGAAAAAAAATGTTGATGCAGAATCATTTATCAATTTATCAATTTTTTTAAACATAAACGGCACTAATGGTTTTAATTAAATTTGACATAAACAATGAATATGGTAGTTACATCAAAAACACCCACCAAGATGTTTCGAAAAAATCCATATAACGGATTTGGATTTAAGCGACTAAGTAAAATTGTCAATTTCTCAAAAGCTATTAGGTCAAGCTTACTATTACCGTTTGTAACAATGATTCATTATAATTCATATGGACATTCAAATTCCAGAACAAAAGTTCTTTTAATCACATTTCCATATTATTTATATATTTGAAAAATCAATAATCAAAATTAATGTTATTGTGTATTTTAGCCAAACTAAGAAAATCGTCCAATTATCGCATGCTTGGTATTGGATCTTCCGCCTAGCTCACGACCCAATCGTGCACCTACCACTCGTTTATTTATGAAAAATTAATCACTAATTATTTCTCCCAGACCTTTAAAGTTTTTTTTATGTTTCATCAAGCATGTTAGATCTATATAATAAATATTTGTGGCATTTTAAATCTTTCTGACAAAGAAAACACCGAAATCATACCTACATATGTGGGAATAAACTGTTTTAGATCATAAAAATGAACTTCTAATAATGATATCCTTAAATTGAATATGCATAAAGTAACTTTGTCGTTATTAATTGCTAAAAATATAAACTCTACGGCTACCACTACCAGGACAATATTCCATAATTAAGAAAATAAACGCAAACTAAGCAAAAATACGAAAACTAATTGTTTTTTCTGAGTAACATATAAGGATAATCCATAGATTGAAATTTAAATATGAGTACTAGCCTTACGGTTAAATTGAACAGGGTAGGATTTCCTTTGTGATTTTCTTTTAAATAAAATAAATATTGAATCAAAACAATATTCAAATGCTGGTTTCTTTACTTAAATAATGTAAATTTGACCGATGGGTCGGGTGTCAGGTTTTTTTCTTTTTATCTCTTTACATCTTTACCAAAATGCCAATTTGATTTTCTTTTACATTCCAAAAGTAAAAAAGTTCCCAAAGTAACACAACAACCATGATAGAAATAAAGATATCCCAAAACTAGGCATGGTTCTCTTACGTCTTCTTAAATACTGCCATGTGTAAGTTTTAAATTGTTATTAATAGCTGTTGAATATCGAGTTGGGTATCTTAGGTTTTTCAATAATCTGCCAAAGTGTGCTGATTTGATCAATTGTGGATATTGTTGGCCATAAACTATCATAGTAAAGGCCAATCAGATTTTTGAGTGTTGTTGGGGGTTCAACAAAGGGGTTTTTAGAGTAGGAGTTCTAGCTCAACAATTTACGGTACTTTACCGAATTTTAATAAAAATTAATAAAAACAAGCTTTTACAAGTACTTAGTACTTAGAATAAGATGGCATAAATAGTTTTCAGCACAAAATGCACATACTGGTACATTTGAAAATGACCGATTTTTCAAGAACGCCTGCGTTGATTTAAATGAAATTGTTTGTGTGTAGTGTAATATGGATACTCAGATTTTTTCAAAAAACAGTCAATTGATGGTACATTTTTTGTAAATTGAACAAATTGAAATTTAACCAAATTTTATGAATTTTTTAGTGGGGTGATTAGAAACGGTACCGAGAAATAAAGCCGAGCGAAATTCAAAACTCAGCATTATTCCACTTCATGTCGATGCAAAAAAAAAATAATGTTAGTATCAACATTTCGCCTACTGCCCACTTTTTAAGAAAAACTATCTTTTTGGTCAAACGGTAGGGAATTTTAAAAAAGTTTGTGAACAAGATATTTATACAATCCTAATATCTATATTTCGTCCATATATTTTACCACGCCCACTTTAGTGGGAGCGTTTTCTCTAAAAACGGGTTTCTTTAAATTTTTAAGGAAATTTCAAAAAAACGTTCGCAAAACCTTAACAGAGTTAATATAGGTAAACATTTCGTCCTTAGATCACTTTAACCCACGCTCACTTTTTTTATGGTGTTTTATTACAAAAACCATACTTCCTAGCATATACAGGAGAAAAATGTCGTTTTTTGTCGAACCATAAAAGATTTTGATAAACTGCAGGAACAATATGTTGTGACAATGTTATTTTCTATATTTCATTGGCTTACATTTTGGGGGTATTAATTTTAAGTGAAAAACAATATCATTCAAATTTGAGGTAATTTTTAACCTGACTTGAGTAATGTTGGTTTTTAATGCGTCTAGAGTTGAAGGATAATTTGCGTAGACACGTAGCCCTAGCCGCACTGAAGAAATTCTAACGGTGTCAAATCGCATGATCTTGGTGGCCAATTGACGTCGCCAAAACATGAAATTACGCGACCAAGAAACTTCTCTCGCAATAAAGCCATAATTGGAAGTGTTGTGTCTGTGTGGCTTGTTGCCCCGTCTTGTTCGAACCACATATCGTCCAAGTCATGATCTGCAATCGCCGGCCTAACAGAATCGGTTATCATTCGACCATATAGCTCCGAATTGACTGTAACCCTCTGCCCATTAGATATAACTTGCACACTTGCAACAGCAATATTTTTGACAGAGTGTGCATTACGATGATGTACAGGCGTTACATCAGTAACGCTTCAACTCTCTTCAAATTCCTTATACAATTTGTTTTTCTATTCAAAACTCTCAAAGAAAGTTAATTATAAACCCAAAAATTGTGGGAAAAAACTGAATACAAAGAAATCCAACAGTGTTACAATCATTCAATGTTCGGGTTAATGCAAAGTTTAAATATCAGTGGGGGCATGCTGCCACCCAGCAACCCCCTGCTTGAGCTCACTGCTGGATTTATGTTGCGTGCGAATACGGCTGCATGAATAGGAAATAAGCCCCACAGCCAAAAGGATCTAACGGGGACTGTTTCCTTTTTTTGGGAATTTATCCCCATGGGGCTTAATTCCGCGGTAACCGGTGCCGAACTTTGCGTTCTATTTTTAATTTAGGCTCTTGGTAACCCAAAACACAATCTAACCAGGAGGACCGTCTGTAATAACATTGCTAAGGTATTTTTTAATTGCAACAGTTTTCCTTTTAAACGAAATATGCACCATTTCCTCATGATTATAATATTTATAGACGATCGCTTTCAAATATGAAAGTGAAAGAGATGTTTTATCTTACAATATTTTAGTATAAATAAAAAATAAAAATTATATAGCTAACGGATAGTAAACTTTTCCGTTTGCTAATTTTTGTTATTAAAAAATATATCTTACATCAATGTTTGCTATCCGCCCTCTCTAATACAAATCACGGCAGAACTTGTCAAGAATACACTAAAAGAACTTAATAATAAAATAATGCAAGTTATGAATAATGGAAAATTGGCTATCTATTTTATATTTTATCTATTTCATATTTCGTCACATCGTTTTTAAAATATATAACCCGATTTTAAAACTAATATCGCCTCACAGAATTGAGTTTAATTCGAAGATAAAATAAATTCAGATAAAAAAGGTTTAAGATGGAAATATGTTTGAATCTTACTACGAATCTCACCATAATTTAATATTAGATATAATGCAATCCGACACTAATCTGTAGCGGACTAATTAAACATAAGCTAGCACCTGAAGTAAATAATAGTATGCAGATACCCTACATGATAGCGTGTATTCGTTTTTATACGTATATTGTAATATAAAAAAAATAAATATAAAGATATATATATAGTTCGGATTAGCATCGAAAGCTTTATCGATATAAATACATTATGTGCTGGCATCATCAGTTTTACAAAATTATTGTACAAAATTAACATATAATTCTGTGTAAGAAAATAAAAGAAGTTTTATTTGTAGGGTTAGGATTTCCATTCAAATGCATATTTTTAACTTTATTTTACAAAGAGAAAGGAAAAATGTCGACCTCGAGATTCGAATTGATTCTAACATTACGATGATAGAAGAATCCAAATCTATATCGCTACTACTATTACTGTTTGCAACAATTCCACATTGGTAATTCGCGTTGGACAAATTACTCCTTGCCATGTCTGAAAATCATTATAATTCACATGGACACTGATTTCCTTCCAATTCCGGAATTAAAGTTCTTATAATCATAGTTCCTCATATTGCTTTTCTTTTATCTTTTAACATCACTAACTAAAACCAATGCTTCGCTTGCTTGGTATTTGATATTACGCTAACCTCACCGTGAAAGAGAAGGTTGCGTACGACCCAGTCGTGCAATACTCGTTTAAAGTTATCTTCAGTTTAACTGGTTTTCAGAGAGATATACATTTATTTAGGAAATGTGTTAACCCTTGAAAGATAATCTACGTCTGCCAGACGTATCGCCCGCAAAAAAAATATTCTTTTAACTGTAAACCGCCGGTTGCTGTCTAGATATTATACTCAATAGGTGGTCGGAGTTTGTCCATGATGATATTTCTCTATCTTACAAACTTTATTTGGCCAAAAACAACGATTTACTGAAAAGGGGGCGTGGTAATGGGCGGATTTTAAAAATGTTTACACGTGTACTGCTTCGTCGGGCAGAGAGTCTATATACCAAATTTCATCACTCTAGCTCAAAACTTAACGCCCAAAAATCGGTGACATACAGACGGACGGACGGACAGACAGACCTTGCTAGATCGACCCAGCTATCGATTCTGAGTCGATCCACATACTTCGAGGTACATCTAGCGAAGTTATTTCTCTATGTTACAAACTTAATGACAAAACTAATATAACCCTATGCGATAGGGTATAAAGATATGAGAAGATTACAATCCACTGTGCGAATAGTCAAATACCATATCCCATTACATCCTTAAAATTAATATCCCCAAAAAGTTGGCTTTATGGGGATATAATATAGAAATTGACATTGTCACAACATATTGTTCAAACAGTTTATCGGAATTGTGTATGGTTCGACAACAAACAACGTTATTCTCCTGCATATGCTATGGGCTAGGGCATACTAATGGTTTTTTGTAAAAAAAAAAACGGTCCCAATAAGTGGCCGTGGGTGAAAATAATATATGTACGATATGTTTATATTGCCATTACGTTAATATTTGCATTTAACGTTTTTTTGAATTTCTTTAAAATTTGGACTAAAAGGTTTTTTTTTTACTAAAAAGCCCCCAAAAAGTGGGCATGGCAAAAACTTTATATGAGCGAAATGTAGACATTTAGATTGTCCGAACATCTTGTTCTTAAAAGTTTTTAAAATTCTCAACCGTTTAAGCAAAAATATCATTTTTCGAAAAAATGGCCGTGGCAGTGGTCGGATTTTCAAAATTTGTACACTATCGGACAAGGATCCTATATACCAAATTTCATTATAATAGGCCCAAAAATCTGTGACATACAGACAGACGGACGGACGGGAGGACGGACAGACATGGCTCAATCGACTAAGCTATTGATTCTGAGTCGATCCATATAATTTGAGGTATATCTACCTACATTATTTCTCTATGTTACAAACTATGTATCAAAACTAATATACCCCTATGGGATAGCGTAGAAACATATGAGAAGGCTAAAATACACTGTGCGGATCCCATCCTTAAAATGAATATCCACAAAAAGTGGGCGGTGCTAAAAACTGAATGTGGATAATATATAGAAAATTATGTTGTCATAACATATTTTTCAGAATGCTTATCAAAATCTTTTATTTGTTGACGAAAAACGGCGTTTTTTCTATGGCATATGCTTTGGGAAAAGGTTTACAAATGTTTTTTTTTCGTAAGAAAATGCCTCCAAAAAGTGGGCGTGGGTTAAAATGATCTAAAGACGAACCCCCATATTTATTAGAATTCCCTAAAACACATCTCAACGGTTGTTTAGTTATACAGTGCATAAGAATTTATACAACCTGTATTCAGCGTCACACAAATTCTTATTCATAAAATATATCCCCAACCATAATAGTTATACAGAGTTTGTGTCAAATAAATTACCAAAAAGATGGGAATCTCTTACAATTGACTGTTCCACAGCAAGGTAGGGTTGCCAAGTGATATTTTTTGCTGTTGCGAAACTCACGGCGACAACTTTGTTTCCAACACTTTTATAACATTTTGTCGTCTTATGTTGACTCAATAACATCATTTACAATATAGAGTCTGAAGAATTACTATTTGAATAAATTAAACCATGAAACACAACTGCTAAAATACAGAAATACCCTGGACGAACAAACACATACTAACACATACGTCTTTGAGACAATCTTTAATGTCATAACAAAATGATTATCTTTCTAGGGGTAAAATGTAATCAGTAGAGTTAAGTCGCACTACCTAGCATTAGACTGACGACTGACTCTGTGTCCTCTCATTCTCACACCTTTTTGGATGTCAATAATAAATCCAATATCCTCGACAAAAAGCTGTAACAAAAAATCGAAAGAAATGAACAGAAAATTTTCAAGAAAACGGCCTGAAGGATATACTACTTTCAAAGAAATCTTTTTAAGTCCACCCTCATCACAATATGTCAATATCCATCACGATTTGATAACCTTTGATGGTTGATATGAAAATCTTGCATTTCGCTCTATTCAACCCTACTCTTTTAAGTGCACACTTAGACTTGCCCTGAAGACTGGTCTATGGAGCCTAAAGTGTAGTTTGTTTATGTTTATTACGATGGCCGCCGCTGTTCTCATTTTGTTGTCCCCTACATTCTGTCGGTTTGACTTTATAATACCAATATCAATCAACTGCGGCGACCATTACAGCCAGATTCATTCCTTATGCTCATCATTTTGATGATGACGATGACGATGATGATGGTGATGGTGAATCCATTCCTCTTGAATTGCCTCTTAAAACATGACACCGCTGAGATGTTCGTTCGTCGCAATACAAACCAATTCCCTTTTATTCGTGCAGGAGGATACCATGACCATGAGCAACCATAACTGAAATTTGAAATGCATGACTGTTTTCGATGTTCGTTTTCACATATATACGTATGTGTGGATGCCATTTACCATATTTTCAATTTTATGAATGATTTATTTCGCTCAATCATTGACCATCGATCAAAGGTTTCTTGACATTTAAGGAGAGAAGCAAAACAAAGAACAGAATTTAATCATGGACATATTCTGCAGACATAGCATTTAGCGGTACGGCAGTGCAATCAAGTGTAAATAGTCTAATAACATATAATATATATAATGTATATTCATATATATATAATAAATATTCATATATATATATAATTTATATACATATTTATTATTTATATATTAGATATTAATATTAATATAATATATGTATATATGTATATATTTTTATACCCTATCCCATAGGAGTATATCAGTTTTGATACATATTTTGTAACATAGAGAAACAATTCTGCTAGATATACCTCAAATTATATGGATTGACTCAGAATCGCTAGCTGAGTCGATTTAGTTATGTTTGTCCGTCCGTCCGTACGTCACCAGTTTTTGGGCCTTAAATTTTGAGCAAGAAGGATGAAATTTGGTATGTACACGAGCTCTTTGTTGCTCCCAGCAGAACAAGTGTAAACATTTTTAAAATCCGCCCACTGCCACGCCCCTTTTTAGAAAGTTTTTGACCAAACCATAAGGAATTTTGAAAATATTGCTGAACAGCATATTTAAGAATCGAAATAGAGAATCGCAATATCTATATTTCGTCAGTATAAAGTTTTTTGCCACGCCCACTTTTTGGGGGCGTTTTATATAAAAAACGTTTTTCGGTCAAATTTTAAAATTTTCGAAAAAAATGTCGACGCAGAATCATTAGTATTGTTAATATAAACATTTCGTCTGTAGACCATTTTAACCCACGCCCACTTTTTGGGGGCGTTTTTATATAAAAACCATTTTTATACACTACCCCATAACATATGCAGAACCGTAAAATTTGTTCTGACAATGTCATTTTCTATATTTCATTCCCCATCGTGTTTTAAGCCATGTCCGCTTTTTGGGGATATTAGTTTTACAGATGGGATGGGATAGGGTATTCAACGATCCGCACAGTGGATTGTAGCCTTCTTATATGTTTTTATTCTGTTTTAAGTTTTTACAATTCCTATAAATGGAAATGAATGCCTGAATACAGCAACATAATATATAGGTTATAAAAACTTTCATTGCCTCATGAATATATGGATATACCGTGGTACGAAATACTCCTTATCAATTGTGTGGTGTACACTGGTCAGGGAATTGACAACGATTGTCATTAGTCTACCCTTCATCATCTTCTCCATGCATCTTCTGTGATACGCTCCATCAAAGCGCACAAAATCTTTCACAAAAGGAGGCAATTGATCACATTCGGATACATTAACTGTTGTATATATGTTGAGCTCGAACAAAGGCTAAACACACACTCGCGCTTTATCGTGCACTGTATTGGAATTGAGGATTGCAGTAGTATAAATAGTGTGGTGTTGTTGCGGATGTTGTTTATATTCTGTACGGTTTAAGATGGTTTATACCTGCCCTATGGCTCTTTAACGACCCGCCACCTATATCTGTGTGATCGGTCACGGCAGAAGTAGGGTGCAACATTCATTTGGCACGTCCGGTGATAAATTTTCGATTCTATTTCGATTATTCATTTGTTTTTCGTTTCTTTTTACTTCTGAGGTAATCTTTCATTAAAGGGTTCCACCTTAACACAAGAGCATACATTTTTGTTTGTAAAATAAATATCTTTAAGCCACTCACCGATTATTATTTAATTTTTCAACGAAACTAAACGAAATTATTTACTATATCTTTGCAAAATCTCAATATTAAACAATGTGCATTGGAAAGAGGTTCTATTAACGAGCACGTCTTAGTTGTTGCCTCATTCTTAGCGGTGCCCGTTTCAACATAACTGTTTTGTTATACTATATCTTTTGATTGCTCCACTTGTTTATTTAAAAAAAATAAAGAATTACAAGCACAACTAAGCAAAGTAAGAAAATAAATTACTTAACAGGGTGCAGAAGAATTAATTTTTAAACGTAAAGCGAATTCTGTGCACTAGCTTTATTTTGTTAATAATTAATTCTAAGTTTGTAGAATAAATATAACGCAAGGTACAAAAAGCATATAAGAGCAACTATTTTAATATAATATAATTGTTGTCTATGTCAGTTAATAAAAAAAAAAACTAGTGGTGTGGTGGGTGCACGACTGGGTCGTACCTACGCAACTTTCCCTTTCACTAGTTGGGCTATCTATGAAATGCCAAGAACGATATTGGACAAAACTAAAAACTCCCTTTAGGGGTAGTTGGGCTAAAACTAAATATGTATAATTGTTGCAAACAGTAATAGTAGTATATAATTTAAATTTTATTCAGTTTGACAAAACAGTTTGCGAGAAATTGACAGTTATCTTTATATGGCCTATATATAAAAATCGGTTATATGGATTTTCTTGAAAAAAAATGTGTGCTCAGTTTTGTTGGAACTTATATGGTTCTAGTATATATAAAGTTTAATCAAAATAGTTAGAACCGAATTCCAAAAACCACTTTTTTGGAATCCGATATCATCGTTATGTTAGAATCATTCAAAAGCTAGAGGTTGAACATTTTGTACATAGCAAATGAGATTGTCTGATTATATTGATTTGATATTTTTGTTTAAATTCCTTTTCCTTTTACCTAATCTAGTTTTGGTTTGATCGTTGCCGGAATTTATTCCTGTACTGAATCCATTAACAAAGAGATAACATACCAAATTTCATTATCCTAGTTCAACATTCAGATTGACTAATATACACCTACGATCTATATGCTATAAAAATAGATTTTAGTTTTATAGCATCTACTGAAAACGTTCTCCAAAAAGGGCTTTGCAAAAAGCTTTATAAAGACAAAATATACATATTGACATGGTCTACTCAGGTTTTTCTTCAAAATTCCTTACCGTTTAAACAACGTTTTTCAGAAAAGGGGGCGTGGCAGTGGGCGGATTTTAGTTGGGTGTTGTAGAACGAGGGTAGACTCTGATTGGCTTTTACTTGGCAATGCCCAGTGCTCGCAACTCTGACTACACATCAAATGTGCATATTTTTTTTACCTCCAAGTGGTAACCATCAGGTACTGGTACATCCAACCGGATTTCACTTGCTAAACGATAAGTGCGAGTTAAGTATATGCTGTCAACACGAAAGAACACACAACATCGACGAATTGGACTGAACGTCACCATTGACATATATAACTTTGAGGTAGTACGGGAGTTTGTTTACCTCGGCTCCGCTATTAACTCTGAATCGTCAGAAATCAAACGACAAATTACTCTTGTCAACCGCTGTTCCTTCGGTCTAAGAAGGAAATTTGGTAGTAAAGCCCTCACTTGAACTACTGAGGAGATCCTATATAAGACCCTGATCATCCCAGTCCTGCTCTACGGCGCTGAAGCATGGAACGTATAAAAAGCGGATGAAGAAATCATTGGTCGATTCGAGAGAAAAATTCTTCGAAAAATCTTCGGTCCCGTTCGCGTTGGCGGGCTATAGAGACGAAGATTCAACCACGAACTATACGAGCTGTACAGCGACATATTCCTGGTCAAAAAAAAAATTCGCATTGGACGTTTAAGATACTCCGTCTCGCAGAGTCTTCCATTCCCAGCCAGACGTCGGACGAAGTAGAGCATTGCCTTAAGTGGCGCGCACAAGTAGATACCGACCTGAACCGATCAAATTTGTGCGCAACTGAAGGCAGTTAGCTAAGGACCGGGCTAATTGAAGAGGCGTGTTGAGGCTTAGGTTGACCCCGGACTGTAGCGCCACTTAAGTAAGTATGTAAGTAAATATCTCTTTTAAACACTCATTATAATTTTGTACTGTTACACAAACTATGTATCAAAACTTATATACCAATTTTTAATATACCCTTATATCTCGTCTATACACTTTTTCAAAATTCTTTACCGTTTGGCCAAAAAAAATAAGGAATATAATTGCCAAAACTGAAAATTCCATTAAGGAATACTTGGGCCAAAACTAATTAAGTGGAGTTGTTGCAAACAGTTACAGTGATATATTTCTATATTAAGCTTCATTCAATTTGGGCAAATAGTTTGAAATTTTCCTTGCCTAAATCCACAAATCCGTTTATGGTTTTTCTCGAAAAAACTAGGTATGCAGTTTTCTTAAAATGACTATCTTCATAGTTTATGTTAAGTTGAATCGGTAGAGCCGTGTTCAAGAAAATGTACGTTATGAGTAGTTTTTAATTAAGTTAAACGCATTTTTTTAGGAATATTTTTGTCCCTACATTATTTTACACGGCACCCAGCAAAAATATTTCAATGTGAAGTATGAAGGTTGCACAAAATGACGTAGGTCACGTTGATATGAGATATAGGTATCCATGGAATAATGTTCTCTTTCGAACATAATGCACCACGCTGCCAATGAAATCTGTTTCGAAGTTATTTTAATATTTTTTATAATTGGGTTGTATTGCGAAATATTAAAACACAATGTGCCTCGACGCCGAACGGTATCCCCAAAGGGCTACACGACTTCATTTGGTTACTCTTTTTGTAAAGAGTCAAATCAGAAAGAGAAAGATACAAAATAAATTTATTGCTTGTTAAAATTATGTTATTTTTATTTTTTCTGTGATTTTCTAAAATTTAAACATACGGTTACAGGACACACAATGTTTTTTGGTGCACAGTACAGCAGACTGATTGTGTCTATTGTATAAGTTTATATGGTAGACAGTCACTATATTTCCTCCGGTTCGTTTTTATTTCATTACAAACGACCGTGACAGAGTTGAGATGTGGTCGAACTCTTAAATATTTTGTTTTTAGATTTTAATTTAACCAATCTCATGAAAGAACTTTATTTGATAATATATTCCTTTCTGGCTTTTCTTAAGTAAATGGCAATGCGAATGGAAAGCGCTGCTGTGGAAAGCGCTGCGAATGGAAAGCGCTGCTATTTACGCACTGAAATTACTCAAGCTTTTCATATATATGAAAACAGCAAACAACATATGAGAAGGTTACAATCCGCTGTGCGGATCGTTTAATACCCTATCCCATCCCATCCTTAAAATTAATATCCCCAAAATGTGCTCTTTATGGTCATAAAGTATTGAAAATGACGTTGTCACAACATATTCTTTTATGGTTCGACAAAAATCAACGTTTTTGTATTGCATATGCATTGGGGTAGGGCATACAAATAGTTTTTGTAGGAAAACGTCCTCAAAAAGTGGGCGTGGGTTAAAATGGTCTATCGACGAAATGTTCATATTAATACTACCAATGATTGTGCATCAACATTTTTTTCGAAAATTTTAAAATTTGGCCAAAAATATTTTTTTTATAAAAAACGCCCCCAAAAAGTGGGCGTGGCAAAATTCTTTACGGTTAGGGGGCGTGGCAGTGGGTGGATTTCAAAAATTTTTACACTTGTTCTACTGGAAGCAACAAAGAGCACGTGTACCAAATTTCATCATTCTAGCTCAAAATTTAAGACCCAAAAACTTGTGACGTACGGACCGACTGACGGACGGACATACATGGCTAAATCGACTCAGCTATCGATTCTGAGTCGATCCATATACTTTGAAGTATATGAAGCTAAATTATTTCTCTATGTTACAAAATATGTATCAAAACGAATATACCCCTATGGGATAGGGTATAAAAACATATGAGAAGGCTACAATCCGCTGTGCGGATCGTTGAATATCCCATCCCATCCTTAAAAATAGTATCCTCAAAATATAGGCTTTATCGCAATAAAGCTATTGTTCAGACATTTTATCAAAACCTTTTGTGGTTCGACAAAAAACAAAGTATTTCTATGGGATGGGGTATACAAATGGTTTTTGTAAGAAAACGCCCCCAAAATGTGGGCTTCACCTACGCCCACATTTTGGACAATCTTTAGACAAAATGTTTATTATATCATTATGGAAGTATTTGTATCAAAAGTTTTTTCGAACTTCTTGAAAATTTGGACAAAAAGCGTGTTCTAATAAAAGAAAACTTTGTATGGACGAAATTTAGATATTAGTATTGTCTAAATATGCTGCTCAGACACTTTTATGAAATTCCTTACGGTTTGGCTTTCAAAAATGTTTACACTTGTTCTGCTTCGTCGGCCAGAGAGTCTACATACCAAATTTCAACACTCTAGCTCAAAATGTAAGGCCCAAAAATCGGTGACCCACAGACGGACGGACGGACGGACAGACAGACATGGCTTAATCGACTCAGCTAGCGATTCCTAATCGATCCATATACTTTGAGGTGTATGTATCGAAATTATTTCTCTGTAACTGACAGTGTAGTCGAAAATCAAGACGAAACGATACGGCACCGTTTTCAACAACTTGGCTGTCTTATGGAACAACATGGACGATTCTACGCAAGGTCTTTGTTCGAAGGCATACAAAATTCAGTTAACGTAAGCTGGCCTTCCATTGTGTCATCAGCTCTCGAGAGTCTTGCTGAAGATTCACTGTTTTCGACAAACAATATGTTCAATGATGAGGCCAATTTCTATGGTCCGAAGAACAACCGCGCTTTTTTCAGAAATTTTAGGCTGAGATCTAGACAACATTTGGTTCCAACAAGACGGAGCTACTTGCCACACAGCCGGTAAGACAATGGACATATTGAGAGATCGCTTTGGTGAAAAATTAATTTCACGCTTCGGACCCATGAATTGGCCATCAAGATCATGCGATATCACAGCGTTAGACTTTTTCCTTTGGGTCTCCATAAAGTAAAAGGTGTTTGTGGATAAGCCAACTACCATTAAAGCATTGGAGGCCAACATAATCCGTGCTATACGCGAGATAACGACGAATATGCTTGAACACGTAATTGAAAATTTGAACGTCCGCATAGACTAGCTACGGCGCATTTACGGCCAACATTTGAAAGAGATTAAAAACACGTAAACGAAGGCTAGAATCCTCTGTTCGGATCGTTGAAGATCCTATCAAATCCCATCCTATCTTAAAAACTTACTTACTTACTACAGTCCGGAATGAATTTGGGCCTCAACCAACATGCCTCTCCAATTATCCCGGTCCTTAGCTAAGTGCCTCCAGTTGCGCACTCCAAGTTGGTTGAGGTCGGTTTCTAATTGTGCGCGCCACTTAAGGCGAGGTCTTCCTCTACTGCGTCCGACGTCTGGCTGGGAATCGAAGACTCTGCGAGCCGGAGTATTGGTATCCAATGCGGAGTTTTTTGACCAAGGGTATGTCGCTGTAAAGCTCGTATAGATCTTGGTTGAATCTTCGTCTCCGTATCCCGTCAACGCAAACGGGACCGACGATTTTTCGAAGAATTTTTCTCTCGAATCGACCAATGATTTCTTCATCCGCTTTTGATACGCTCGATGCTTCAGCGCCGTAGAGCAGGACTGGGGTGATCAGGTCTTATATAGGATCTTCTAAGTAGTTCGATGAGGGCTTTACTACTAAATTGTCTTCTTAGATCGAAGGAACAGCGGTTGGCAAGAGAAGCCGAGGGGTTTTTAAAAAGCTCAGCGGGAAGGCCGTAATTTCTGGAGGCTTTATTAAGTTTGAGTTTAGATATTGCTATCCTATTGCTATCCGGGTGGTTGGCAGTTTACGCTGTCGTTGCCAATATTGAATGGTTCGTTCTACCTGACAGAGGTATGCTGTTCGTCATCGCCGTTTAACAGTCAACCTTTATCAGTGTGGGTTTAGACCAGGACGGTCCACAACTGATCAAATCTTCAAACTTCGGCAGATCCTGAAAAAAAACCAAGAAGTCCAAATCGATACTCATCACCTATTCATCGATTTCAAAGCCACATACGACAGCATTCATAAAAACCAACTATACAGAACCATGTTTAGTTTTGGTATACCGCCCAAACTCGTCCGTCTGTGTTCCCCTGCTCCATCAGGGTGGGAAACGACCTCACTGACACATTCGATACCAAAAAAAGATTTAGGCAAGGCGATGCGCTGTCATGTAACTTCTTTAATTTGAGGCCCATTCTTCAAAAATCGGTGTCACATTTGCTAGTATAGAGAAGGAAGCGGCAAAAATGGGTTTAGCAGTAAATGAGGGTAAGAATTGGACAGAACGTCACCATTGACAGATATAACTTTGAGGTAGTACGGGACTTTGTCTACCTTGGATCCGCTATCAACTCTGACAACAACATCTCGTCAGAAATTAAACGAAGAACTACTCTTGCCAACCGCTGTTTTTTCGGGCTTAGAAGGCAATTAGTAGTAAAGCCCTTATTTGAACTACTAAGGAGATCCTATATAAGACCCTGATCATCCCAGTGCTGCTCTACGGTGCTGAAGTATGGACCGTATTTAAAGTGGATGAAGAAATCCTTGGTCGATTTGAGAGGAAAATTATTCGAAAAATCTTCGGTCCCGTTTGCGTTGACAGGCTATGGAGACGAAGTTTCAACCAAGAACTATACGAGCTGTACAGCGACATGCCCTAGTTCCGCATTGGACGTATAAGATGGCTAGGACATGTAGAATGAATATAAACCAATACTCCGGATCGCAGAGTGTTCGATTCCCAGCCAGACGTGGGACGCAAAAGAGGAAGACCTCGTCTAATTGGCTCGCACAAGTAGACCTCAACCAACGTTGAGTGCGCAACTGGAGGCAATTAGCTAAGGACCGGGCTAATGGGAGAGGCATGTTGGTGGAGGCCCGGTTTATCCCGGACTGTAGCGCTACTTGAGTAATTAACTAAACAATGGCTTTTTGGATTTAAAAACAAAATAAATAGTGTTCAGGAAATTCATCCAAGATTTTTTTGAGCTATAAATCATCCTTCTATGTTAGCAGAGCTATGCTCAAACAATTCATGACATCTTCGCAAACGATTTTCGTCCAGTGGAGACCGCACCCAGTACCAATGCAGCATTGCGTGACGTCATCCTGTGTACGCGCACAAAACATTGATGTACAGCAAAATGCGCTGCATGAAGAAGCAGTTTATAAGACAAGGCGCTGAGCAGTAATGGTAGTAGTGAGTCGATTCGAGGAAAAGTATTGCTACCAGCTACGTTACAGATATGTAAATATAAAAACAAAATTGAATTATGTACACATATCTAGGAGTGTATTTTATTAATATAATGGCAGCTGAAGGCAAGACGATTAATGTTGTGCACAAAGACATATTTGAAACAAATAAGTGATCAGAACTGGCACCAATAAAATAAATAGTAAAAAATACTATCATATATTATTACAAATAATATGTTTTATCCCCATTTATTTATTAGTGTAACGTTGAATTAGACCCGGGCGAAGTCGGGCCGGGTTGCTAGTAAATAAATACTAATTACTTTGTGTGCATAATAAAAGAAAGATTACAGTTTGTGCGCGAAGTGTGCCGAAAACCTAGAAGGGACAATATATCTTACGAAGTAACTGTTATATTGTCAATACTGTGAAAAAAATGTATTATTGATGAAAGAAACAAAGCAAATACCAGCATGAGTAAATTAGAGGTATGTACTCATAGGATCTTTGCAAAGGAGTACATTGTGTTTTGAAAGCATAAAATTCCAATCTGTTAGATTAACTATTTTGATAATGCTATCGAGGCCAGAATGCAATTAGCTTCACATAATTGTTTAGTTTTGAAAAATAAGTTTTATTCCATATAAAAGGTTTTTCATTAATTGCAAATGCATTCCTATTCGGGAAAAGAGTATGATGCCAAACGCGTTTAATGCCTTTTAAAATATATAGCATAAAGTTCTTGTAATGGTGGTAGAACAGTTTAGCCCATCCCTCCTTTTTTGGGGCGTTTTCCTAAAAAAAACATATGAGAGGCTACAATCCGCTGTGCGGATCGTTGAATACCCTAACCCATCCCATCTTTAAAATAATATCCTCAAAATGTGGGCTTTATGGCGATAAAATACAGAAAATGACATTGTCACAATATATTGCTCAGAGAGTTTATCAAAACCTTTTGTGGTTCGACAAAAAACAACGTGTTTGTATTGCATATGCCTTGGGGTAGTGCATACAAATGGTTTTTGTAGGAAAACGCCCCCAAAAAGTGGGCGTGGGTTAAAATGGTCTACTGACGAAATGTTCATATTAATACTACCAATGATTTTGCATCAAAATTTTTTCTAAAATTTTCAAATTTGGCCAAAAAAGGTTTTTTATAGAAAACGCCCCCAAAAAGTGGGCGTGGCAAAAAACTTTGTATTGACGAAATATAGATATTACGATTCTATAAATATCTTTTTCAGACACTTTTTTAAAATTCCTTACGGTTTGGCCAAAAACTGAGTTTTTCTTAAAAGGGGCGTGGCAGTGGGCGGATTTCCAAAATTTTTACACTTGTTCTGTAGGCACGGGCGACGATCCTATATACCAAATTTTATTATCCTAGCCAAAAATTTAAGGCCTTAAAATCGGTGACGTACAGACGCACGGACGGACAGACAGACATGGCTTAATCGACTCAGCTAGCGATTCTGAAAAATTAGTATATTAGCACTTTGTTCATACCTCTTGTAAAAGCATAAATATTTTTAAAATTCTCCATTAAATGGGTAACAAACAGTGTTATAGTAAACATTAGACTTAATTTTTAGGCATTTCATCTATATACCTATATTATCCTATTAAAACATTTACCCTTTGACATCTATTTTCGGTTGAATTTTCTCTAATCTCGTGTCGAAATAATTTATTAGGATTCCTCTAACTTTCGTTATTTAGATTTTTGTTTAGTTTCCCATCCCATCAGCAACCATCAAACGGCAAGCATGGTCCTAAGTCTAACCACAGCGCCTCACCCAAGTACAAAATTAATGTGCAAGAAAATCCCGTCACATTAATTGAAAACAATTTTCGGCTTCAGAGCTCATTCACTCACCGCACTGCCTAAATGACACGACCACACAGTTGTGTGAGAGTGGGTTGAGTACCTGTGCGCCTTAACTTAATTACACTATCGATCGTATTTATCATTCGTCTTGCTGTTGTTGTTACTTATGGTTGGACGTAAGGATTTTGAATAATATTTTGCGGTAAAAAGTCCCGACTTGAGCTACATTATTCAATATGCAAAACGTAGAAATGCTAAGGTCACGAATCTGTGATACCATTGTTGGTTCGTGGCGCTGTATGGTATTACGTTATTTATATCTGGGAATGTTGTCCTTTTTCATTTCATTAATCTCTCTACGTGTAGGTAGTCTATTTTTCCGCATCCTTCTCTTTCTTGGGGTTATTTTCAAATTGAACCGATGGATTTTGAATTCAAATTAGAATGTTTCTTCTTGAATCATTTAATTCGATGCCTTGTCGGTGTCAAGCGCCTGATAACACAGCTTACTAATGAAGTAATTTATTCCACGCGTGCAATTCATAGGAACAGCAATTTAAAAGAAATGTCTTTCCTGCATTTCGTCCGGTGATTGTGACGATGTTGTTTTTTTTCCGAATACAGGTCTTTCGAGAATGAGGTCTCTCACGATTCGCATGAGTGAGTCTCTTTACTGGGCAATTGGTTCTTTACTTTGAAAGGCAAAGTAGTCGTTCAAGATGGAGCACGTAGTCCGTTTAGGAGTACTTGGGAAGAATGAGGTTTGCATAATCGTTTTTAGGTTTTACTACACATATTTAGGAACGGCAAAGGTACAATACAAGAATGATCTTAATAAATGAATAGATGAAAGTCTTTTGGGAATAACTTAACGGCCGTAATGACAATTGATTGGGTACGTTGATTGCTATGGTTGACCCAATTGGATATATTTATACTCTAATTCATAGAAGTGTATCAGTATACTCGTTATTAATGCATGTATCCAGTGTCGGTAGTTCTCCAATAAATTCAGAGCTTCATATTTGAAAAGTGGCATGTGTAACTCTATCTACAATTCTTAATTGCTGAAATAAAGTTGGACCGGGTACATTATCCAGCACCATGCAAACTAAGAAGCAGTCATCCTGATTGCGATTTTTGGTACAATTTTAAAGTTTCGATAAAACACATCGATAATATTGTTAAGTACGTTGGCTCTATAAATTATTTTAACCTACGCCCACAATTCAATGATATGTTTCTAAAACAAAAACTATTTGTATACCTTACCCCATAGAATTTAATTATAAACATATGAGAATTTATATATAAACATATGATAAGGCTGTGAAAAAATAATAATACCCTATCCCATCCCATCCTTTAAATTAATATACCCAAAATGTGGGCTTTATGGCCATAAAATATTGAAAACGACGTTATCGCAACATATTGTTCAGACGGTTTATCAAAATATTTTATGGTTCGACAATAACAACGTTTTTCTATTGCATACCTATGCCTTGGGGTACGGTATACAAATGGACTGTATGTTCATATGTTTGTTTGAAGTCTATAGCTGGTTAACCACTATAGACCGATTTTTAAAAAATTCTCACAGGACCTAGCTGCATATTTCGAAGGAGTAATATGCTATGGTTATACCCTATCCCATAGGGGTATATTAGTTTTGATACATAGTTTGTAACATAGAGAAATAATTTTGCTACATATACCTCAAAGTATATGGATCGACTCAGAATCGCTAGCTGAGTCGAATTAGCCAGGTCTGTATGTCCGTCCGTCCGTCTGTCTGTTCGTCACCGATTTTTGGGCCTTAAATTTTGAGCTAGGATAATGAAATTTGGTATATAGGATCCTTGTCCGTGCCACCAGAACAAGTGAAAAAATATAATGTTTTTTGCCACGCCCACTTTTTGTGGTCGTTTTTTTGAAAAAAAAAAAAACTTTTTTTAGTAAAATTTTTAAATTTTCGAAAAAAATTTTGATGCACAATTATTGGTAGTATTAATATGAACATTTCCTCAATAGACCATTTTAACCCACGCCCACTGTTTAGGCGCGTTTTCTTACAAAAACCATTTGTATTCCCTACCTCAAGGCATATGCAATAGAAAAACGTTGTTTTTTTGTCGAACCATACAAGAATTTGATAAACCGTCTGAACAATATGTTGTAACAACGTCATTTTAAATACTTTATGACCATAAAGACCACATTTTGGGGACATTCATTTTAAGGATGGGATGGGATAGGGCATTAAGGGTAGGTGTCCCATGCAAAAATAGGTTGGAGTTTTGCGCTAAATTGTGTAGCGCTCACAATTTTCCGAATATTTAAATGAAATAAACGGTGATCGATTGGAAATATGTTAAGCAAAGTACTTGTTTAGCATTTAAAAAATATTAAAATATCTTTGAGCCTCAAAACCGCCTGACATGTAGAAAAACCATACAAATAAGTTAGATGCTAATTGCGTTCCATTTTTATCTCTTTATATACATATTTTTTATTTTTTTTATATTTTTTTTCTACAGACAATAGATTTGCGCAGATAACACCGGTCGTTTTTTGTTGTGAATTTTAGTATTTATCCCGAAAAAAATGCACAAAACTATGAAAAATAAGGTAAATTTACAAAGTTTAACTAGACATAACTTCTAAAGTATAAAAGGTAACGAAGTCAAATTAGCTTTTTTACAAAGCTAATAGATATGTGCAGATACTGTTTTTTTTTTTTTTTTTTTTTAATTTTGTACAGTAATTTTTTGGTGACAAAATGGAAAAAAGGTGGTTTTTTTTTAAACGTTTTGGGTTTTTTGGCTGGGAAATCGATAGTTATATTTCCTAATTTTTAGAAATAATTTTTTAACCAAGCGACAATATATAGGGCACAACGTATCGGTCTTAAAAACACGTTTTTTTTCTTCTAACATATTTAAATATGCAATTCAATATGACATTATTTGCAATGCCGCTGTGAAAAAAGGACAACCAAAATGATTCCGACATATTTTTTTTATTTTTTTTTTGGTATTTGTATTATTTAAATCAAAATACAAAATAGTTTTTTTCCACACGGTTTTTCAAATTTTGATGTTAGAAAAGTGGTCTATTTTACGTTTTTTACATAAAAAAAGATCGAATTCACGCACACAAAGAAGTTTGTTTCAAAATAATGTCACTAGGTGGTGAGTTGGTGACATTCTCTTTCATTATTCTCTTCTGTAAATACAGGCACTAGGCAGGCGAGATTGTTATTATGTATGTATCTTTTGTTTACCTTTTCGGGTAGACTTGATGAAAGTTCGTGTGGACTTCACGTGGACATGGTACAGATCGTTACATTATTGAAATGTTTGCTATCGCTGCTGATGAATTGTTTTGTATGCGTATGTTTGCACGTGACAGAAAGGGTTGAGTGGGAAGTAAGTCAAAGTGTAGGTACTTGTGTGTATAATTTTGATAATTTTTGTGAATAGTAAAGTGTTGTTTACTGTGTTATTTTTTTGCGGCAAATTCATTTGTGACACAACTTAAAAAAAAAATTTAATTGTTTATGTTATTTTTTATATTGTATATACATATGTATATTATATGTATATATATATAATGTCTGAACAACATTTTTACAGAATATCAATATCTATATTTCATACATATAAAGTTTTTTGACACGCCCACTTTTTGGGGGCGTTTTTAGTAAAAAAAACGTTTTTCAGTAGGTACATTTTTTAAAATAACGGGTCTGCCATTGGTGAAATACAGCTGCACATAATCGATAATGTGCTTAAAAATTGGACCGATCGTGTAGGCTACTGCATGGCCAGCCGAGGCAGCCATTTGAATGAAATTATTTTCCATTATTAACCGGAAGGATTGTACTTTCAAATAAAAAAAGAAATTTGAGAAAATATTCAGTAGTTTTTTTTATAGCATTTTCAAAAAAAAAAAAAAAGTTATTTGGCGGACCCCTTATTTGAAAAAATTTTGATGCAGGATTATTGGTTATGATTATATAAACATTTCGTTTTTAGATCATTTTAACTCACGCCCACTTTTTGGGGGCCGTTTGCATATGAAGGAGAAAAACGTTGTTTTTTGTCGAACAACAAAAGATTCTGATAAACTGTTTGAACTATGTCATTTTCTATATTATATTTATTAAATTTATTTGATTTTTTATTTACTAATTTAATTTTCCGAAACTTTACAATTTACATATTGATTGAAGGTATGTTGTAAAAAATCGTGTTTCGGAAGATCTTTCTTCAACGTCAACAACATTGACGAACGTTGAAATTGAAAGTGATCACGTAAAACATCAGGGTCAGGAATTTGAAATTCCTATGGAGGTGGACATTACAGTGAAGGACAACTGTAGTTTTGTTCCGGAGGGCAGGCGTATAATTGATTTAAATACATTTCTCAATAGTTTAAAAAACATTTCGCTGCACGGAAAAACGTTTTCGTTTTTTTTAAAATTCGACTCAAATAGTATTTGTTTGGTGAATTTGACACCTTGAACCTACAAAAATTAATTATAGCGGTTAAATTAACTTTCGTAAACTTCTTTTTTTTTATATAAGGTGCTTAGGTACCTTCATAACGAGCATTGATAGAAGATGGGGTGACAATTACCTAGATAAATATCTATCATTTTTTGTTATTTGATTTGAAAAATTTCATCCTACTATTGTTGCGACGAGAATCAGTAGCACTATTGTCTACCGTCCTATTATTTGAGTAATCGAATTTTCATCCAAACAAGTGTTTTCCTACATCTCATAAATTAAGAAAAAAGTTAACCTAGGTAAGGTTTACACATTTTTTTATAAGATATACAATGAAAACCTCAAAAACTGCTTTTACACCTCGCTGCGCGGCAGCCAGCAACAATTTTATCATTCACCAAATCTGAAAGAAAATTACAAGACAAAATATGTACACCAAACCAACCCTCAACTTGATTTTTTTCCTTCTCTTTCCATATTTGTTTTCAAGTTATTTGCTTGGTGTCTGTATATTGCATATGTAGGTAGGTAGGTATATGTAATATTAGTCTGCGCTTGCTACTTTTTGTCTTTTCCTTCAGTTTTCGTTTGCGTTGAAGCAAAGAGCACATGAGTAAAATTAAAGAGAGCTTACCAACACATTCAAATGCATTTACATGAAATTTGAGTTGGTCGGTCTGGGACACCTACCCTTAAGGGACACCTACCCTTAAGGGTAGGTGTCCCAGACCGACCAACTCAAATTTCATGTAAATGCATTTGAATGTGTTGGTAAGCTCTCTTTAATTTTACTCATGTGCTCTTTGCTTCAACGCAAACGAAAACTGAAGGAAAAGACAAAAAGTAGCAAGCGCAGACTAATATTACATATACCTACCTACCTACATATGCAATATACAGACACCAAGCAAATAACTTGAAAACAAAAATGGAAAGAGAAGGAAAAAAATCAAGTTGAGGGTTGGTTTGGTGTACATATTTTGTTTTGTAATTTTCTTTCAGATTTGGTGTGAATATGAATATGTATTGTGAAAAAATAATAAAATGATAAAATTGTTGCTGGCTGCCGCGCAGCGAGGTGTAAAAGCAGTTTTTGAGGTTTTCATTGTATATCTTATAAAAAAATGTGTAAACCTTACCTAGGTTAACTTTTTTCTTAATTTATGAGATGTAGGAAAACACTTGTTTGGATGAAAATTCGATTACTCAAATAATAGGACGGTAGACAATAGTGCTACTGATTCTCGTCGCAACAATAGTAGGATGAAATTTTTCAAATCAAATAACAAAAAATGATAGATATTTATCTAGGTAATTGTCACCCCATCTTCTATCAATGCTCGTTATGAAGGTACCTAAGCACCTTATATAAAAAAAGAAGTTTACGAAAGTTAATTTAACCGCTATAATTAAATTTAATAAATATAATATAGAAAATGACATAGTTCAAACAGTTTATCAGAATCTTTTGTTGTTCGACAAAAAACAACGTTTTTCTCCTTCATATGCTATGGGGTAGGGTATGAAATGTTTATATAATCATAACCAATAATCCTGCATCAAAAGTTTTTTTCAAATAAGGGGTCTGCCAAATAACTTTTTTTTTTTTTGAAAATGCTATAAAAAAACTACTGAATATTTTCTCAAATTTCTTTTTTTATTTGAAAGTACAATCCTTCCGGTTAATAATGGAAAATAATTTCATTCAAATGGCTGCCTCGGCTGGCCATGCAGTAGCCTACACGATCGGTCCAATTTTAAAGCACATTATCGATTATGTGCAGCTGTATTTCACCAATGGCAGACCCGTTATTTTAAAAAATGTACCTACCGAAAAACGTTTTTTTTACTAAAAACGCCCCCAAAAAGTGGGCGTGTCAAAAAACTTTATATGTATGAAATATAGATATTGATATTCTGTAAAAATGTTGTTCAGACATTATATATATATACATATAATATACATATGTATATACAATATAAAAAATAACATAAACAATTAAATTTTTTTTTTAAGTTGTGTCACAAATGAATTTGCCGCAAAAAAATAACACAGTAAACAACACTTTACTATTCACAAAAATTATCAAAATTATACACACAAGTACCTACACTTTGACTTACTTCCCACTCAACCCTTTCTGTCACGTGCAAACATACGCATACAAAACAATTCATCAGCAGCGATAGCAAAATTTCAATAATGTAACGATCTGTACCATGTCCACGTGAAGTCCACACGAACTTTCATCAAGTCTACCCGAAAAGGTAAACAAAAGATACATACATAATAACAATCTCGCCTGCCTAGTGCCTGTATTTACAGAAGAGAATAATGAAAAGAGAATGTCACCAACTCACCACCTAGTGACATTATTTTGAAACAAACTTCTTTGTGTGCGTGAATTCGATCTTTTTTTATGTAAAAAACGTAAAATAGACCACTTTTCTAACATCAAAATTTGAAAAACCGTGTGGAAAAAAAATATTTTGTATTTTGAATTAAATAATACAAATACCAAAAAAAAATAAAAAAAATATGTCGGAATCATTTTGGTTGTCCTTTTTTCACAGCGGCATTGCAAATAATGTCATATTGAATTGCATATTTAAATATGTTAGAAGAAAAAAAACATGTTTTTAAGACCGGTACGTTGTGCCCTATATATTGTCGCTTGGTTAAAAAATTATTTCCAAAAATTAGGAAATATAACTATCGATTTCCCAGTCAAAAAACCCAAAACGTTTAAAAAAAAACACCTTTTTTCCATTTTGTCACCAAAAAATTACTGTACAAAATACAAAAAAAAAAAAAAAAAAAACGGTATCTGCACATATCTATTAGCTTTGTAAAAAAGCTAATTTGACTTCGTTACCTTTTATACTTTAGAAGTTATATCTAGTTAAACTTTGTAAATTTACCTTATTTTTCATAGTTTTGTGCATTTTTTTCGGGATAAATACTAAAATTCACAACAAAAAACAACCGGTGTTATCTGCGCAAATCTATTGTCTGTAGAAAAAAAATATAAAAAAAATAAAAAATATGTATATAAAGAGATAAAAATGGAACGCAATTAGCATCTAACTTATTTGTATGGTTTTTCTACATGTCAGGCGGTTTTGAGGCTCAAAGATATTTTAATGTTTTTTAAATGCTAAACAAGTACTTTGCTTAACATATTTCCAATCGATCACCGTTTATTTCATTTAAATATTCGGAAAATTGTGAGCGCTACACAATTAAGCGCAAAACTCCAACCTATTTTTGCATGGGACACCTACCCTTAAGGGTAGATCTCACGCAAAATGAAATTCAAACTTCATGTAAACGTATTTGCATGCGTGTGTAAAGCAATATTATTCTCTTCAATTGTATGTATTTGATTTTGGATCTCTTTTTATTTTGCCCAGAGCTTAAGTCACGAGCATAAAATATAGCTATAGCGCACACAACTCAAGGCAAGGACACAAGCAGCTGAGCAGATAGATATGGTTATGGAAAACAAAAATGATCGTTTTTTTGTGTTTTACTTTCATGTGATGTGGGACTCTGGGGTTGTTTTGTTATGTTGTGCTGTGATGCAAAGCATAGTATCTTGACTTTGTACTGTATAGTGCGTACCAAATCAGTTGGCCAACGTTCGATTGCGCAGAGAGAGGATTTAAGGGAAATTTAAGATATTTCACAATAAATTCTAAGAGACCTGCGCAGTAGAATGCCCAACTGGTTTGGTTTGCAGGTTTGCACTAGTTTGCCAACGGCCGAATGCGCAGAGAGAGGATTTAAGAGCAATTTAAGAATGTGATTTTTTTTATTATAACCTTTTCAGATGTCTAAAACGATACAAATGTTGAAATAAGTGGTTTTACATGTAGTACCCAGTCCAGGTTAATAAACAAAAAATACTTTGTATGATTCGATTGAAAATTGTAGAAACTGCGTCGGTAAACGACTAGCCAAAACCTATAAATTAGTGTAAATTTACCACGCTGTTGTGGCTAAAATAAAATGTTGATTTTCCTTTTTAGTAAACCACTCCTTAAATACATTCATTGTCTTTGAAAACACACAAAAATGTAACAAACAAATAAAACACATGAGAGCCACTATTCCGGAAAGAATTCTTTCTCTACAATACACACACGTATTGCCTTCTGCCTGTACATGGTACAGTAGAGGTACCAAGTCAGCTTCCACCACCTCTAATGATCTCAAAATTCTGGAATGGAACATGAATGGTTATTTAAATAAATACCATGGATTCCAATTGCTTATAAAAGAATTAAATCCACACATTATTTCTCTTCAAGAAACACACGTTAAAAAAAACCTGCAACCATTTCATTGTCTCATTGTCTCATTATACATCCCAGCAGACCAAAAGTTTACGACAAGTGATCTTGAATCTATACTAAACAACATTTCTACTCCTGTCGTCTACACTGGCGATTTTAACTCTTGGTCCCTCTCTTGGGGTCTCCTATCATTAACAGTCGTGGTAAACTAGTCGAAAACTTTATAGCCAATAATGGACTTGCGATATTAAACGACGGAGGTCCCACTCACCTTTCGACTCACGGAACAGTATCTCATGTTGATCTTACCCTTCTTATATATCTGTCCAATATATCTGTCATTGCAGTGGAAATCGAGATAACGTTTAAGCTAACCATTGTCTCATTATACATCCCAGCAGACCAAAAGTTTACGACAAGTGATCTTGAATCTATACTAAACAACATTTCTACTCCTGTCGTCTACACTGGCGATTTTAACTCTTGGTCCCTCTCTTGGGGCTCTCCTATCATTAACAGTCGTGGTAAACTAGTCGAAAACTTTATAGCCAATAATGGACTTGCGATATTAAACGACGGAGGTCCCACTCACCTTTCGACTCACGGAACAGTATCTCATGTTGATCTTACCCTTCTTTCCCTGCACCTTACTCAAAGATCATCTTGGGATGTCTCCGATGACTTAAATGGTAGCGACCATTTTCCAATTCTTACCTCAATCTCCTTAGGGAGCAATGATAATTTACCAAAGCCGCAATCTAAATTTCTTACGGATTTCGCTAAGAGGGACATTTTTCAGGCCGAAATCTCGAAACAGATTTTAGCTAGAGCAACTTCCACCAACATTAACAAAGAAGCCGCTAGCGTCCTTTAGTCGATTCGCTCCGCAGCGAACGCCACGATTCCTTGGTGGAATCAAAATCTGGGCAACCTTCGCCAAAAAAGCAAACCGCATGGAGAGCATTTAAAAAATCATAATCTAACTCAAATTAAATCTCATATCGCAAAGCGAATGCACAGTTTCATAAAGCTGCAAAAATGGAAAACGGCAATAATTTTTATTAATTTACTGGTGAAATAAATCAGAATTCAACCCCAAGAAAATGTGGTCAGATATTAGAAGCCTGACAGGAAATTTTGTACAAAACACCATCAAACTTATAAAAGCAGATTTAAATAACCTTACCAGTGTCAACGAAATAAACGAGTTTTTTTCTAATTCTTGGGAAAAATGCCAAGATGACTCAAACTTCCATCAGAAGTATATTAACGAAAAACATATGAGAAGTCTACAATCCGCTGTGAGGATCGTTGAATACCCTATCCCATCCCATCTGTAAAACTAATATCCCAAAAAGTGGACATGGCTTAAAACACGATGGGGATTAAATATAGAAAATGACATTGTCACAACAACGGTTCTACAAAAGACAAGGATTTTCTCCTGCATATGTTATGGAGTAGTGTATAAAAATGTTTTTTTATTTTTGGGTTAAAATGGTCTATAGACGAAATGTTCATATTAATATTAATAATGATTCTGCATCAAAAGATTTTTTTCGAAAATTTTAAATTTGACCGAAAAACGTTTTTTATTAAAAACGCGCCCAAAAAGTGGGCGTGGCAAAAAACTTTATATGAACGAAATACAGTCATTTCAGATTGTCTATATATGTTGTTCAGAACCATTTTCAAAATTCCTTATGGTTTGGTCAAAAACTACGTTTTTCCTTAAAAGTTTAAATTTTTACACTTGTTTTGCTGGGAGCAACAAAGAGCACGTGTACCAAATTTCATAATTCTAGCTCAAAATTTAAGGCCAAAAACTGGTGACGTACGGACGGACAGACAGCTAGCGGTTCTGAGTCGATCCATATACTTTGAGGTATATGTAGCTAAATTATTTCTCTATGTTACAAACTATGTATCAAAACTAATATACCCCTATGGTATAGGGTATAAGTACGACTGTTTAAATAAATCTTAACTACAATACAGCACATCTCCTTCAACTATATTAATCGAAACCCCAATAAAACTCTAAGAGTTTGAAAATAGCTTAAGATCTACCAAAGGTAAGACTCCGCGTTTTGACAGAATATCTTATATAATGCTTAATAACAGCCCTCCTTGTTTGAAAACAAGGTTGCTATCACTTTTTAACAAAATTTTCGAAAGTGGTATAATCCCGCAAACATTTAAAGTGGCTACAATTGTGCTTATGCCAAAACCCAAACAAAGACAGCACTTCCATTAAAGGCTATCGCCCAATATCGCTTATTCCTTGCATCTCAAAAAGCTTCGAAAAGATAATTTCAATGCGTATAGCTTGGTGGCTGGAAAAGAACAATTTTATTGACAAAAACCAAACAGCCTTCAAGAATGGAAGAGGCCCCCAAGACTCGCTCTTACATATGGATACGTTCATATCTTCAGCTCTTTCAGAGAAAAATCACGCATCTTTCAATCGATTTCGAACAAGCCATCGACAAAATTTACGCTGACGAATTAATCTTGTTTTCTAAGTTAAAAGATTTACAAAATCTAGCAACTATTTTTCAAGAACAATGGTAATTACATAAAAGCAGAAGCGCCAAAAAAATATTCAAGGAGTAAACTTCAATAATATTAGTATCAAAAATGTAAACTAGTTGATACTAATATGAGAAGGCTAAAATCCGCTATGCGGATCGTTGAAAACCCTATCCCATCCCATCCTTAAAATTAATATCCTCAAAATATAGGCCTTATGGCGATGAAATAAAGAAAATGGCATTGTCACAATATATTGCTCAGACAGTTTCTCAAAATCTTTTGTGGTTCGACAAAAAACAACGTATTTCTATTGCTAATGCCTTGGGATGGGGTATACAAATGGTTTTTGTAAGAAAACGCCCCCAAAATGTGGGCGTAGGTGAAAATGATCTATGAACAAAATGTTTATATTACCATTGCGGAAGTATTTGCATCAAAAAAATTTTCGAAAGTTTTTTTTTACTAAAAACGCCCCCAAAAAGTGGGCGTGGCAAAAAACTTTGTATGAACGAAATACAGATATTAGGATTGTCTAAATATGCTTCTCAGACACTTTTTTGAAATACCTTACGGTTTGGCCAAAAAATAAGTTTTCCTAAAAAGGGGGCGTGGCAGTGGGCGGATTTCAAAAATTTTTACACTTGTTCTGTAGGCAGAGACGAGGATCCTATATACCAAATTTCATTATCCTAGCTCAAAATTTAAGGCCTAAAAATCGGTGACGTACAGACGGACGGACGGACGGACTGACAGACAGACATGGCTTAATTGACTCAGCTAGCGATTCTGAGTCGATCCATATACTTTGAGGTATATGTAGCAAAATTATTTCTCTATGTTACAAACTAAGTATCAAAACTAATATACCCCTATGGGATAGGGTATAATGATAAATTCAACAATATTAAGGGTAGTGAATCAAAGATAATGCCTAGGATCTTAGACTAGTTTACATTTTTATACCCTATCCCATAGGGGTATATTAGTTTTGATACTTAGTTTGTAACATAGAGAAATAATTTTGCTACATATACCTCAAAGTATATGGATCGACTCAGAATCGCTAGCTGAGTCGATTAAGCCATGTCTGTCTGTCCGTCCGTCCGTCCGTCCGTCTGTACGTCACCGATTTTTAGGCCTTAAATTTTGAGCTAGGATAATGAAATTTGGTATATAGGATCCTCGTCTCTGCCTACAGAACAAGTGTAAACATTTTTGAAATCCGCCCACTGCCACGCCCCCTTTTAAGAAAAACTCAGTTTTTGACCGAACCGTAAGGAATTTTAAAAAAGTTTCTGAACAACATATTTAGACAATATTAATATCTATATTTCGTCCATATAAAGTTTTTTGCCACGCCCACTTTTTGGGGCCGTTTTCAATTAAAAACTGTTTTCGGTCAAATTTTAAATTTTTCGAAAAAAATTTTGATGCAGAATCATTAACATTATTAATATGAACATTTCGTCTATATACCATTTTAACCCACGCCCACTTTTTAGGGGCGTTTTTATATAAAAACCATTTTTATACACTACCCCATAACATATGCAGGAGAAAACCTTGCCTTTTGTAGAACCGTAAAATTGTTTTGTAAGCAGTCTGAAGAATTCGTTGTCACTATATCATTTTTTCTATTTTATCCACATCGTGTTTTTAGCCATGCCCCCTTTTTTGGGGATTTTAGTTTTATGGATAGGATGGGATAGGGTATTCAACGATCCGCATAGCGGATTGTAGCCTTCTCATATGTTTTTTTTTTAATTCCGTACCGTTTGGCCAAAAACTACGTTTTTCTAAAAGAGGGGCGTGGCAGCGGGCGGATTTCAAAAATGTTTAATGTTGGTTTTGTCGATCCATAAACGTTTTTATACGCTATCCCATAGGGGTATATTAGTTTTGATACATAGTTTGTAACATAGAGAAATCGCTAGCTGAGTCGAATTCGCCATGTCTTTCTGTCCGTCCGTCCGTCCGTTCGTCTGTCTGTTCGTCACCGCTTTTTGGGCCTTAAATTTTGAGCAAGGATAATGAAATTTGGTATATAGGACCCTTGTTCGTGCCACCAGAACAAGTGTAAAAATTTTTGAAATCCACCTACTGCCACGCCCCCTTTTTAGAAAAAACGTATTTTTTGGCCAAACCGTAAAGAATTTTCAAAAAAGTCTGAGTAGCATATGTAAAATATCGTAATATCTATATTTCTTCAATATAAAGTTTTTTGCCACGCCCACTTTTTGGGGGCGTTTTTAAAAAAAAAAAAACATTTTCTGGTCAATTTTTTTATTTTTCGAAAAAAAATTTGATGCACAATCATTGGTAGTATTAATGTGAAGATTTCGTCCATAGAATATTTTAATCCACGCCAACTTTTTGGGGGCGTTTTCTCACAGAAACCATTTGTATGCCCTACCCCAAGGCATATGCAATACAAAAACGTTGTTTTTTGTCTAACCATTAAAGATTTTGATAAACCGTCTTAACAATATGTTGTGACAACGTCATTTTGAATACTTTATGACCATAAAGACCACATTTTGGGGATATTAATTTTAAGGATGGGATGGGATAGGGTATTAAACGATCCGCACAGCGGATTGTAGCCTTCTTATATGTTTTAATCAAAAATCGATTACGGTCTACCAATCTACAATTAAAAACATTAACAAAGGCTCAAATATAGTTTTAGACATCCGTGACAAACTCATTGCGAAGAAAAACAAGTTAAGAATAGCATGGGTACCTGGACATGCTGGTATCAGAGGAAATAAAAAGCGGATGCAGAAGCGAAATTGACACTCAACAAACCTCTCATATCTTTCTACAAATTCAATATAAAAGATCTTCAATAAAATATCTGAAAACCTATATGAACAGCAAAAAGACGAATGACCTCTACCAAGCCAATATTCCCGTCTAACCTACCAAGGTCAATGGTAAGAACTTACACAAGGCTGAGAATGGGACACACCAACACAACTCATAAACATCTCATCACCAAGGAACATCCATCTCTTTGCGATTTTTGCGACAATAGGTAAACATTAACTGTACTACACATTCTGCAGTGTAAAACAATAAATTCATTATCGAATACTATTTCTGGAAAAAATTTCAAGAATTAATTACAGACACATCGGATGACAACATCAAGTATGTAAATGAAATCATCTTAAAACTAGGCTTACTTATTTAGTTTATTAAATTTTAGCTAGCCGAAAGCACTGGTAGCTAGTGCTTTATTCTTATTATTGATTATGTAATTGACTTATATATCAATTAATCTATAATAATAATAATAATAATTACGATAAACACATTTTTAAAATGTGCATTTCAAGATATGTTTATAGGCTAAATAAAAAATGTTGTTTCATCAAAATAGCTCTTTAAACGTAGGATTAATCATTAATACAGTCAGCTTACTACCATACATTTGTGTATGAGGCATACCCTTAAATTTGCATAGCAAATTGTTGCATTCTCATATGTTTATTTCAAGAAAATGTAAAGAATGGGTATTATTTGCTATTCGAAAATTAATGGCAATTTGATATACGCTTATATAGCAATAGCTTTTACAATTTATTTGATCATAATGTAATAATTGAGATATGTATATTCTTAAGTATGTGGATGAAATAAGAAGCTAAATCTAAGGCGATTTAGCCATGTCTCTCCGTATTTCGGTATTTCAGTTTTAAATTTGAATTGGTCATTCATGGGTTTTGGTCAAGATATTAAGACTTTCGCCAATGTATCTATACATTCACGCTTACTTTTTGAAGGCGTTTTCACTTTTCCAAAAAGATCTAAATAAACATCTAAATATCTTCTTGAATGTTTGACTAAAAACCAGGTTTTCTGAAAAGTTTGGGTGGTAGATAGCGGATTTTTAAAAAGTTTACACTTGATTCGCTTTGTCGCAAAGAGAGCTCATAGCGAATTTTATCATATTAGCTCAAAATTGAATGCCCGAAATTCGGTTACAGACAAACGAACGACCTTGCTAGATCAATTTGATTTCAATACTGTTTCGATTTATATACTTAATAATATGTCTTTTTAAATTATTCCGCTATGTTACAAACTTAATACCAATACGAATGTAACTTTATGTGATTGTTATTGATTATAAACAACTGAGGAGTTCATTTATGTTGGTATTTTGTAATCGAATGTACTCTATTTACAGCTTCATATTAAAAACTTCTATATATATTAAAAGCTAATAACCATATCCTTCGAGAAAAATGGAAAGACTTTATAATAACACGCTCCTCATTCATATTTCCTTTCATTTCGCGCATAAGTCGTTTGGCATAAAAGCAACCCATACATCATGCTTCATACTATGAATATAAAATTTGTATTATTTATGAGAGAAAATAAGTGTCGAAAACACCCACGTACTTGAAAGCAAAACAAAGAATGCGGTAAAAAGAATAATGTAATAAAAAAAAATATAACTAAATCCTCTCGCAGACAGACAGACAACGCACAGCCTGCCCGGTTGATATTCTTCAGTCGTCCTGTAAGTCCCAAAACGAATTCAAAGCGGAAGAGCATCACAATGAGTTAAGCGTAATAAATAACAATTTAAAATGAGTACACTTATAATGGGCTTCTCATATGCACGTTATGGTAGTTAACGTGCCCCAGGATAACAATTACGTACTTAAGGATATTTACATGTACTGCTACATAGTAGATCTCTATGTTTTTGCTCTTCCAGCCCAGTATGCTATTCTTCGGCTATAGCTTCATGTGTTAAAGTTTAAATACCACAGATTGTGGATAAGTGGGTGGAAGAGGTAGAGTAGGGTCGTTGTGTCAGACACTTGGGGATTTCTAACCCCTTGAGCTTTAACACGTACAAGTATATGCATTAGGTATATGTACATATATTTATTTTTTTTTTTTGTGGACAAATTACTCCATTAGGTGTGGCACATAAGGTTGGGCTACTACTGTATGATGTACAATTTGAAAAAGTAGAAAACATATGATATAGGGATAGGCCTTACCTACTCTTTTTTCTTTTCTTTTTTTGAAAGTAAGTTTTCTATTTAGTATTTTAATTTAGTTACTAAAAACATACTTCATCCTTCTACAGGACGAAAAATTAGCAAAACATTTTAGCACAAAGAAAAAATGTCTACTTGTGAATGATGTTTATCCCCTATCCCATATTGGTATATTAGTTTTGATACTTAGTTTGTAACATAGAGAAATAATTTAGCTACATATACCTCAAAGTATATGGATCGACTCAGAATCGCTAGCTGAGCCGATTAAGCCATGTCTGTCTGTCTGTCCGTCTGTCTGTTCGTCACCGATTTTTGGGCCTTAAATTTTGAACTAGGATAATGAAATTTGGCACATAGGATCCTTGTCCGTGCCACCAGAACAAGTGTAAACATTTTTGAAATCCGCCCACTGCCACGCCCCCTTTTTAGTAAAACGTATTTTTTGGCCAAACCGTAAAGAATTTTAAAAAGCATTTTTAGAGAATCGTAATGTCTATATTTCGTCAGTATAAGTTTTTTGCCGCGCCCACTTTTGGGGGCGTTTTTTATAAAAAATGTGTTCTGGTCAAATTTTAAAATTTTCGAAAAAAATGTTGATGCACAATCATTGGCAGTATTAATACCAACATTTCGTCAATAGACCATTTTAACCCACGCCCACTTTTTGGAGGCGTTTTCTTACAAAAACCATTTGTATGCCCTACCCCAAGGCATATGCAAAGTAAAACGTTGTTTTTTGTCGAACCATAAAAGAATTTGATAAACCTTCGGAACAATATATTGTAACAACGTCATTTTCAATACTTTATGACCATAAAGACCATATTTTGGGGATAATAATTTTAAGGATGGGATGGGATAGGGTATTAAACGATCCGCACAGCGGATTGTAGCCTTCTTATATGTTTATGGGTTATTTTTCATCGCCTACAAGTTATACCAATTATTAAATGTACCCACATAATCCTCCCGTTAATCTGACATAATGGGAACCATACATGAAAGAGGTGCTAAGTACATAGTATTTAGTATGAAAAAAAAACGCATGGTCTTTCATAATTGGAATTCAACACGATAATTTGCTGTTGGTTTAGTTATAATCGGAGAGTTCTATGGAGCAGAGCATGTGTATTATATTTATATACTTATATTTATATATTTATATATTTATACATTTATACATTTATACATTTTTATATATTTATATATTTATATATTTATATATTTATATATTTATATATTCAGATATTTATATATTTATATATTTAATATATTTATATATTTATATATTTATATATTTATATATTCATATATTTATATATTTATATATTTATATATTTATATATTTATATATTTATATATTTATATATTTATATATTTATATATTTATATATTTATATATTTATATATTTATATATTTATATATTTATATATTTATATATTTATATATTTATATATTTATATATTTATATATTTATATATTTATATATTTATATATTTATATATTTATATATTTATATATTTATATATTTATATATTTATATATTTATATATTTATATATTTATATATTTATATATTTATATATTTATATATTTATATATTTATATATTTATATATTTATATATTTATATATTTATATATTTATATATTTATATATTTATATATTTATATATTTATATATTTATATATTTATATATTTATATATTTATATATTTATATATTTATATATTTATATATTTATATATTTATATATTTATATATTTATATATTTATATATTTATATATTTATATATTTATATATTTATATATTTATATATTTATATATTTATATATTTATATATTTATATATTTATATATTTATATATTTATATATTTATATATTTATATATTTATATATTTATATATTTATATATTTATATATTTATATATTTATATATTTATATATTTATATATTTATATATTTATATATTTATATATTTATATATTTATATATTTATATATTTATATATTTATATATTTATATATTTATATATATTTATATATTTATATATTTATATATTTATATATATTTATATATTTATATAATTTATATATTTATATATTTATATATTTATATATTTATATATTTATATATTTATATATTTATATATTTATATATTTATATATTTATATATTTATATTATTTATATATTTATATATTTATATATTTATATATTTATATATTTATATATTTATATATTTATATATTTATATATTTATATATTTATATATTTATATATTTATATATTTATATATTTATATATTTATATATTTATATATTTATATATTTATATATTTATATATTTATATATTTATATATTTA
Organism: Rhingia campestris; assembly: GCA_932526625.1. NCBI lineage: Eukaryota > Metazoa > Arthropoda > Insecta > Diptera > Syrphidae > Rhingia > Rhingia campestris. The sequence goes on along the minus strand of OW052182.1, from coordinate 136,694,693 downwards.
TATATTTATATATTTATATATTTATATATTTATATATTTATATATTTATATATTTATATATTTATATATTTATATATTTATATATTTATATATTTATATATTTATATATTTATATATTTATATATTTATATATTTATATATTTATATATTTATATATTTATATATTTATATATTTATATATTTATATATTTATATATTTATATATTTATATATTTATATATTTTATATATTTATATATTTATATATTTATATATTTATATATTTATATATTTATATATTTATATATTTATATATTTATATATTTATATATTTATATATTTATATATTTATATATTTATATATTTATATATTTATATATTTATATATTTATATATTTATATATTTTATATATTTATATATTTATATATTTATATATTTATATATTTATATATTTATATATTTATATATTTATATATTTATATATTTATATATTTATATATTTATATATTTATATATTTATATATTTATATATTTATATATTTATATATTTATATATTTATATATTTATATATTTATATATTTATATATTTATATATTTATATATTTATATATTTATATATTTATATATTTATATATTTATATATTTATATATTTATATATTTATATATTTATATATTTATATATTTATATATTTATATATTTATATATTTATATATTTATATATTTATATATTTATATATTTATATATTTATATATTTATATATTTATATATTTATATATTTATATATTTATATATTTATATATTTATATATTTATATATTTATATATTTATATATTTATATATTTATATATTTATATATTTATATATTTATATATTTATATATTTATATATTTATATATTTATATATTTATATATTTATATATTTATATATTTATATATTTATATATTTATATATTTATATATTCATATATTTATATATTCATATATTTATATATTCATATATTTATATATTTATATATTTATATATTTATATATTTATATATTTATAGTACGCGGCATGCAGTTCATCTCACTGACCATCGCCCCATTGAACCCGTTATTGAGAAAAGGATGATCGGAAGAGGCCGCACGAGTATTGCAATTAAACAGACGGACAGGCGGGATGCAACTATCTATATATTTCATCGGAACATTTATGGTGGAAGTACCGGTGAAGAAGCGAAACGCATCCAACATTCCTTCGATGTACGACCGAAGTTAGCATGAAGGTAGTCTACAGCTTGGGGCTCTTGTCGTGGAATTTTTGAGAATAAACGAAGGCGGACGGACATGGCTATATCGACTCAGCTATCGATTCTGAGTTGATCCATATAGGTAATGTCTTTCAAAATTATTTCTCAATGTTATAAACTAAATATGAGTAAAAACGAATAGTCCCTTAAAATACAATTACAAGAAAAGACATATACATCTAAATTGTTTTTGTATTTGTGAAAAAATAACGACAATGTATTAAGACTTCCGATTAATGTTCATACTAGCTAATTAACATCCGTTTCTTTCAACTACTGTCCTTTCTTAATTAATTCCTAATAATAATTTAAGTTATATTAAATTATTATGTAGATAGAACACTAAAATGTTTGCATATCTTTCTATTCGAAATATTCTGTATTAGCTCTACAAGTCGTCATTGAACTTAATAGGGTTCCTACAATTAATTATAGGTATTTACTAGTGCATAAGAGTCATATGATTTGAATCATTTGTATGTTTTTATTTCTCATTGTGCTTTACACATGCTTTACAATTTTTAGATATATCGCAACACGTGTAATATCTTGCATATCATTCGATTCGAAATATTCTGTATTAGCTCTACAAGACGTCATTAAACTTCCTACAATTAATTTTAGGTATATAAGAGTCATATGATTTGGATATTTTGTATGTTTCTATTTTTATTTGTGACTAAAACTACTCCCACACATCATTTAGTGCAATCACCAACACCAGCACCATCACCAACACGAGCACTTACATTATATGTATATTAACTAGCTGACCCATACTCGCCTTGCTTCGCCCGCCCTTAGCAGTTTAAATATATGTGTAAATTATATCTGATGCATTTGGCATTGAAAATTTATTAACTTTCTCTTACAAAGAGAAATGTTTTGTTTTCGTAAACATTTTCGACATCGAGATTTTATAAAAATTATACATAACCTCAATTTTCTCGAAAACTACTCAAACGATTTTTATTAAACTTTATATATCATATTAGTTTCAACAAAAATGCATACTCAGTTTTTTTTTGAGAAATTCCAAATAACGGTTTTTTGCATTTAGGCCATATAAAGAAAATTTTTAATTTGTCGCAATTAATTTGTTCGGATAATTACATTTCGACATTATTTATATTATTTTTAGCATCAATAATCAAAATGAATGTATTGTGTAGGTTTTCTTAAAATGTGATGTTGTTTAGTTAAGCATGCTTAAATATTTAAATTGTTTCTAAGCAACGTTGCTTAAATTCTTATCTATAATAGATTTTCCATTGCTGATTAACTAAACGCTGATTGTTTTAAAAAACGCAATAAAATTTACAAACCTAGTACAATAAAGTGAAATTCTATACAAGTTTATGTCCCGTGGTAGCTTTTTCCTACACTACTTTATGCTCTAAGGTATTTTTTGACAGCAATCTCTTTGAGACAAATGCCTTTGCAACCCTCTGATAAATCATACATAGCTTTGATTCACTAAATCCGTGAAAAAGGGTATAATGTAACGCTTAAAGAATTATATTGAAGTATAATAGAAGATAACATAATATACCTCATTTCAAATCCAATATTACAATTAGGCTAAAACAGATTTGAATAAAAGGCTAACATACATACAGCCGTAATATAACGGGTGATCCAAGAAGAGATACTTTTTTCAATAGCCTTTTTTGACAGATCACGTGTGATTCATGTCATGCTGTCATGTTATTTTTGTTTAGTATTGTTTGGCATTTCATAATGGAAAGACTTACGCGTGAACAACGTTTACAAATTGTTCAACTTTATTATGAAAATTCACGTTCTGTGAGGAATGTGTTTCGTGCAGTTCGCTCAACTTATGGTCAACATAATCGGCCTACTGAGCGTACTATTCGCAACACCATCACCCATTTTGAGACCCAGCATTCATTATTGGATAATATTCGACCGAATAGACCACGTCCAGCACGTTTGGTGTGGTTTGTGGGCCGGTGGAATCATCGGTCCATATTTCTTTTAAAAATTATGCCGGTGAGAACGTAACCGTCAATGGCGACCGTTATCGTGCCATGATAACCGATTTTTTGATGCCTGAAAATGAAGCTCGTGATCTCGGCGACATTTGGTTTCAGCAAGACGGCGCCACTTCCCACACATCGCATCAATCAATGGACTTATTGAGAGAACATTTCGGTGAGCACATAATTTCACGTTTTGGGCCGGTCGATTGGCCACCAAGATCGTGTGATATCATACCGTTAGACTTATTCCTGTGGGGATATGTAAAGTCAAAAGCTTATGCTGACAAACCCGCTTCGATTCAGGCCTTGGAGGAAAACATCACGCGTGTCATTCCCCAGTTACCAGTCGAAATGCTCGACCGAGTGATCGAAAATTGGACTCAACGGATGGACCATATGCGACGTAGCAACGGCCAACATTTGATAGACATAATCTTCAAAAAAAATGCCAAAGAATGTTCTTTCAAATGATAATAAACATTCTCCATTAAATTTGAATTTTCTGTGTTTTTTTCTTTAAAAAAGTAGGGAACCTCGAAATGGATCACCCGTTACCTACAATCTATATGCATAACGTGTTCACTACCGTGCTGCATCAAAAATAACAATAACATAGCTCAAGTAGTATGAATGCAATCGTACATATAATGTATACAATGTATACAATATACATACATTATACCAGAATGAACATGCATAAACACTTGCGCCGCGCCGCTTGGACACCGTCATTGGCATTGATGGTACTCACAATATCTACAATTCAAATAATATATGTTTTATGTTATAACTTTCCTCTAAGATAACGTGCAGAGATAATATATATACCAATGGATTTGTCAATCAAAGTTCTACATAGATATGTAAATATGTAAAGAAAAATTGATATTAACCACCGAAAATGGCGAAAAATGTGAAAAAAAAAACAAATTTATTAATTCTTTTGTTTATTTAAATGTTTTTTTTTAAGAAACGTAATATGTGGTATAGAAAGAATTTTGAATCTGTAGGAGAAAACTCCACTCAAATCCGTTAGGCAGTTTTGAAAATTTCGTGGCTTGATACATATGCATATACATCGAATCTGATTTGCCTTTCTTATAAGTAAGTGAAGTGATCAGTGATAGAGATAATCTAAACCTAAACGAACCAATTATAGGTTCGGGTGTCTATGGATTTAACATATAAGTTCGGAAGGTACTTCTAAGACTTATCTTAGAAACATGCAATTCAACTTTATCGTCATTTTTGCTATAAAGTCTACTCTTACGACTAATAGGATCATGCATGCCATATTTACTTTTATAGTTAGGCCTATAGAAGAGATTAAAACTACGGAGGTTATGGTATCCTCCTCGAGTGTTATATCCTTTTGATTCAAAATCATTGACAATGTTATTATAAAAATGTTGTCAATAGTTCGTCTTAACCCACGCCCACTTTTTGGGGATGTCTTCATACAAAAACGATTTGTATTCCCTACCCCATAGCATATGCAGGAGAAAAACGTTTTTTTCCGAACCATAAACTCAAAAAGTTGCGTGGCATTGTCACAATGTATTGCTCAGATACTTTATGGTTCGACATAAAACGAAGTTTTTCTATTACATATGCTATGGGATAGAGCAAATGGTTTTTGTAAGAAAATGTCCATGGACAAAATATTTATATTTCCATTACGGAATTTCCATCGAAATTTCCAAATATCTTAAAACTTTACCGAAAACGCCCCCTAAAAGTGGGCGTGGCAAAATAGCCTATCCCGTAGGGTATATTAGTTTTGCTACATACTTCGTAACATAGAGAAACGATTTTGCTAGATAAACCTTAAAGTATAAGGATCGAATCAGAATCGCTAGCTGAGTCGATTTAGCCATGTGTGTCTGTCCGTACGTCACCAGTTTTTGGGTCTGGGTATAGGAGTATACTAGTTTTGACATTAAGTTTGTAACGTAGAGAAATAATTTCGATACATATACCTTAAAGTATATGGATCGATTCAGATTCGCTAGCTGAGTCGATTAAGCCATGTCTGTCTTTTTGAAATCCGCCCACTGCCACGCCCCTTTTGAGAAATACGTAGTTTTAAGCCAAACAAAACAAAAGGAATTTTAAAAAAGTGTCTGAGCATCATATTTAGACAATGCTAATATTTATAAATATATAAATATTTTGTCTATACAAAGTTTTTTGCCACGCCCACTTTTTGCGGACGTTTTTAGTAAAAAACGCTTATTGTCCAAATTGTAACACTTTCGAAAAACTTTTGATGCAGATACTTCCGTAATGGTAATATAAACATTTTATCCATTGATCATTTTCACTTACGCCCACATTTTGGGGGCGTTTTCTTACAAAAACCATTTGTATACCCCATTCCAAGGCATTAGCAATAGAAATACGTTGTTTTTTGTCGAACCACAAAAGGTTTTAATAAACTGTCTGAACAATAGCTATGTTGCGACAATGTCATTTTCTGTATTTCATCGCCATAAAGCCTTCATTTTGAGGATATTATTTGAAGGATGGGATGGGTTAGGGTATTCAACGATTCGCACAGCGGATTGTAGCCTTCTGCCTTCTCATGTTTTTTTTTATTCCAAATCTATATAGGCTTAGCACACAATTTAAAATACCACAACACCTTAGCCTATATAGATTTCGCGAAACATGGATAATTATGCAGTCTTACACCCTTAGCCTGGATAGAAAATATGCTACCAAACCTATTTTTCTCAATGGCTATCGAAAGAAGTTGTAGAAAATGCTTAAAATGGCTGCCGGTACCACATCCGGTAATCATACGCTGCAAAATAGGTGGGGAATCAATGTTTTATGAAATAATTTGATTTGAAAATATTTTTATATTTGCTTTGAATATAAAATCAAAACACTACAATAAGTGTAGTAGTGGATAAAGTGAAAAAAATTGGATTGTATTTGCAAAAAAAAATAAATGACACAGCAGAAATTGAAACCCTAAACCGCCTCTGTTGGCGGGCAAGTGATTCAGTATCAGTGGTGCCAGATCACCGAATAGCGTTTTTTTTTTTCTCATGTGTATCTAAGGCCCGGTTTTTCAGTGCTGAGTTAACTCTGAGTTAACCTAGAGTTTACAAACACCGGAATAAATTTGATCCAGAGTTAGCTCACGAAGCAGTTTTTCAGTGCATGATTAAATTTGACTCCGTGTGTGGTGATTTGATTTGGTAGCACTTTTGCTGTCAAAGTTATCGAAATGTATAGAATTTGCAACAGCTCAGTTATCAACTGTTTGGTTTCTTTTTCCCCAAACAAATAACAATGCCTTTGTCTCGATCTTACAAGTTTGCTTCGTCTTAAAACAGTCAAATTCAAATTTTAAAACAGTTTCTGAATATATCGTATATGTATTTAGTTTACAAAAAGTTAATAAAATGTCCACATAAATGGAATTGAAAATAATTGTTTGCTTGGTAGGTATTTGCCATCTGTCAAAAACATCTGATCATTTAATCCCAGAGTTAACTCAACAAACTTGCTGGGTTAACTTGAAGTTAACTCCGATATAAATTGACTGAAAAACTTCTTTCTCGAGTTAACTTGAGTTTAATCCCGAAACTAGGATGATCTCGCACTGAAAAAACGGGTCTAAGCCTGTATAGATTTAGAAAAAAACACGCCCATTGTCGCCACATCATGTTTCAGAATGCTTATATTAATCTTTTATGTTTCGACAAAAAACGTCTCCAAAAATTTGCGTGGGTTAAAATTATCTATAGTCAAAATGTTCATAGTATTTTTCTAGAAATATTTTTATCAAATGTTTTTTTTAATTTTTTTTTTTAAATTGTACCAAAAACTGTTTTTTTTTTTTTAAATCTTTGTTAAGCAATTAAAAGTCGTTATTATAATTGACTTTATTTAATTGAAACAACTCAAATTACGTAGTTCACTGGTTCGAACTTGCCAAGATTTTACTGGGTGGCTGCTAGACCATAAGTGGCTAGCCAATGCATTCTACTATTTGCTCGAATTAGTTAATAGACTAACAATCATGCTCTCTCAATAAATGTCAGATAGGAGAATAATTTAAATAAGATGTGTATTCAAAATTACAACCTTAAGTTTATTACCAATTGGCAGAAAGCGAGAGAACGAGAGCAAGATCGAGTATCGAACCATAGGGTGTTATGCACATGCTTTTATAATATGTTTTATTAATATAATTTTAAACAAAATAAACAGTACCAAACTTTGAATAACAAACAATAAATGCATTCTACATTTCGACTTCGCTATTGATTCTGAGTCGATCAATATGCTTAATTAGTAGGTTAATTATTTCTCTTACAAACTATGTATCAAAACTAATATCCCTATGGGATGGGGTATTATAAAAATTGGTAGTTAACACAAGGTTAATAAATGTTAATGTGGTTATTGTAGGGTATATCTAGTTATTATCATTGTATGTATATTTGCCTTTTATTCAAATCCGTGTTAGCCTAATTGAAATGCGTTTAACTGAAACTTAACCTTAGACTGAAGACAATGGAAGTCCCATCAGTTTTCAACTCAACTGAAACTGAACAGACGGACATACGGACACTTATTAGAGTTACATTATCATCGTTATATTAGAATCAATCAAAATCTCGGTGTCGAAAATTTTTTCGAAAACAATACATTTCTTTTTGTAAGAGAAAGTGAATAAATTTTCAATGCCAAATGCATCAGATAAAAGTTACACAATTTTTTAAACTGCTAATTGAGGGCGAAGAAAGGCGAGCATGGGTCAGCTAGTATTAAATAAAATTAAGAATTCACTACATGAACTCGATTAGTCTCACGTTGTATTTTAAAGCTAAATGCAGTATCTTGAAAAGTGCCTGAGCAGCATATTTAGACAATCCTAATATCTATATTTCGTCCAAACAAAGTTTTTTGCCACGCCCATTTTTTGGATTTTTTTTTTGGTTTTTAGTAAAAAACGATTTTTGTCCAAATTTCAACACTTTCGAAAAAAAATTTGATGCAAATACTTCCGTAATGGTAATATAAACATTTTGTCTATAGATCATTTTCACCTACGCCCACATTTTGATGGCGTTTTCTAACAAAAACCATTTGTATACCCCATCCCAGGGCATTAGCAATAGAAATACGTTGTTTTTTGTCGAACCACAAAAGATTTTGATAAACTGTCTGAGCAATATATTGTGACAATGTCATTTTCTGTATTTCATCGCCATAAAGCCTATATTTTGAGGATATTAATTTTAAGGATGGGCTGGGATAGGGTATTCAACGATCCGCACAGCGGATTGTAGCCTCTCATATGTTTTTTTATATGAAATTTGAAAAATTATCACTTTCTCGTGAGCTATAATGTCTACCTGCATAAAATTGAAAACTAATGACACTATTGGCATTTGTTTTATAATCCGTTATCTTAACGGTATTTTAAGTTTTATCCAAAAACGAAAAATCACAATTTTCTGGCATATATGCGGCCTTCGCTGAAATTCCTTCAAATTCAATATTAAAAGTTCATATAATCATTATTTAAAGTCGAGCAAGTAATGACATACGAATACGAACCAGTTAATTTACATAATGCAGAACTGCATTAAACATATATATATATAGAACCGCATAATGTAAAAATATTGAGTTGCCGTCATATATTGCCTTTCAATGAACTCAAATGACAATATAACTCGCTCTTTTAATAGTATTTTCCAAATACTCAAAAATTCTTTGCCCTACAACACAAACTACTCTATAACTTATGACAATAGATGACAGATATCAGATAAAAACCGCCAAGTGTTAGTCAAGTGTTAAGGAAATATTTAACATCGTATGTACTCTGAAGTACGAATACAGTCGGAACTGACATAAGATTCCTTAAGGTGAAAACGAAAGATGGTATAACGGGCACGCACCACTCTATCGACCAAACCGAACAAGAGAAATTTCAGAATATACAATTTCCAGACAGATAGAAAACGGAGCATTCTATGGCTATGACGCCCATAAACCTATCGATATACATTGATAAAAGATGAGAAGCAATATTTGAGTTAGAGAATGGTGAAAAGTAGTACAGAGCAAATACCATATAGACTATCCACCACACAAATTTACACCACTTCACACTATCCCAACAAAAAATACAATGAACCCGATAGTGTTTGAAAGGATAAATATTTGACGGGTATTCGTTTAAACGTTACGTTCAGTCGGTCATCGTTAATGTACATATTAGCAACAGTTAAGACTCGGTAACAAAATATTTAAAATTATCAAGAGCATACTCCAAAACTACATGGCTTCAAATTCTGATGGAAAAACGGTTACCATAGAAGTCGAATAAATGTATTTTCGAAAACATACGTTAAATTTGAAATCATAAACAATAATTAAGGTATGTTATATTGGTGAGCAACTTTTACCAATCTTTATCTGTAGCTTAATTAATATGGCTATCAATATTATATGAAACCAAATGAACAAACTGAAACGTCTGATGATATCCAACTGAAATATGTTAACTATATGATAAGAAACAAACATATGATCACAAATTATATCACGTAACATATATAAATTGTACACCCCTTTCCAAATCATTTACTTTCCAATCCATGGTTCCCAGCATGCATAAAATACTTAAGTTAAGTGTAAGTTAAGTGTATTATACACTAAAGGCAAATCAAGTAGAAAATAAGGAGTATGCAGAATATGTCCCTGTATTTTCTATCATCAAGAGCAATATCGATTTATATCCAAATAAATTTGATTCCATTTTGAGTTCAGCGCAGGAAGTAGTGATCCTCCCTGTGTTCATACCACTTTAGCACAATGTCAACAGAAACTTTATAAGGATTATCAAAAATTGTTTATCAGACAGGAGAAAACTCAACGTGGATGGGGTGGTTTTGTTCTAACTATAAGCATCATGGCTTTAACTTAGCAATGCCCAGAAGTTGCAACTCTGACTACACATCAAATGTGCTTATTTTTACCTAAAAGTAACCATCGGGTACTAGTCTCATCCAACCGGATTTGACTTGCTAAACGATAAGTGCGAGTGTTGATAACAAGAGGTAAAAAAGCAACACTATAACCACCATGGTCAGAATGGCGCGGAATGAATACCCGTCCCAGGCGAACCTAGATGAGCTGCTTCGACATATTCGGACAACAGGTTATTTAGGAATCTCAAGTCAGGCCCCTTGAACAGAGATGGTGGCGGATGAACCGAAAGGTCAATGGCAGAGCTCAATCCCGTAGTGGATACTGATGGACCCGTGTCCCAGGGGTCTCTTATAAACCCCCAGGTTGGGGGTTGTGCCTTGGGTTAACTACCCACACATGAAAAAAAAAACCATTGTTACGAAGCAACCAATAGCCTCGGAAAGGACTGATATTATTGTTGACCACCAACGACGTTCGTATCTGCACCTGGAGACTGAGAACGTTAAACAGGAGAGGTACAGGCGAACAACTAATGGAACCCCTAAACTGCTACAAAGCAGACATTACTGCCATCCAGCAAATATGATGGGATGGACCGGGTAAAAAGAGGATGAAAGACTGACATCTACTATGCACTGTGTTATAGTGAGCAGAAACAGCGACTATTCGGATGCGGATTTGTAAGTGCCCGACATAGGCAAGAAGTCTTATTGTTCCAAGACATTAGTGAACGCATATGCGCCCACGCCCTGACGAAGGAAAAAGATGATATAACTAAGGATTGCTTCTACGAGCTCCTTGAAAAAACCTATGAGGGACTACCGAAGTACGATGTTAAAATCGTGCTGGGATATTTTAAAGCAAAGGTAGGAAGAGAAGGCATCTTTAGCAGTATTGTCGGAAAATATAGCCTATGCGACAACACGTTTGGTAACGGACTTAGGCTAATTGACTTCGCTACGGAACGAAATGCCACTATAGCCAGCACACGGTTTCCTCACCTCAATATCCATAAGGGGACATGGCGGTCTCCAGACCAACGAACAGCCAACAGAATCCTGTCGTGATGAACAAGGAAATATCGTAGTTGATACCCAGTCGATGCTGAGGACATGGAAGAACCACTTCTGCAGACTGTTAAACGGCGATTACGAACAACATTCCGCTGTCATGTAAAACGAGCCATTTAATATTAGCAACGGCAGCGAAAACTGCCAACCACCTGACCTAAGAGAAGTGAGGATAGCAATATCTAAACTCAAGCTTAATAAGGCCGCCGAAAATAACGGCCTTCCTGCTGAGATGACTTGGTAAGTAACATCGACCAACTCATAAACCAAATCTGGTCGGATGAAAGTATGCCTGAAGAATGGAACCTCAGCATCATTTGCCCGATCCACAAAAAAGGACACCCTCTGAACTGCGCCAACTACAGAGGCATAAGTCTCCACAATATCGCCTACAAGATCCTATCTGCCGTAAATGTGAACGCCTGAAACCAACAACCTGATCGTTGTGGTTTTAGGCCAGATCCTTGAATAAACCCAAGAAGTCCAAATCGATACCCACCACCTATTTATCGAGTTGAAAGCCGCATACGATAGCATTTATAGAGACGAACTATACAGAGCCATGTCTAGTTTTGGTATACCGCCCAAACTCGTCCGTTTGTGGAGAATTCTCGCTGCTCCATCAGGTGCGGAAACGACCTCACCGACACATTCGATACCAAAAAAGGATTTAGACAAGGCGATGCGCTGTCATGTGAATCCTTTTATGTGATTCATAAGAGGATTGTGCAAAACTTCCGAGCCAACACCAGAGGCACGATTTTCCAAAAATCGTTCTAACTATACTAACATACGCCGACGATATTGACATCATTGGTAGGACTCAACGTGATGTCATAGCCACGTATGCTAGTATAGAGAAGGAAGCTGCAAAAATGGGTTCAGCAGTAAATGAGGGTAAGACCAAGTATATGCTGGCAACACGAAAGGACGCACAACATCGACGAATTGGACAGAACGTCACCATTAACAGATATAACTTTGAGGTAGTACGGGACTGGCTCCGCTATTAACTCTGACAACAACAACAACTCGTCAGAAATCAAATGAAGAATTACTCTTGCCAACCGCTGTTTCTTCGGGCTAAGAAGGCAATTTAGTAGTAAAGCCCTCGCTCGAACTACTAAGGAGATCCTATATAAGACCCTGATCATCCCAGTCCTGCTCTACGGCGCTGAAGCATGGACCGTATCAAAAGCGGATGAAGAAATCCTTGGTAGATTCGAGAGGAAAATTCTTCGGAAAATCTTCGGTCCCGTTTGCGTTGACGGGCTATGGAGACGAAGATTCAACCACGAACTACACGAGCTGTACATCGAAATACCCTTGGTCAAAAAACTCCGCATTGGAAATTGAAGATGACTAGGACATACAGAACGAATGGACACCAATACTCGGCTCGCAGAGTCTTCGATTCCCAGCTAGACGTCGCGGTCGCACGCAGTAGAGGAAGGCATCGCCTTAAGTGGCGCGCACAAGTAGAAACCGACCTCAACCAACTTGGAGAGCGCAACTGGAGGCAGTTAGCTAAGGACCGGGCTAATTGGAGAGTTATGTTGGTTGATTTGGAGTATACAAATTAGCCTAGGCAAAACTAATGTATATTAAAGTAATTAGATGATTTTTTTGTAAATATGTGTATGGTGTATGGTTATCTGGCTGAGATATTTCATCACTATGTAAGTGATTTTATGATTAGTCAAGAAGGGATTGTAATAAATAGGAAATAAGTTAAATAAATTGCCAATGAGTTTGAAATAATAGTATAATGATATGGTTTTTGATAATTTCCTTAATTATCGTATATGTTTGAGGTATACATGTGATGGGTAAATTCGTAGATGCTGCCTGTATTAAGCTCGCTACGACACAGATCTGATAGTGTTAACAAAAAAAAAATTATCATATTTATATCATCTCGGTTTGCATACCCAATTCGAGTGCTAAATTATCTATATTATTGTAGAAGATTTCCCATATTGATTTGACACGTCATTTAAAGCTATGAACCTGTTAGGGGCTCAGCCAAAATCACTATCACTTTATCCTTTTACCATAATTTAGGCAAGTTTATCCCAGAAAGCAGTCCACAAAAAAACAAGCATAAATGTCACGATTTCTTGAAATCTTAAAACTGTCTGCTGTATAAGCTCAACAATCATCATAAAAATCGGTGCCAAGTTTCTATCCACGTCGGATAGATTTCAATAATCTGAAATGAATTCTAAATTTAACCAGAGCCAGGATGTTAATCGATTTTTACAGATATCACTCAGTCACATACAGACTGAACTTACGTGGGCTCACGCACTTATGTGCTTCCAATACAAACAATTATCGTAATCGATGGGCACTTGGAAGGTGTTGCTGTAGTACTGTATCTATAAACTGCAATCCAATTTTATCTTAATAAATTTACTGGTGCGACAGCTTCGTACCAGTCACCGAAACGGCACGCACTCACATCCAGAGTTACGAAATGAAATTATTTAGCTCAGTTAAGTGGTTTTATTATTACCATGTTTAGTCTAGTAAGGTCTGTATATGTAGCGCTGGCATAGTGAAAATAGTTGTCTGTCAAAAGTATTGATGGCTGTTATAAGACATGTGTTAATAATTGCGAAATATTGACATTAAGATTTTAAAGTTATGATTATGAGGATTCGTTCGATGGATTTATATTTATGAAAGTGCATATCCTGCGTCTTAATCAATATGATTTATTGAAGATTAGGTAGATAAGTATAAATGGAATGGAATGGAAAATAACCAAATTTGTTGAAATTATTAGCACACAAATAGGTTCAATATATAATTCCTAGTTTATTGGATAACATCACTAAATGGCAAAACGATTAGCCAAATATATACAAAGGTTCCAATAAAAGATAATAAAGTAGCTACCAGTAGTAACTGAGATTTTTATTACAATATAATCCGAAAAAGACAAAAGATTTGCTAATGGATTTTGAACTTGTTAAAACACCATCGGCATTTAAAAAACCAGATATATTTTGATATGCACAGGTTTTCAAGATTCAATACCATGTCTTACCTTTCCTAATAGATATGATAATGGTTCAGTTACTGGGTTATGCCTTAAAAGTATAGGGAAGTATTATGACGGAGCGAAAATTCCATGTTGCGTGTTTGACAATTTTTATATGTTTCGACATTACTTAAGTCCAAAAAATACATAGTATTTGAAAAATGTATGTAAGAAGTCTGGAGTAGTCAATTGATAATTGTGTTTATATAGTCTTAAAAAAATCCTGCATACACAGTACGTTTGAAAATTTAAAATTCGACGATAACAACTGAAACAGTTAAAATGAAAATTGGTATGTGGTGTAATACTTAACTACCTTTTTTGATCATATAACCATACAAAAACATATGAGAAGGCTACAATCCGCAGTGCGGATCGTTTAATACCCTATCTTATCCCATCCTTAAAATTCATATCCCCAAAATGTGGTCTTTATGGTCATAGAGTATTGAAAATGGCGTTGTCACAACATATTGTTCAGAAGGTTTATCAAATTCTTTTATGGTTCGACGAAAAACAACGTTTTTCTATTGCATATGCCTTGGGGTAGGGCATACAAATGTTTTTTGCAAGAAAACGCCCCCAAAATGAGGGCGTGGGTTAAAATAGTCTATAGACGAAATGTTCATATTAATACTACCAATGATTGTGCATCAAAATTTTTTTTGAAAATTTTAAAATTTGACCAGCAAACGTTTTTTTAAAAAACGCCCACAAAAAGTGGCGTGGCAAAAAACTTTATATTGACGAAATATAGATATTACGATTCTCTAAATATGATGCTCAGACATTTTTTTAAAATAATTTACGGTTTTGCCAAAAAATACCTTTTCCTAAAGAGGGGGCGTGGCAGTGGGCGGACTTCTTTACACTTGTTCTGGTGGCACGGAAGAGGATCCTATATACCAAATTTCATTATCCTAGCTAAAAATTTAAGGCCCAAAAATCGCTGACGAACAGACAGACGGACGGACGGATGGACAGACAGACACGGCTTATTCGACTCAGCTAGCGATTCTGAGCAAAGCTTATTATTTCTCTATGTTACAAACTATGTATCAAAACTAATATACCCCTATGGGATAGGGTATAAAAAGTGTATCTTAAAGTACACTTAGTTCGATATTTCAAGACAAATCAGCAGTTTTTGAGAAATTTCCAAATTTGCAATATTTTTTGATTGTACATTTTTTTATAGATAAGGTTGTAGATTTAAAAAAATGATTCGATATTTTGGTGATGCGTTGATAACGCCTAGACCGATTTGCTTTGTTTTACAAATTTTGGCAATAGTTAAAGGAAGATGAGATACATTAGAAAGCAGCTGCTACATTAGTAATTACGATTTCATCAAGTGTGCACCAGTTCTCATCCGAAAAGTGGGCTTGCCTTAAGGTTAATGGGGGTGAAATATAGAAAATTACATTGTCAACACATCTTGTTCAGACGGTTTGTTTAAATCTTGTACGGTTTGTCAAAATACAACGTTTTTATAACCTACCCCATAGGGTATATTCGATAGATGTACCATAAAGTACATGGATCGAATCAGAATTGTTAGCTAAATCGAACTAGCCATGTCTGTCTATCCGTCCATAAGTACCTTGGTATGATGAAAATAGTTCGCCAATAGACGTATATACATTTCGCCTATAGATAATGTTGTTGGCCGTTTTGTTATCCCTATGGGATAGGGTATATTAGTTTTGATACATAGTTTGTAACATAGAGAAATAATTTAGCTACATATACCTCAAATTATATGGATCGACTCAGAATCACTAGCTGAGTCGATTAAGCCATGTCTGTCTGTCCACCCTCCGTCCGTCTGTATCTATGGCACCGATTTTTAGGCATTAAATTTTGAGCAAGGAATAGTATATGTTTTATATAGAATTCTTGTGTAGTGAAGCAAAACAAGTGTACAAATTTTTGAAATCCGCCTACTGCCACGCCCCCTTTTTAGAAAAACGTAGGCTTAACTGTACAGAATTTTGAAAAAGTGTCTGAGCAACATATTTACAGAATCTCAATATCTATATTTCATCCATACTAAGTTTTTTGCCACGCCCACTTTTCGGGGGCGTTTTTAGTAAAAAAAAAAAAAAAACCTAAATAAAATGTTGATGCAGGATCATTGGTTATGATAATATAAACATTTCATCCTTCGATCATTTTAACCCACGTCCACTTTTTTGTGGCGTTTTCATACAAAAACCGTTTGTATACCCTACCCCATAGCTTATATGCAGGAGCAAAACGATGCTCTTTGTCAAACAACAAAAGATATGGATAAACTGTTTTAATATCCCCAAAAAGTGGGCTTTATGAGCATATAATATAAAATGACATAGTCACAACATAGACTATGTCATTTTCTATATTATATGCTCATAAACCCACTTTTTGGGGATATTAATTTTAAGGATGGGATGGAATAAGGTATTCAATGATCCGCTTAGCGGATTGTAGCCTTCTTATGTTTCTGATTTATGTTACTCTATAGTACAGATTGAACCTACATTGACTAGTAATACATAAGTATACATATGGTATAAATTATTTGAAACAAAAATGCACATTTGTTTCCATTTTGGATGTTATTAATATTTTTCAAATGTTGTTACCTACTTTCCTTCATATACATTTCAAGACCATTATTGTAAGTTTCATATTTCATACTCATTTTCAACCATCCACATGGCGAGAATTTACTCTCAAATACCTTCCCGTCTCACATCTGTTTGAGATGAATATTTATTTATTTCTATAAATACAAATCATTTGTTAATAGTACAAGCATCAACTAAACAACAAGAAGACAAAGACGAATCCTGATATTATCCTGTAGCCAACTATGTCAAGTAGTTTCTCATTTCTCACTGCGTCGTCTCATTTTTTACTTCACTTCACTTCACATTCTCAATTTTCTATTTCCACTTATCTTCTATGGAGCACTTGAGTAAATACATTGGTTTCGACACATCGCCATCCCGACAAACACTCTATATTTTTACAAGTATCCTGAGCTTGACTCCTAATAAAAAAATCCTATTGCCAGGCTTCTTAACACTGGGGAGCAGAAACACAATCATCAACATCTAACTATAAGAGAGGAATCCCGACTGTTATCTCCTCCACTCATCTCTAGCACTAAACGAGGGCGAATAAATAACCAAGCTAGCACAAAAGCTGGAGTTACTAAGTATATAGTAGTAGTGGTACCATCCTGAGGGGGATAAATGTCGAGTCAAAGTGCATTGAAATTTTCTTGAATACAAAAAAGAGACAAGAATATGTCCTAGGTAAAATGAATGGTGAAGTGGACCAGGCAAACAAAAAGACGAATTTCGAACCTCTATCTTTTACAAGATATCGTAACATTACCCACCATCCGATGGTTATAATATTTATCACCTCTTACCACTGGAAGTGTACACATATTTAACTTTCCTTTACTTTCGTTTGTTTGATTTAAGTACAGTATAAGATAGTCTACATTATTCATGTGTTCATGTGAGTTAAGGATTTGGCGCTAAGGAGTTCCAAATATACTTCACTCCCGTAGACGGCACGTCTTTGTGGGACCAAGGGTATACAAAAATATCAGGTGACATATTGCATGCTAAAACCGAACTATTCGGTTGGAGTTTTTCTATGTCCCTTCGTTGTTTTCGAACTTGGCAACAAATGTTGAAAAAATAAACAAACTTTTTTCACTGATGTTGTTAATACCCTATCCCATAGGGGTATATAAGTTTTGATACATTGTTTGTAGCATAGAGAAATAATTTAGTTACATATACCTCAAAGTATATGGACATTAAGCAATGTCTGTCCATCCGTCCGTACGTCACCAGTTTTGGGCCCTGAATTTTGACCTAGAATGATGAACTTTGGTACACGTACTCTTTGTTGCTCCCAGCAGAACAAGTGTACACAATTTTGAAATCCGCCCACTGCCACGCCCCTTTTTAAGAAAAACGTAGTTTTTGGCCAAACCGTAAGAAATTTTTAAAAAAAGGATCTTAGCAACATATTCTGAATATCTATATTTCGTCCATATAAAGTTTTTTGTGACGCCCACCTTTTGGGGGCGTTTTCAGTAAAAAACATTTTGATACCTTTTTAAAAATATTCCAAATAATTTTTGATGCAGGATCATTGGTTATGATAATCAGCCCTATCGAGGTATCCGTCGGAGCGGACAATTTTCCGCAACGCATACTTCGTCGGAGGTTAAAATTCCATTCGAGGTATGTGTCATCGGAAAAAAAATCTTCCCAAGTGCGACGGATTCACTTCACTACAATTCGTAAATAAATTCCGCGAAGAATTTGTGTCGGAGGAAATCGGAGAAAGAATGGCACTTAGCTGTCAAAAATCGCATGAAAAATGCACCTCAACGCAATTCGCCGGGGTGCGTTACAAAATGTCGGAGAAATATTCCGAACAGCTTTTCGGAGGAATACCTCGAAGCAAAAATCCTCCGAATCGTACGAAATCGGAGAATTTTCCGCTCCGACGGATACCTCGATAGGGCCGAATATAAACATTTTGTTTTTAGATCATTTAAACCCAAGCCTACTTTTTGGGGCCGTTTTCCTACAAAAACTATTTGTATACATTACCCCAAAGCATATGCAATAAAAAAAACTTGTTTTTTGTCGAACCATAAAATATTTTGTTAAACTGTCTGAACAATATGTTGAGACAACATCATTATCTTTAATTTATAGCCATAAAGCCCACATTTCTGGGATATTTATGTTAAGGATGGGATGGGATAGGGTATTCAACGATCCGCACAGATTGTAGCCTTCTCATATGTTTATACCCTATCCCATAGGGGTATATTAGTTTTGATACATTCATTTGTAACAGAGAAAAATAATTTAGCTGGATATACCTCAAAGTATATGGATCGACTCAGAATCGCTAGCTGAGTCGATTTATTTATTTTATGACGAATAACGATGACCCACAAGAGACCACTGAGGCACTTTGAAAGATATTCGTAACAACCAAAACATTTTTGGTGGAGCCATCATTCTGTTGCCAGGTGATTTTCGTCAGACTATTTAAATTATTCCCCGATCAACTGTTGCGGAAGTACCAAACGCATGCCTAAAATCATCAAATTTGTGCCAGTACGAACAGACACTAACAACTAACCATAGAAGAAGATGTTTTGATCCCGCGTATACCGATAATTCCACCGGATTTACCATTTGATTTTAAGCGTCTACAATTTCCAAGGTCAGTCCTTGGAAGTTTGCAGAAGATAAAGAATAAAGAAACGTGTAAATTATTTAGGACCAAGTGTCGAGCCGACGGATGTAAATACGCAGATAATTCAAAACTGTATTTTACTTATATGTGTGATATAAAATTTTATATAAATGCCATAAATATAATAAGAAGTTTCTGTTGCTCAAACGCAATTTTACACAACTTGTAAAGTAAATAATAATAATTTAGTGCCTCAATGAATTCAGTTATTTAGTTATAGGGCTGTAAAATAATTGAACACATTAAAATATTCATGCGCAGTCAGAGGTGAGGATTAATCCATGCCATTATTGTATGTATTGTAGGTATTGTACGTCTTTCTCCGTCGTTATTCATAGCAAATAACATTCCACCGCATATCCTTTTGCCTACAAAATATCAATGCTGCTGGCGTTACATGATTAATAGTTATCAATATTTGTTCTCCATAACTCTGCGTAGCTCAAACATAAATACTTATAGATACAGTCCGGTAGACCGTTTATTGTTATGTCCTATGTTTGACTGTGCCTGGCATTGCAATAAATTGATTTCCATTTTAAACGTACTACTATTACGTTGAGTAGTCCAACCGAAATTCACCCTTTCTCCTTGAAAGTGGCTGAACGAGAGATGGATCGGAAGCTTTTAATTTTTGCATTTTGTAATTGCATTCGATTGCGGGATGACATTGAGTGGTGCAAGAAATGATTGGCATACCTGCCTGGTGGCCTATAGTAAATTGGTAATACGGATTGCAATGCCCCAAGTCACATTTTATTGTGATCCGAAAATGATTCAAATGAAATTTCGTTTATACAAAGTTTTTTGCCAAACCCACTTTTGGGGCGTTTTCATAAAAAAAAAATTTTTTTTGGTATATTTTTAAAATATTTGAAATGCAAGATCATTGGTTATGATAGTATCAACATTTCGTCTATACATCATTTTAACCCACGCCCACTTTTTGGGGGCGTTTCCTTACAAAAACCATTTGTATACCCAACCAAATTGTGTATGCAATAGAAAACGTTGTTCTTTGTCGAACCATAAAAGATTTTTATAAGCTGTAAGAACAATATCTTGTGAGAACGTCATTTTCTATATTTCATTACTATAAAGCCAACATTTTGGGATACAAATTTTAAGAATGGGATGGGATAGGGTATTAAACGATTCGCACAGCGGATTAAAGCCTTCTCATATGTTTATACCCTATCCCATAGGCGTATATTAGTTTTGACATTAAGTTTGTAACATAGAGAAATAATTTGGATACATATACCTCAAAGTATATGGATCGATTCAGAATCGCTAGCTGAGACGATTAAGCCATGTCTGTCCGTCCGCCCGTCACCAGTTTTTGGAATTAAATTTTGAGCTAGAATGATGAAATTTGGTACCCGAGCTCTTTGTTGCTCCCAGCAGAACAAGCATAAACATTTTTTTTTTTTTTTTTTTTTTTTTTTCTATTGCAACTAAGTATTCGACTTATCCAGCAATTTTTTTATCACGATTATATAATATGTTTGGCAGGTAACTTTTCTTTGAGAGTTCCTGCTTTTCCGCAATTATAGCGCGGTTTGTTATTATCGGGCCAAATCTAAGGGTTTAGTTCTTTGAAGACGCCGCAATATATTTGTTTCGTCCAGAATTTGGAGGACTGTTGTGTTAACGTGTCCTAATAAACGTTTTTTATGTTTTCGTGCAAAATTTTTTGTTTCATCTTTAACCGCGGGAATACCCAGATCTCTGCGTAGATCTTCGTTCCTTACGTACCACGGCGCATTGACGAATGATCTTAACATTTTGTTTTCAAAAGTTTTTAGAATGTTAAGATTCGTTTCACTGGTACAACCCCATAGTTGTATACCATATGTCCAAACCGGTTTTAGCACTTGCTTGTATAATAGCAGCTTGTTATCAAGGTTAAGCTTCGAATATTTTCCGAGCAACCAGTACAGTTCTCTGTATTTATTCTTAAGTTCTTCGCATTTCTTTTTTACATGCGACTTCCATTTTAATTTTGCATCGAGTGTCATACCGAGATATTTCGCTTCATTTGCAAACGGGACTCGAACCGTATTTAGAAATACAGGCAAATTGTTTGTCCGTTTATACGAAAATCCGCCAGGATTTAGTCCATTCATTAACCTCGTTAAGAGCGTTTTGTAATTTAATATTTGTTTCCTCTATTGTTGTGGCAACTGCTAGTATAGCAGTATCGTCAGCAAACGTTGCAACTATTGTATCGTTTGTTTGTGGGATATCACGAGTGAATATGAGGTACAGGATTGGTCCAAGGACGCTTCCTTGCGGTACACCTGCCATTATTTCTTTGAACTCGGAATATTCGCTTCCAAGTTTCACACGGAAGAGTCTATGCTGAAGATACGACACGAGGATTTTATATAATTGTTCTGGCAAAACTTGACTTAGTTTATAAGTAAGGCCTTTGTGCCACACCTTGTCAAAAGCTTGCGACACGTCAAGAAATACGGCTGAACAAATTTTCTTTTCTTCGAAAGCTTTCTCAATTACATCTGTAATTCGATGTACTTGGTCCACCGTTGAATGTTTACTTCTAAACCCAAATTGATGGTCAGGTAAAAGACGTTTCTGTTCAATTATGGGGTGTAAGCGACCGAGTAATATCCGTTCAAAAACTTTTGAAATTATTGGAAGAAGTGAAATAGGCCTGTAAGATTTTATTTCATTCGGTGATTTCCCTGGTTTTAGAACCATAATCACTTCCGCGACTTTCCACTGTCTTGGTATGTATTCTAATCTGATTGCTGCATTTATAATAAAAAGAAGCTTAGTTAATGCTTTCCGAGGCAACATTTTAAGAAGTTCTCCTGTAATCAGGTCATAACCCGGAGCTTTTTTAGGCTTTAGTTTCCGTATTTCCCGTTTAAGCTCGGCAATACTTGCATATCTTACTATGTTATTATCGGTTGTACTCTCGAATATATTAATGTTTTCATTTTTTTTGAAAATGTTTTTGAACAACATAATTAGACAATCTGAATATCTATATTTCGTTTATATAAAGTTTTTTGCCACGCCCACTTCTTGGGGGCGTTTTTAATTAAAAAAAAAACATTTTTCGGTAAAATTTTATAATTTTGATGCAGAATCATTAGTAATATTAATATGAACATTTCGTCTATAGACCATTTTAACCCACACCCACTTTCTGGGGGCCTTTTTGTATAAAAAAAAAAATTATACACTACCCCATAACATAAGCAGGAGAAAAACCTTGTCTTTTGTAGAACCATAAAATTTGTTGTGACAATGTCATTTTCTATATTTAAACCCCATCGTGTTTTACGCCATGTCCACTTCTTGGGGATATTAGTTTTACAGATGGGATGGGATAGGGTAATGATCCGCACAGCGGATTGTAGCCTTCTCATATGTTTGATTTAAACATAACTAGTAAATTCAGCATCACTATCGGGTAAAAATGTGCAATCGCGATTTGAAAGAGATGCTGTTATAGGAAAAGGATGTATGACTGTAAGATACGCGCGGCTTAAGTAGCACAACATAGCTGGCAGTAAATGACCTGGTGGTCTCTGTGGGAATTTGGAAGAGTTGATTATTTGAATACAAAGTATTAGTTGATGTGTCTTTATATGGCACTTTTACGAACGTTATTAGAAATTAGTAGATTGAATTTTATTCAACAAGACAATATAATTTGATACAATTTGACGTTTGATTAACTTGGGAAGAACTAGAAAATCTTGTTATGTTTAATCATAATCAACAATGCGTCATACTTAGTTTAGCCTTAATGTCTCTTGAAGCAATTTTATAATCACAGTATTTTTTGTTGTTTCCTCAATATTAATATGTCGGATAGTAAATATCGAGCATAAAAACACACTACAACAATTTCGATCAATGTAATTTAAAATAGAGAGCATAGGAAACACATAGGTACAACCTAGTCTTGCAATTATTCTTGTTACTTAAGCACGTTTCAAATTCAATTTATCAAATTAAATTCTCAGGATGAGAAATTAAAAGGTAGAAGAAATAGTTCTTTATAAAAATAGATATTCCCTTTTCTCACCCGCACGTGTTTCCCAGGATATATTTTCTTAGTTTGAACTGAAGAACAATTAAAATGAGACTGTTATAATCCACAGTGTTGAAAAACCCTTTCCCACCCCATCCTTCTTCAGACACTTGATCAAAATTCATTTTCGTTTTAGCATAGATAACGACATTGTTTTGCCAATAACAACGTTTTTCTTAAAAGTGCGAGTGGCAGTGGAAATTTTGTAAATTTGTACACTCGTTTTGCTTTTTCAAACAGAAAGTCATCATTCTAGAGCAAAATTAAGGCCCAAAATTCAGTGACACACAGATGGAAGGACGGGCGATCAGACAGATTCATATTCTTTACGACTTTTCAAAATTATTTCTCTATATTACGAAACTAATGTCAAAACTAACGGGTGATTTTTTAGCTGGTTTGGTTTTGGCAACACTGGTTTTGACAGCTGACGTGTGTTTAGTACCTTGTGTCACTGTCAAACAGCTTCATTTTATTTTGCAATTTAACCATGGATCGTCTTACAAATGAACAACGCTTGCAAATTATTGAATTTTACTATCAAAATTCGTGCTCGGTTCAAAATGTTCATCGCGCGCTGCTTCCATTTTATGATCGGCATTCTCGACCTTCTGAGCAGTCTATTCGGAAGATTGTGACCAAATTTCGCACCAAATTTACTTTGTTGGACATTAAACCACCAACACGTTTACGTACTGTGCGTAGTGAAGAAAGTATTGCGGCCGTATCAGCTAGTGTGACAGAAGACCGCGAAATGTCGATTCGGCGCCGTTTCCAGCAGTTAGGCCTTTGTTACAGCACTACGTGGAAAATTTTGCGGAAGGATTTGGGCGTAAAGCCTTTTAAGATACAGCTGGTGCAAGAACTAAAGCCAGCCGACCTACCACAACGCCGAATTTTTGGTGAATGGGCTCTTGGAAAGCTGGCCGAGGATCCGCTTTTTTATCGAAAAATTGTGTTCAGCGATGAGGCTCATTTTTGGTTGAATGGGTACGTAAATAAGCAAAATTGCCGCATTTGGAGTGAAGATCAGCCAGAAGCATTGCAACAGCTACCAATGCATCCCGAAAAAGCCACTGTTTGGTGCGGTTTATGGGCCGGCGGCATTATTGGGCCATATTTCTTCAAAGATGATGCGAATCGCAGCGTTACTGTCAATGGTGAACGCTACCGAGCGATGATAACAAACTTTTTTTGCCCGAAATGGAAGTTCTTGACTTGCATGATATGTGGTTTCAACAAGACGGTGCCACATGCCACACAGCACGCGAAACAATGGCGCAATTGCGAGGCGAGTTTGGTGAACAGTTAATTTCACGTTTCGGGCCGGTCAATTGGCCGCCTAGATCGTGCGATTTGACACCATTAGATTATTTTTTGTGGATGTATGTCAAGGCTAATGTCTATAGGGACAAGCCCGCTTCGATTGACGCACTGGAAGCCAACATCCATGCATTCATTCGTGAGATACCGGCCGATATGTGTGAAAGAGTATGCCAAAATTGGACTCAGCGGATGGGCTACCTGAGACGCAGCCGCGGTCAACATTTGCATGAAATTATCTTTAAACATTAAATTGCAAGGTTCAAACCATCGATTCAAATAAATATTTCATTCATTTTTTCGAATTTTTTGTGTTTTTTTTTTTAAAAAAGTTCTAAACCTCTTAAAAAATCACCCGTTAATATACCCCTATAAGATAAAGTATAAAGAGAGCACCAGTAAAGTGGAATTTATTTTATTTTTCTATTTATAGCTATATACATCTAACTCTCATAGACCGTTCCCTTTGGTGCTGACAGAAAATTCATTTATCAGTTTTGTAGTCACTGATACAGCACTACTGAGCCCAAAAATCCATTCCCCACATCATTTCTTATCTTGTATAAAAAAAATCTTTTTTCCCGAATTTTGACATTTATCATACATAGACTTGAAATTTAAAAAATGGGTTTCTTTATTCTTTCGAAGAAGTAATGGAAATGCACATAATTCACATTACATGTCTAGCCAATCTGTCCTAAATGTCCTTTTAGAATTAATGTATTCTATTTGTTCATGGGGTCCAGATCTATCTGAACATTTCATTTCATTGAAATGTATCAAAATAAAATAAAATCATAGGATAGCAGAAAGTAATTAAAACAGTACTCATGAGGTCAGATGACACGGCATGATAATAATCGTTGATATGGGTTAAGGTTGTCTCTTCTCTCATTGCCTTTTAAACTCGTATTTTTTGTGCATATACTAGATATATATGCAAATATTTAAGAGAACCTGCACGTTGTTATCTACCCAATGAGTGCCACTTGAAATATTCGAACAGATACACAAGCCAAGAGCTTTAAGAATTTTTGTAACTCCACATCATGTAGGGTCCGAGTTGGAGTTTTATATGTACATTCTGTGGGCCGTTTTATTGTGTCACGCAGCACAACCAACGGCGCTATCGCGTGGCAATATCTAATATAACACGATTACACTTAAGGCTGTACTGAAGTGCATAGCATAATATAAGAATATGAACGTGCCTTGTCACTTCTGAGAATGGCTTCGCTTGCATTTCATCCTGTTGCGGCCTAAAAATAGAACCGCAAATAACAATGTAAAGTGAAGTGCATGCAATTAATACAAAGGGCACATGTCAATATTTTTTTTGTTATTTTAGTATTTATTTAATGTTTAAATTATTACTAAATATGCACTTGATGTTGTGTTGACGACACTGGTGTAAGTAACGCGATAATACGTTTGAGAAGGAAATGTTAATTTCATACATGCAATTGTGTAGGGGTGGTGACGGATTACATTTAAATACTAATGCAATTTAATTGGAAGTTTTTAAAAAAAAACAATTGTAAAGGCAATTAGGAGATTTGATTTCAAATTTATGTTTGTAGTAGTTAAATTCATAGAATTAATGCTTTCAGATACATCGAGTTTTTGGTGTGCACTTGTGCAAAAATAGATTATAAATGATTGGAGGCACATATATTTTTAGAATTCTTATCAAAAATGAATAAATATTAGCCTCTTTGACATTATTTTTATATGAATAAGAAAGACACAAGACGGGGTTTTTTTTTATAAATAGAAAGATGCGCTTTTTAGATTCTTTGTGATTTTATTTATTTATATTTGTGGCACAAGTTATAAAATATATCTGTGCGTAAATATATTTAATTTTTATAATATCCATTTATATACATCATCTCTGGGCACTTCTGAAAAGTTATGGGTTTGCCTCAACTGAGGAAAAATTTCATACAAATAAGCAAGGGCTCAATTTGTTTCTAGCAAGTATGAGGAAGTATGAAGACTTTATTGGAAACCTTTAAGCGTAAAGACAGAAATATATTGACTAACTAATATTATCTTCGACATCAACATCAATTTGGAGAGCGCCTTGTGATGCTTAGGGAACTTGCTACCCATCAATTACTTATCAACACCAGGAAGTTTAATTCTCACCAAAGTACTTGGTACTTGCACGTGCGGGAGATGCTTTTTTAGAAGAAGTCAACGATAGCCCACAGATCTCAAGTTATTTCAACTGTTTTTTGGGTCTTTTGGAACACACCATGAAAACTCTGACCAACTGATAATTTTCGATTCTAACATTACGATGATAAAGGAACCCAAAAAAGTGGTTTTCACAATTCCATACTTCGGTCCGTCTGTCGGTAATGGCTTCTCTAGCCTAAACAAACTTGCAGCAGCATTTCTGTTCATAATTGCATTGAATCACTATTTTCTGAAATGTTGCAATTATGAACTCACCCGTAGTTAGCTCATTTAGTAATCTGTCACAGTAAGATAATTCTTGTGGCCAATTGTTATTTCTTTACTAGATTCGATTTGGAAGTCTTTTTTTTAAATAAGAATGTCTGAACGTTGCATTTAAATTGTTGAAAATATTAATACCAAAAAAAAGCAAACTAATATTTATTAACGTTGGCACTTGATAGGCAGCTTTATCTACAACACACATTGAATGTAAAAAGCAATTTACAAATTCTATATTCAAATGAAGTTTTGGTATTAACATCGGATTCTGGGTGGGCACATATTTAAAGCAGAATCGAATGCTCGTATCTAACAGTCATGTAGGTAAGTCACCTGCATTCGTTTCACTCCCATAAAGTTCGAGATGTCATACCCTCACCGAACTAACACGATTTCAATTTATCCCATTCTCACCTCATTTAGACCATTGACACAAATCACACACAGAACGACTTTTCCATTGAAATGCATCTTTCAAATTAAATACTATTAACAGTTTATCTAATACATAATGTAGACCAATACGTGATTATAGCTCTGACGGTCCCTATATATTCGTACGTGTGTCTCTTTTGTGACTACACAAACACAAAATTCAACATTAATTACTGGCGACGACCAATTTGAGTTTTATTTTGTTTTTAAGACACACTCTAATTTTATTCAATCCAGATCTCTCATTCTCACCTACTTTCCACAGATAGTGTATTCAACTTAATTGGTTTACATCGGCTGATGTTTCCGTAAAACACAAAGGATTCTATACCATTAACTAGATAGATAGATATAAATCACTCTAAGCGTTGATAAATACACTAGGAAATATTTTGAAAATACTCAGCCCCACAAACAAAGAGATACATTTTCTATACGTGTATTACCATCATTTCTTTGCTTGCGCCCCTCAGAAATTGGTAGCTTTAATGGGTGTAATGTGATTTCGATTCTGATTGACAGCCCCCTTGGTATACACATTCATGTAAACAGATCACAACAGTGTACTTGTATCTAATGGATTCAAAAAAATAACCCATGTGCGGTGTCTGAAAGAAACGTCAATTGTTAATTGAAATCGAGATGATGGTGTTTGGGGAAGATGACTTAGTATATTGAACGGCGCAAACCAGTGTATCATTTGCATAACAAAACATCTAACGCACAATGATTCAAGAGATAATTATCCGATTTCTTTGTTTACAACGATAGATAAATGATTGATCAATACTTTTTTGAAGGATTATTATACAAAAAGGAATATTTTTTTTATTGATGAACGTGAATCTCGACGTGAATTGATGGATTGGGATTCTGCATTGAACGTGGATGGAATTTTAAGTACTTGTAACCAGATAAAATCATGTTAGAAATCGTAAAATATGTGTTAAAATATAAATAGGCATTTACATACCCTTCAAAAATGGAACGATTTATTATTTTATACATTTGCCGTTATTATCAACACGATACGAAATATTTTAGTGAGTTATTATAAAGTCTTAATAAAAGTGTCGTACATATCCTTCAATTCGCTGCCTTACATTGACTGTGGCATAACTCAAAAATTATGAAATTTGGTTTTGTTGTACAAAAAGACTAAAAATTTCCTTTATTTCTTTTCCCTGTAAAATGGCACATAATGATTCAGTACTATTTTTACATTAAAAATATTTCAATAATAATTATTTATCATTTCCATATTTGCAATTTAATGAAATCAAAACATTAAAAGCTCTGTCCTGTAAAACTAGAGATTTTTGACTTATGCCACTGTCAATGTAAGGCAGCGAATTATAGAATTCCATAGGGGGTATATTAGTTTTGATACATAGTTTGTAACATAGAGAAATAATTTAGCTAGATATACCTTAAAGTATATGGATCGACTCAGAATCGAGCTGAGTCGATTTAGCCATGTCTGTCCGTCCGTCCGTCCGTCCGTACGTCACAGTTTTTGTGCCTTATATTTAGAATGATGAAATTTGGTACACGTGCTCTTTGTTGCTCCCAGCAGAACAAGTGTACAATTTTTTGAAATCCACCCACTGCCACGCCCCTTTTTAGAAAAAATAAGGAATTTTAAAAAAGTGTTTGAAGAACATATTTAGAGAATCGCAAAATCTATATATCGTCTATACAAAGTTTTTTGCCACTCCCACTTTTTGGGGGCGATTTCATAAAAAAAACTTTTTTGGTACATTTTTAAAATATTTTAAAAAACTTTCGATGCACGATCATTGGCTATGATAATATCAGTATTTCGTCTATACATCATTTTAACCCACGCCTACTTTTTGGGGGCGTTTCCTTACAAAAACCATTTGTATACCCAACCCCATTGTGTATGCAATAGATAACGTTGTTCTTTGTCGAACCATAAAAGATTTTTATAAATTGTAAGAGCAATATCTTGTGTAAACGTCATTTTCTATATTTCATTAAATAAAGCCCACAATTTGGGGATACAAATTTTAAGGATGGGATGGGATAGGGAATTCAACGATCCGCAGAGTGTATTGTCACCTTCTCATATGTTTTTTAGCCAAAACGTAAGGAATTTTATAAAAGTGTCTGTGCAGTATATTTAGACAATCCTAATATTTATATTTCGTCCATACAAAGTTTTTTGCCACGCCCACTTTTTGGGGCGTTTTTTTTAGTAAAAAACGCTTTTTGTCCAAATTTTAAAAAGTTAGAAGAAACTTTTGATGCAAATACTTCCGTAATGATATAATAAACATTTTGTCTATAGATCATTTTCACCTTATAGATGTCTATAGATCATTTTCATCTTACAAAACTAATTTGTATACCCCATCCCAAGGCAATAGAAATACATTGTTTTTTGTCGAACCACAAAAGGTTTTGATAAACTGTCTGAACTGTCTGTTGCGACAATGTCATTTTCTGTATTTCATAGCCATAAAGCCTACATTTTGAGGATATTAATTTTAAGGATGTGATGGGAAAGCGTATTCAACAATCCGCACAGCGGATTGTAGCCTTCTCATATGTTTTTGCACGATTTTTTATACTTTATCCCATAGGGGTATATTAGTTTGAAATTTGGTAAATAGACTCCTTGTAGAACGAAGCAGAACAAGTGCAAACATTTTTAAAATCCGCCCATTGCCACTCCCTCTATTCAGTTATACATTGTTTTTGGCAAAACGCTTGAGTTTTGAAAACATATCCCAATAGTATCCGAATATTTAGACAATCATACTAACTATATTTCATCAATATATAATATTTCAAGAATAATACTATGAACATATATAGACGAAATATATCATTTTGAGCCACGCCCAATTTCGGGAGCGTTATTTAAAAAAACGATTTGTAAGTGTGATAACTTAAAAATTTTGTCTATTTATCATTTGTCATCATTTGATCTTGCGCTACAAACAAAAAAAAAACTTGGTTAGTTGACAGGACGACAGCATGTTTGTTCGTCGTTTATTACGGCGTGTGATTTGACTTCGAACGGACCTGTATATCTTCTTCTATTTATGCAAAGGGCTACTTAGCATTTATGTTGATAAGTTTCCTGGAATAATTAAATAAAGTACTTGAAAAAAGTAACGAAGATGCGAAAGCAAACGAAGCCTAGGGTAGCACAAAAGCGGAAACCCAAGCAGTTTTTTATTTTCCTGAGAAGTATTTTGTTGTCTGGTTAAACGTTTAATTTTTAATTAGACATCAGGATGCAAAAAATACCATGAAAAAGTACACAAAATCGTTAAGCCCAGAGAGATGTTTCTTGGGCAACTTAAATGTTTCTATGTGATGATGCGGTACTTTTGGATGAACTGTGCTCGACAAAAGTTTTTCAATCTTTCCACTTATCGGTTGTATTTTTGTTGAGTAATAAAAATCTAGACTGTGTTAGCTGAGGCGAGAAATGTGTTAGATTGGATAGTTTTAAGTGCAATTATTTCATATGCGTAAGACTAACTGCAATTGTTGTATCTGCTTAAAATATTCTAGTATTATTAAAATCATGCTGATAGCAATTACTATAATTAACACTTTTGTACATGTGCTTTTGTATAAAATGCTCTGCCGAATTGTCTAATGTGAATGATTTTTTTTTATGTTGCGAGGATAGCGAATGAAGGAGACAACACTAGTGCGAACTTTATTAACTGTATCGAGATGTTGATGTCGTACAAAAGAACACATCGACTTTAAGAACGTCTGAATAGAAATGCTCCAAGGAAGACCGAGCTTCCGGTTAAAGAATCAATCTATCGCCGTTGCCAGGACGATTGGACTCTTGCACAAGATCTAAGTGGATGGAGGAGAAGCTTGTTAAGTAAGATAGTACTATCTCAAATTTTGAATTTTATTCTCCTAAACATCATAATTTGTATGATAACGAAGAGTTTTTGGAAAAAAATGGCCTGCAATTATGTTACAAACATTACGGTTAGTCTTTGTATTTATAAAGTTGAATCCAAATCATTATCAAGTCATTGGCGCTGTAAAAAAAAATATTATACCAAAAGTAACGCATCCAAGAAACTCCTAACCGACGCACCAACTGACAGGCAAAATTGCATGAAACAATGATAAGTTTGATTAAAAACATATGAGAATAGTACAATCCCCTGTGCGGATCGTTTAATACCCTATCCCATCCCATCCTTAAAATTAATATCTCCAAAAAGTGGGCTTTATTAGCCTATAATATAGAATATGTCACAACACATTGTTCAAACAGTTTATCAGAATCTTTTGTTGTTTGACAAAACACATCGTTTTCCTCCTACATATGGCTTTGGGGTAGGGTATACAAACGGTTTTTGTAAGAAAACGCTCTCAAAAAGTGGACGTGGGCTAAAATGATCTATGTACGAAATGTTTATATTAATATTACTAACTATTCTGCATCAAAATTTTTTTCGAAAATTTTAAAATTTGACCGTAAAACGTTTTTTATTAAAAACGCCCCCAAAAAGTGGGCGCGGCAAAAAACTTTATTTGAATGAAATATAGATATTACGATTCTCTAACTATGTTTCTCAGACACTTTTTTTAAAATTCCTTATGGTTTAGCCAAAAAACACGTTTTTCTGAAAAAGGGGCGTGGCAGTGGGCGGATTTCAAAAATTTTTACACTTGTTCTGCTGGGAGCAGCAAAGAGCACGTGTACCAAATTTCATCCTTCTAGCTCAAAATTTAAGGCCCAAAAACTGGTGACGGACGGACGGACGGACGGACGGACAGACATGGCTAAATCGACTCAGCTATCGATTCTGAGTCGATCCATATACTTTGAGGTATATGTAGCTAAATTATTTCTCTATGTTACAAACTATGTATCAAAACTAATATACCCCTATGGGATAGGGTATAATTACAATACCATGTTTGTATGACAAACAAAATATCTAAACTAATTCCGTGTAGCAGGAAAACCAGAAGATATCCATTTGAGGGGCGGGCGTATGGTAATCAGAAGCCTAGCTCTAGGGAATTCACTATAGATTATTTCCCAAGCAGGAACGCGAGTTGTGCGTACGACAGTTATACAAAAACAGTAATTGTGATTTTTTTTGCCACTTGAATGATGGGCCATGCATGTCCCTCAATCGAAAATGGCTCAATAAGTTTATTAAAACGTGGAGAGTGCTAATCAGTCTGTTTGTGGCGATCCGAACCTTTCAATTCGTGAGCGCGGAAATGCTTTTAGTTTGCATAGATTATCATCACGCCGTATTTTGCGCAAAAAATGAAGCCCTATATGAAATATAGAAGAATTATAGCTCCAGATATCAGAGTAATGAATGACTTCGTAAACCAGGCAATTGGTCGCTTTTCAACGTTTACCAGATCTTTTTTTCGGATGAAGACTATTTTCATCTTAATGGACACGTACCTAAGCAGAACTTCCGCTACAGGAGTGCAACGAATCCGAAATCCCTTCATTCGGGTAAAGTGATCGACCGATTATCGGTCCTTATAGGTATATAGGAAGATGAAAAGGGACGTGAAGTTACAGTGCATTCAGAGAGTTACACTAAGGTTAACTTTTACGAACGGTTCTTTCAACCGATAACGAATGCACGGTTAGGTTATCCTGAGAAATCTGTAACCACTCGGTGGGCTAACGACATTTAACCCATGTTTTCCTGGAATGTTTGTTATACCCTATCCCATAGGGGTATATTAGTTTTGATACTTAGTTTGTAACATAGAGAAATCATTTAGCTACATATACCTCAAAGTATATGGATCGACTCAGAATCGCTAGCTGAGTCGAATAAACCATGTCTGTCTGTCCGTCCGTCCGTCCGTCTGTACGTCACCGATTTGTAGGCCTTAAATTTTGAGCTAGGATAATGAAATTTGGTATATGGGATCCTCGCCCGTGCCTACAGAACAAGTGTAAAAATTTTTGAAATCCGCCCACTGCCACGCCCCCTTATAAGATAAACTCAGTTTTTTGCCAAACCGTAAGGAATTTTAAAAAAAGTGTCTGAGAAGCATATTTAGAGAATCGTATTATCTATATTTCGTCAATACAAAGTTTTTTGCCACGCCCACTTTTTGGGGGCGTTTTCCATAAAAAAAAAACCTTTTTTGGCCAAATTCGAAAATTTTTGATGCAAAATCATTGGTAGTATTAATATGAACATTTCGTCAGCAGACAATTTTAACCCACGCCCACTTTTTGGGGGCGTTTTTTTACAAAAACC
This sequence comes from Rhingia campestris, assembly GCA_932526625.1. Lineage (NCBI taxonomy): Eukaryota > Metazoa > Arthropoda > Insecta > Diptera > Syrphidae > Rhingia > Rhingia campestris. The sequence continues at coordinate 136,660,479 of OW052182.1, read as the reverse complement.
ATTTGTATGCCCTACCCCAAGGCATATGCAATACAAAAACGTGGTTTTTTGTCGAACCATAAAAGAATTTAATAATCCTTCGGAACAATATGTTGTAACAACGTCATTTTCAATACTTTCAATACCATAAAGACCATCCCCAAAAGGATATCAATTTTAAGGATGGGATGGGATAGGGTATTAAACGATCCGCACAGCGGATTGTAGCCTTCTCATATGTTTAATAATTGGTTTTGAGATTGTGTAGATATTACTTTTACGTGACATTCACAGAACGTGCAAATTCGGTGAATTAAACGTGTGCTACTAAGAAAATGATAAGTAGGTAATTACATAATGATAAATATTACGCAAAATGGAGTGAGTAAATTTCTATTTTTGAGTATTCAAAATCTTTATTTACCTTCATAGTACATAGTTTAAAAATGCAGTTTATTTGGAAATTGCAATTGAGGTTCGTTATATCAAACAATAACAAAATTAACCCACAGAATGAAATTGACAAATAAATAAATAAACTTCTTTTAAATTTCAATTTTAAATTTTTGCAATTATGATCCACTTCTATGATATACCTAAGGACTGTTTTTGCCTTTAAAATGTTTTAAGTAAACATGTAAATCAATCAGCATTTGAAAATATTCCCAGATACCTTTGAGTGAAGTATTTAATTTTAAAGATCTGGGAAAAGGAAAGCGATGTCGCCAGCACTGCATACGTAGTTGTTAATCATTATAAAACAAAATCTCAATTAATGAGCAAAGTGACACCCTAGTTGTAAAAAAATAATAAATTATTAAGAACTCACCTTATTCCGAACATTAAATAAATCCCAGCTGCAAGACAGTTTTCTTATCCTATTTATGTATCTTAATAATCCCAATACTATGATGTCTATGTATACATCCGCGTTATCCACTTGTAATTTCCAAAAAAGCACATAATTTATGTTGAAATTTCTGATTTTTTTTTCTCTTAAATTTTCAATTTTATTTCCACTGGCACTATGACACACGCATGTCATTTAAGGAACATCGCTGCTTCACATACCTATATAAATCAAATAATGATTTCTCTATAATTTAAAATCAAAACACTTTGCTACAACAACCAATCTTGCACAATCACAATAGATATTCTTTTGCCGACAAAAACACGTCGGAAAACAAAAACAAAGAAATGCATCCAACAATAATTTCCCAGCATACAGCACTTGTATCCTACTCCAGGGGTATTTTAAACACACTATATTGCCACTTAATGCAACGCCAACCCACCAGTAATTTTCAACCTGTCGAACATTGTGACAATCAACAAACAACCCACCCTAGAAAATTGATGAATTCGCGTGTGCAATTATCCTAAGTTGCTGCGGTTAATATATAGCGCGGAGTTAAACGCTGTATCAACACATTTGATATGGTGTCAAGTGAACAATGCACATGATTTGTCTCGTTAATCCTTTGATAAATTCACCATCGACCAGTATAATATTTCATCAAACAGTGTGAAGTCAAAAACGCAAACAAAATTCCATCGGACAAAAAACAACACACCCTTACCGAATAACGGCCAATTCAGAACTGCCACAGCCACTACCACTACACTGTTCAACACAGCGCTCCTCTCCCCATCTGTTGAAATCATGCTCATTTCTCATTGCTCATCTGCAACTCTGCAAGACTGCAATTCGGCTTCGGCAGTTCGGCATCGGCATACTCACCACACCATCACAGCGCTCAGCGCTTAACCTAAGCATTTAAGCAAGCCTTTGCCTGAAGCGCTGAATCCTATATATGTACAATCAAAGATTATGAATTCTATATAGAATTATAGAATTCATAATCGTTGGTACAATCTACAATGTACCTCGATATCAGTAGTCAATACTCAATACTCAATAGTAATACACCTGTACTCTTTATGTTTTGTCTATCGTGAGAGAAAGAGAAATTCGTTAAACTAAATGGTGAATTGTGATTGTTATTGTGAATCGTATTCGTATCGTAAATATCGTATTATCATTCTATTATATAGCACACACGGATACGAGATACTGTGTGTAAATGAAAGAAAGATACACATTGAACACAGCACAGCAAGTCAGCAACTTTCGGAATTGTTCTAAATTTTCTGTTGCGTCCGACGTTTTTTATGTGTGATGTTCATACAAAATACAGGCGCTATAAAAATTGGGCACTGAATGTTTTTGCGTCAAAGTGTTTTTCCAGGCGCAGGGACATAAGTCCAGGGGTCGAATCGCGTCCTCCGAGAACGGATCGGCAATCGTACGAACAAAAATTACGTGATTCATCGTACGAACGAACGTATTGAGATTGTGTCATACGAATGCTCACGGAACGTAATTTTTAGTTTGACGTGGTAGCTGTACTAGAGTAAAATAAAAAAGGTAATAGTCTAAACTTAAAATAAATGTCATTGGGAAGTAAAATTCGGCAAAATAAAATTTGAAAAAAATCATTTTACAACATTAAATGGATTCGACGTTGTTATTTTATCTAAGTTCGTCAGACGAAATGAAAAACAATTTGGAACACAGCTAAGAGTTAGTAGCAATTGTTCAATTGAGAACTATCTCTGAAAATAATGCGCATAGTATATATATTTATAGATTTATGAAACGGGTTCACTTAAATAAAAAGGCATTTTAATATGTATTTACGAAACTTTACTTCTGTGGAAAATTATTTACCGCAGTACCTATTGTATTGCAATAAGCAGCAACACATTCTCTCTTAATGTAGGTAACCAACACATCGTCGCAGGTGTCCCATTTTTCTTCAATTTGTTTGTTAAATTTTGGTCCAATCGAAAAACATTCTCTTGAAGAAGAGCCAATTTGCTGAATAGCCTTCCTAAATTAACGAATACACCTCTAATGAATCCTTGGACGCAATACGCAGTTGTGGCTGCCTTACCATTAGTCATTGGTAACTCGTTTATAAGTCCCTCAACTGATGATTCCAATCCAATTGCTTAAATTATTAAATTATGCTCTTCGGTGAGATGCTTATCCTCATACGGTCCCACCTTTTTTTCTAATATTTATTTCTTTTTCATCTAAAATGTTCGGTCAGCGAAAACCTCTAAACAAATTAAATAATAAACCGCGACTCAATAAACTAAATGCGCTTTCCTACTTCCACGCTGTAACTTCTTTAACCTGGGGTCCTACAATATTTAATCTAGTTGTCAAGCTATCTCACATTTTTATGGATGTAGTAGCTTTGTCTTGAGTATTTGGATTCGAGTTTTTTTTGCCAAGTCCGGCGATCTCTCCATGTACTCCGCCAAGATACTCGTTGTTCTTAAAAATGTTTTTTTTTTTGTATATACATATATTAATTAATTGAAGTCTTTATATGTATTTGACAATTATAAAACATTTAAAATTATTAAACTTACATTTTTCTTCATTATTTTTCGCACCAAACAAATTACGAACACTGCAGACCTATCGTATGGCATTAAGATTGAACTTGTACGTTCAGGCATCCGTTCACTCAAGTGGTGATGCCAAATTACGTTAACGACTATCCGTTCACGTATGCGATAATACCAAATGCACACTTTACGAAAACGAGTTACTCGTTCACGGAAGTCGCGATTCGACCCCTGAATTGATTTTTCGGGACTAATGTCCCATTAAAGTGGGAAATAAGTCCTGAACTTAGTTGGGGACTTATGTCTCACTAAAGTGGGACATTAGTCCTATATTTAAAATTAAAAATGTCATGAGTATATTTGGTAAGTCTCGAAACCGAAGTAGCGAGGAGGAAAAAGTAAAAATACCCATAACGAACCTGAAAACGTTATGGGTATTTTTACTTTTTCCTCCTCGCTATTTTTACATTTTTTTATGAGTTTCAAATTGTGAAAACAAAACGCCTAAACAATCTAGTAGATATATATTTTTGTATAATTTAAAAAAGAAACAATTTTCAGACAAATTGCTAAAAACAGCACAAGAATATTTTGTTAAATTTACTAACAATACAAAATAGTTTGTAATGAATTAATTTTTATTTGATAAACTAAAAAAATTAAATAAATTTATTAATAATATCAATTTATTTTGTCAAGACTTCTTAATAATTTTCAACTCTGAGAATTGTTAATAAAACCTATTTATGTACACATCAGCTACGCAACATCGCATATGCAATCAAAAGTGTCATAAAGCCAAATCGGCCTTATGTCGCTTTGCAAAGGTCTCATATTACCAAATGCCAAAATTTGACCTTATTAAAAAAAAAAAAAACATATGAGAAGGCTACAATCCGCTGTGCGGATCGTTTAATGCCCTATCCCATCCCATTCTTAAAATTAATATCCCCAAAATATGATCTTTATGGTCATAAAGTTTAAATTATTAAATTATTTTATGGTTCGACAAAAAACAACGTTTTTCTTTGCATATGCCTTGGGGTAGGGCATACAAATGGTTTTTGTAAGAAAACGCCCCCAAAAAGTGGGCGTGGGTTAAAATGTGATGTCTATTGACGAAATGTTGGTATTAATACTGCCAATGATTGTACATCAAATTTTTTTTCGAAAATTTTAAAAATTTGACCAAAAAACATTTTTTAAAAAAACGCCCCCAAAAAGTGGGCGTGGCAAAAAACTTTATATTGACGAAATATAGATATTACGATTCTCTAAAAATGCTCCTCAGACACTTTTTAAATTTTTTTACGGTTTGGCCAAAAATACGTTTTCCTATAAAGAGGGCGTGGCAGTGGGCGGATTTTAAAATGTTTTACACTTGTTCTGGTGACTCGGACAAGGATCCTATATACCAAATTTCATTAACCTATCTCAAAATTTAAGGCCCAAAAATCGGTGACGAACAGACAGACGGACGGACGGACGGACGGACAGACAGACAGACATGGCTAATTCGACTCAGCTAGCGATTCTGAGTCGATCCATATACTTTGAGGTATATGTAGCAAAATTATTTCTCTATGTTACAAACTATGTATCAAAACTAATATACCCCTATGGGATAGGGTATAAACAGAATGTCAAACTACACACAATTTGTATGGCAATTTGAATATTTGTTAAAGCAGATGGGGAGGTCTTCTTAGTTTTTCTCAAGGCGTATATTTGCTAAAATAATTATGTTTGACATAAGTCCTGAATTAATTTTTCCGGACTTATATCCCACCTTAATGGGACATTAGTCCTGAAAAATCAATTCAGGACTTATGTCTTCGGGACTTATGTCCCTGCGCCGTTTTTCCAGCCTAATTCAGTAGAAAGTAGTTGAGTAGTGTATTAAATATAGGCTTAGTAAAAGTAAATACGTGAAGGCTTTATTGAGCGTAGAATGATCCGATTTAGGTCAAATATGCGCCGCTTTGTTTGATAACTTCTTGCCATTTTGAAGGTAATTCTATAATGCCTCTCTTTTAGAAGCTTACGTCCCTATTGGAAGAAATCTGCGGAGCTTCTAGTGAGTCACTATCGATTGACCGTTTTTTCTGTTTTATATGCTATGATACGGGGTTATAATTGAAACAGAAACTGTAGAGAAAAACGAGCAATGTAAAGAATGTTTTAGGATTACTTCATTTAGACTTCCTTAGTCACCAGAATGCAAAAACGAACAGAGTGAAGAAGTGCTGCGACATTTGACAGGATGAAAACAATTCATGAAGTTGACAGCTGTGAGTTAAGGTATAGCTACATTGACTCTTATACCATCAACAAAAACAAATGAGAAGGCTATAAATCCACTGTGCGGATCGTTGAATACACTATCCCATCCCATCTTATCTTTTAACTAATTTCCCCAAAAAGTGGGAGTGGCAAAAAACTTGATTGTCTACATATGTTTTTCTTAACAGGGGGCGTGGCAGTAGGCGGATTTCAAAAATGTTTACACTTGTTCTGTTGGGAGCAACAAAGAGCACGTGTACCAAATGTCATACTTCTAGCTCAAAATTGAAGGCCTAAAAACTGGTGACGTACTGACGGACGGACGGATAGACATGACTAAATCGACTCAGCTAGCGATTCTGAGTCGATCCATATACTTTGAGGTATATCTAGCTAATTATTTCTCTATGTTACAATATATATCTAAAAACTCATACACCCCTATGGGATAGGGTATAAACATATGAGAAGGCATCCGCACTGCGGATCGTTGAATACCCTATCCAATCCTATCCAAACTTTAAAACTAATATCCCCAAAAAGGTGGCGTGGACAACAACTTCATTGGGATAAAATAAGAAAATGATATTTTGACAACATACTGTTCACACAGTTGATCAAAATCTTTTATGGTTCGACATATGCTATGGGGTTAGGCATAAAAATCGTTTTGTTAAGAAAACGCCCCAAAAAGTGGGCGTGGGCTAAAATAATCAAAAGACTAAATGTTCATGTTAATATTACCAATGGTGTTGCATCAAAAGTTTTTTAAAATGTTTTAAAATTTGACTGAAAGGGTTTTTTTTTTAATGAAAACGCCCCTAAAAAGTGGGTGTGGCAAAAAACTATATATAGACGATAGATAGATATTGAGATTCTGTAAATATGCTGCTCAGACACTTTTAAACTTTTAAACTTACGGTTTGACTAAAAACTACGTTTTTCTGAAAAGGCGGCGCGGCAGTGGGTGGATTTCAAAAATGTTTGCACTTATTCTGCTTCGTCTGCCAGAGAGTCTATACACCAAATTTCAACACTTTAGCTCAAAATTTAAGGCCCAACAAATCGGTGACACACAGACGGGGGGCGTGGCAGTGGGCGGATTTCAATAAAATTAAAATTTGACTGGAAAAAAATGGGCGTTGCAAAAAACTTCAAATATATATTAAGTTTGTCTTAATATGTTCTTCAGAAACATTTTCAATATTCCTTACAGTTTAGCCATAAACTACGTTTTTATAAAAAGGAGGAGTGGCAGTACACGGATTTCAAAAATGTTTACACTTGTTCTGGTGGCACGGACAAGGATCCTATGTACCAAATTTCAATATCCCAGCTCAAAATTTAAGGCCCAAAAATCGGTGACGAACAGACGGACGGACAGACATGGCTTAATCGACTCAGCTAGCGATTCTGAGTCTATCCATATACTTTGAGGTATGTGTAGCTAAATTATTTCTCTATGTTACAAACTATGTATCAAACTAATATACCCCTATGGAATAGGGTATAAACATATGAGAAGGCTACAATCCGCTGTGCGGATCGTTGAACACCCTATCCCATCCTATCCTTAAAATTAATATTCTCAAAATGTAGGCTTTATGGCGATGAAATACAGAAAATGACATTGTCGCAACATAGCTATGGTTCAGACAGACAAAAAACAATGTATTTCCATTGCTAATACCTTGGGATGGAGTATACAAATTGTTTTTGTAAGAAACGCCCCCAAAATTTAAGCGTAGGTGAAAATGATCTCCAGACAAAATGTTTATCATATCATTGGGGATGTATTTTTCAAAATTTTGTTCGAACTTGTTGTGAGTCAGGGTCGGCCACAGAGGCATCTTCTATGGAGGTGAGGAGGGCGCGGTACGTCGGACGGGGTAGTTCTTGCCCACTCACCACGCATCACCTGCTCAACAAACGTTTTATCTCGTACCAAATCAAAAAAGAAAAAAAAAAGAAGAAAGTTACGTTTCTCTGACATCGGACGGACCAGTAAGAATAGATCAAAAGGGAGAAAGAGAGAAAGAAAAGAATAAAACACTACTCAAAAACTTATGCCACCACATACCGGTGAGAAAAGTGGGAACTCATCGCGAATCTAAACCGCCGGACAAATGAGCTTAAACCATAGCTACTCCAATGTATGGCTTAAGCTACGAGTTTTACCGCGTTTACCCTAACCGCTCTACTACTGTTCCCTATGTCTCTCACCTATAAAAGGTTCGCTAGACCTTCGAGATACGCCTGATATTGTTGGCAAGAGATGGCCATCCCAACCTTGTGTCCCGCGACACTACCGAATGCTATCATCCTGGCCGAATTTGCGAGTGATAGCCCCTAACTTCTCTCCCCAGTCAAAACTAGTTAGTAGTCATAATCGTAGTATAAGTTTCGTCGTGTTAAGTTTCGTCCCAAAACACACACACCAATCGCGAAAGAAAACCTTTAACCGCACATCGCAATTAGGTTAAACCATGAAAAAAGGAGAGAATCAATAACTTCATTCAGATTCGTGCCACCTTTATTTAAAAGAAAATATCCTAACTTATCTTTACTTAACTCTAAAAAAACGAGTGGTGGGTGCACGACTGGGTCGTACGCAACTTTCTCTTTCACAGCAAGTTGGGCGTTAGATCATATCATAAGCATTTTGATTATTGAGGCTAAAATGATATAAATAATGTCGAAATGTATTTATACGAATGTTTACACCGAATTTTGAAATAATCGATGTCAATGTGAATAATAATGATTTTCCGTTATTGGCCAAAACTGAAAATTCCGGTTAGTGATAGTTGGGCTAAAACTAATTATGTGGAATTGCTTCAAGCTGTAATAGTAGTATATATATTAAATTTCATTCAATTTGACATAATAGTTTGCGAGAAATTATCAATTTTCCTTATATGGCCTGAATGACAAAATCCGTTATATGGATATTCTCGAAAAAACTGGGTATGCAGTTTTGTTGAAGCTAATATGGTTATGGTATATATAAAGTTTAATCAAAATCGTTAGAGCCGTTTTCGAGAAAATTGAGGTTATGTGTAATTTTTATATGGCAGGTACCGTTATTAACATGGCTAAAAGAAAACAAAAAAAATGGCCTAGAATTATGACCAAAACGAGCTTGGATACGAAGTATGAAGAAAATCGGCCTAGCCGTTTAGGCTGGGGAGACCATTACGGACAGACGGACCGACGGACGGAATTCCAAAAACCACTTTTTTAGGCTCCGCTATCATCGTAATGTTAGAATCAATCAAAATCTCGAGGTCGAAAATTTTCACGAAAACAATATCTTTCTCTTTGTAAGAGAAAGTTAAAAAGGAATCAAAAATGAAAAGGAAACTAAAACTGAATGAATAAAAGGAATGAAAGAAAACTAGAAACTGTGCTAAACAAAAATATTCAAAAATATGGTAAAAAATAATATAAAAAAAATTAAACTTACGATTTTATCAGTCACCCGAAGTTCTGCCGTCAGCACTGGAAGAAGACTCTGTTGGGAATTACCAATTGGCATTACTCGCGCACAAAAACCGTTGAGCACAGTGCATAAAAAAATCCCTAACCTTACTTATTTTACTATTAAATATTCGCAAATTCAAATTAAATCAAAGCTAAAATAAACTAAATATTAATTAGGCACACTTCTGTACAATCTCCACAATACTCTGTGTCATCGAGCCGATTTATTTCTTTGCTATTTACATTGTTTACAATTTATTAATTCTACCTTCTATTAATTGTTCATTGGCAACACCAATTTCCAGAGCACTGCACATCATTTTTGGAGACCTCTTCACGTATCGTATGTCGATCGTATGTCGATGTCTCACACACACACGCATATTACCCTTTTTTCTTTTTCCCACTGCAACACAGTTTAGTCGACAATTCATACATAGATTCCGTTCTCAACGGGTCGATCTTCGTGACGAATTTAAGAACTTGGGGAATTTGTTGGAGTGATTTGCAGTTGTCCGCCTTATTTTGGATATTGCGTGTGTGATTGCAGTGGAAATTGTTGCTGCCAATCGGTCTGCCCTTTTGGTTTGTCACCTTATGTAAGTTACCTCTTTTAAATTGTATGAATTTAATATTTTGTAATAAGAATATTTTTGCAGAAAATAAAATCTCTTTAATACGGTGAGATATTTGTTTGGGTGGAGTAAGGGAGTTTCCAGCCAGTGCGCAACATCATTTTATTTTATAAGGAGCGGTTCCATTTGCTGTGGTAATCGTTTTTTTTTTTGTTTGGGATAGCTGAGTTTGCCGTGGTGATCTTTTCTGGATTAGGTGAGAATTTTTGTGGTTAAGATGGCAGGAAATAAACGCAGTTGCAGTGCAGACAAATGTCGCAAGGCGGATACAAAGTTGATGGTGTGCTGCGAGACATGAAAGCGCTGGTGGCATTATTCTTGTGCTGAATTCAACCCAAGTCTCTATGACACAGCCACTCCTTGGTTTTGTGGTGAGAGTTCGTGTCGGGCACCAGTTGAAGTTGAAGAAGTTCCCGCCATTGTGGAGTCACCAGTCGAATAATATAACGCTGCGGCCGGTACCTCTATTCAATATGATCTTGAGGGTACCCTGGATGTTCTGATGGAAGCTGCTGCTGTAGCTCAGGCATCTGCTGTTCAAAAGGACCTGGAACTGGTTGCCTTGCGGAGTGAACTGGAGGAAATTAAGCTGAAATTGTTAAGTGCAGAAGTGCCCGTTCCGCCGCCGGTTGCCGCTGTTGATAAGCCCAGCTCTGGTCGCCCAATTGTTAGGTTTTCTAATGAAAGGTACCAACCAGAGAGAATGGCCCTACTTTGAGGATTTAAAAAATCAACTACAACCGAGGGCAACTATAATGGAAAGGAAAACGTCGCTCGTCTACGTAAGGCTTTGAAGGGTGAAGCTTATCAGTTGGTGAGTGACCGTCTCAAGTATTCTTCTGATGATGTGGCAATAATGGACTCCTTGCGAGCTATCTTTGGATGCGCTGTTAGTGCATGGTCTTACTTCGGATCTTCTCAAGCTTCCGCCTTTGAAGTCTAAGTGCGATCCCAATCTGCATTTATGGGCGGTCAAGGTCAGCGGTTTTGTAGCCGACATCAAGTCAATGAAACGAGATGACGATCTTTCCAACGGTTATGTGCTCACCGATATTTCCTGCAAGTAAGGTGCCAGTTTGTATCAGGAGTGGCGGAGGAAGCAAGCATCACTCCATCGTGTCTCATTACAAGACCTCGCGGATTTTCTTACTGCGAAGGTGATTGATCTACCTCCGGACCTGGTTAAACCGCTGGAGTTCGCGACTGGTAAAAAAGCTCAAATATTCTCAAAGTCATCCCATCGTGTGCTGACACATCAACCGACAACTTCTCAGGTGGAAAAGATTATCGGCAGTATGTGTGGCCGCAAAAAACATACGATAGTGCAATGTGAAGAGTTCAAGATTTTGACAGCAGAGCAGAGGTTAGCTTTTGCACGAGAGAAATTGATTTGCTTCGCTTGTTTGGATACTACGCAACACGACTGGAGGGCTTGTGCGAAGAAGCGGACTTGTGGTCTAAATGGTTGTGCTGGGCGACACCATCAGCTTTTACATTCTGCGTTTCCGAAGGATAAGATGTTGAACGTTGCCGCTGAGCCTTTCGAACCTAAACCAAATTTCAATTCTGCGCATGTCCACGCTAAGCTGCCGATTCTGTTCAAAGTCGTGCCCATCCGAATTCATGGAAACCACAATCAATTCGTGGACACCTTTGCGTTCCTAGACGATGGTTCGTGTCTAACTATGTTTGAAAAGGAGCTTTTTGATGAACTCGGTTTGGATGGTACACCGGAGGAGCTAACACTTCAATGGACTAAAGGACTTTCTCGAGTTGAGGACGCTATTCGAACCAATTTGACTGTTTCTGGGGTAAGCAGCCGTAAGCGCCATCTCCTGAAAGGGGTGTACACAGTGAATAGTTTGGGACTTCCCAGCCAGTCGGTCGATGTCACTGCATTAAAGGCTCTGTATCCACATCTACGTGGGCTTCCACTAACGGACCTCCTCAATGCTAAGCCGCGTATTTTAGTAGGGCTCGATCAGGCTAAGTTTTTGCTGGGACATGGTCAACGTCATGGCAAAGACGAAGAGCCATGTGCGTTAAAGACCTTGCTAGGTTGGATCGTTTACGGTCAATCCGCTCCAACGGTCAGAGCATCCTGTTTTCATCAAGTAGCCAGGCCCGCTATGCATCTTTCGTTTCATGATGCAATAAAGGGAGAAGACGAGTTGCATGATCTGGTTAAGCGTCATTTCTCTACCGAGGAGTTTGGCGTCATGGCCCCGAAAGGTGATTTAGTGAGCAGAGAAGTTAGCCACGCTATGGAATTAATGGAGCGGACTTTGAGACTAGTGGATAGCCGTTACGAGATTGGGCTGCTGTGGGACTCGGACAACGTTCAACTTCCTGACAGCTACCCTATGGCTTTGAATCGTCTCATCAGTTTGGAAAAGTCGCTGAAGAGGAAACCGCATCTGTTAGAATGGAAGAACAATCATATGGTCGAGTTGCTGTCCAAAGGCTATGCGAGAATCGCTACTGAGGAGGATTTGAACCGAAAGTGGCCTCGCGTTTGGTATGCCCCTACCTCTATCGTCGAAAATCCCAATAAATCTCCTTCGAAGCCTAGAGATGTTGCGGATGTAGCGGCAAAAGTTAGAGGCGTCTCACTAAACACCCGTTTGTTGAAGGGTCCGGATAACCTCGTTCCTCTTCATGCAGGCCTCTTCAAATTTGGCGAGCGAAAGGTGGCTGTTAACGCTGATGTAAAGGAAATGTTTCACCAGATCCGCATCAAGGAGGAAGATCAACAGTGCCAGCGTATCTTGTGGAGAAACGGAGATAGTTCCAGACAACCCACTATATACATCATGGAGGTCATGATGTTCGGACCTAGGTGCTCTCCTACATGTTCCCAGTTCGTCAAGAACCACCACGCTAATCTTTTCAAAGACGAGTACCCAGAAGCTGTTGACGGATTGGTTAATCGTACCTACGTCGACGATTACTTCAACAGTCATGATACAGTTGAACAGGCGGTTGCTGTTACTTGCGATGCTATTCGGATCTGCAAGTCTATGAGTTTCAACCTCGTGAACATTCAATCATATAGTCGTGAGCTTCTTTCGCAAGTTCCGGAGAGTCACGTCAACGCGAAGCTAGTAAGTGTTGATCCAGCCGAGAGTGAAAGCTTCATCGCCAAAGTTCATTTAGGCTCTCAGATGATGGGCTGCTCGACAAAATGTTACGACCGGATTTCAATATTTCCAAGCGCGAAATCCTCAGAACGATTATGAGAGTTTTCGATCCGCTAGGGCTCATCTCTTTGTATATTATCCGTGGTCGGATCGTCCTGCAGAAAATTTGGCGGGAAGGATTTGATTGGGACGAACCAGTATCTAACCTTTTAGGAACTCAGTGGGTGGACTTTGTCAAAGAACTGAAGAACATCGAAAATCTCAAGATTCAGCGTCGATATATGTCATGGGCTCCGAACGTATCAAAGGTGAGCCTCGTTGTGTTTGTGGATGCATCAGAAAAGGCGTTCGCTGCTGTAGCCTATCTGCGATTTGACCGTAGTGACTTAGTCGAGGTCTCACTGGTCATGGCTAAGGCGAAGGTTGCCCCAGTTGAAAAGTTATCTATTCCGAGACTAGAACTACAAGCTGCTGTCCTCGGCGTTCGTATCATGTCTACGATCAAGTGCTCACACACAATAAGGATTGATGAGGTGCTCCTTCTCTCCGATTCTAAGACTGTCCTGTCATGGATCAACTCTACGACTTTTAAGTTTCCTTCCTTTGTTGCGGTGCGAGTGGGAGAAATTTTGGATTCATCTTCTCCTCGTCAATGGTTCTACGTTAAGACTGCTGACAACGTTGCAGATTATGGCACTAGGTGGAGTGATTCATCGATGGGGAACCACAATGTTAGATGGTTCACTGGTCCCGCTTTCCTAAGAAGTCCTTTCACGGAGTGGCCCGTAACAGCGAGCAAGCCATTTAAAATTCGAGAAGACATCGAAATTCCTGAAAAAAGCCTCATGGTTCACACAAGTAAAGTCAAGCTCAGTTTTGCTACATTCTACGTGCTGTCACCGCGGTTTCAGTCGAGGTGGTCTTCTTCGGTCAGAGTCATCGCTTTCCTACTTCGCTTTAAGGATATCCTTCGAAAGAAAACTACCGATAAAGAAGCATTCATCAGCCCGAATGAGTTTCGTCGCGCAGAAGATTGGTTGTTTCGAAAAATTCAACACGATGCTTTCCCTGTTGAACTCAAGTCATTGCGAGAGGGGAATTCGGTTGGCAGTTCCAGCTCTATACTCAGTTTTTCACCGTTTCTTGATCACGAAGTTACAATCCGTATGAGCTCGAGAGCTCAAAAGGCAGCGTGTTCGTATGCATCCCGCAATCCAGCTATACTTCCGAAGAACCATCCGCTAGTAGATCTCCTGGTGCAACATCATCACGACCGTAATCTTCATGTCAGAACAGCATCCATAATCTCCGAGATACGTGAGCGTGCTTGGGTCATCAGCATTCGAGGAGTGGTGCAGAGGATTAAGGCAAGGTGCAATATGTGCAAACGTCTCAGAGCTCAACCCGTGATGCCGATGATGGGTCAGCTTCCGGTAGCGCGTTTATCTTTCGATTCTAGACCTTTCACGCATGTTAGTGTTGATTGCTTCGGTCCTCTGCTCGTCAAATTCGGAAGAGGAACCGTGAAAAGATACGGCATGATTTTTACTTGTCTTACCTTCCGAGCAGTACAAATCGAGCTGCTAAATGATCTCAGCTTAGACCAATGTTATATGGCATTGCGACGTTTCCTTATAAATCGAGTAGTCACCCGGTTCTTGTACAGTGACAATGGTCTTAATTTCGTGGGCACGAAAAACCTTCTGGAGAAAGATGTCAAGGAGATGGAGTCGGCCTTAAGTGAGCATGCAGCAAAGTACGACGGAGTTCTTTGGCGATTTATCCCTGCCTAATCTCCGTGGATGGGTGGAGCCTGGGAACGTCTCATTCACTCAATCAAGATTAGTATTGAATTTATACTTAGAGGGGTGGTCCCACGTGAAGATGTACTTCGTAATGCCCTCATTGAAGCACAGGATCAAATCAATCGTCGTCCTCTTACCCACGTCCCAGTCGACCCCGAGGATCCTATGCCACTTACTCCAAACTCGATGCTATTCGGTGAGGGAGATCGAGATGTTACGGCCCCGGTATATTCTACGAAAAAGATGGTTTTAGCAAGCTGTACGGTCGGCGATCTCAACATCTGATGTCACAATTCACCAAGCGCTGGTACAGTGAGTATCTCCCTGAAATAACGAGAAGGTCGAAGTGGCATAAGGACACAAAGCCAGTTGAAGTCGGCGACGTAGTAATTCTCATCGAACCCAACGAGATTCGCTCAGCTTGGCAATTGGGTAGAATCGTCAAGGTTTTCCCGGGTGCGGATGGGGTAATTCGCACAGCTCATATTCGGCTATCTAGCGGCGCTATAAAGCTGAAGAGATCAGTCGGTAGGCTCGCTGTTTTAGATTTAGAGTCTTCAACCTAGCAGTTTCAGACGGCCCCCGCAATGTCATCGAGCCGATTTATTTCTTTGCTACTTACATTGTTTACAATTTATTAATTCTACCTTCTATTAATTGTTCATTGGCAACACCAATTTCCAGAGCACTGCACATCATTTTTGGATACCTCTTCTCGTATCGTATGTCGATCGTATGTCGATGTCTCACACACACACCCATATTACCCTTTTTTCTTTTTCTCACTGCAACACAGTTTAGTCGACAATTCATACATAGATTCCGTTCTCAACGGGTCGATCTTCGTGACGAATTTAAGAACTTTGGGAATTTGTTGGAGTGATTTGCAGTTGTCCGCCTTATTTGGGATATTGCGTGTGTGATTGCAGTGGAAATTGTTGCTGCCAATCGGTCTGCCCTTTTGGTTTGTCACCTTATGTAAGTTACCCCTTTTAAATTGTATGAATTTAATATTTTGTAATAAGAATATTTTTGCAGAAAATAAAATCTCTTTAATACGGTGAGATATTTGTTTGGGTGAAGTAAGGGAGTTTCCAGTCCAGTGCGCAACACTCTGCAACTGCCGTTTCTACTCCTGAGGCTAACCCACGCTGCTCTATATACAGCAGTGCTGTATCGCTGTGGTTGGTCCCAATGAGCACCCCTTTGTCACTTTGCGACACAACTATGGTCTTTGTTGGTTCACTATTACACTTTTGTGGCACAAAACTATCGCTGGGATCGGTGATCACTAGATGGTCAGAGTGGTTGTTGGTCTGTGCTTTGCCGCTTCTTGTGGACCGTTCGGCCACTCTGTCAAGCGGAACCAACCTTCGTTTCCACCACTTGACGCGCCCAAGAACTTGCTGGTGCGGATACCCACAGATGTCTTTTTCCACAGGGGAGAAGCAAATCTTAAATATTTGCCAGAAAGGTCTATAACAGAAAATGAATATCGATTTTTATACCCTATCCCATAGGGGGGTATATTAGTTTTGATTTTGATTTGAAATTTGGTATATAGGATCCTCGTCCGTGCCACCAGAACAAGTGTAAAAATTTTTGAAATCCGCCCACTGCCACGCCCCCTTTTTAGGAAAACTTATTTTTTGGCCAAACCGTAAGGAATTTCAAAAAAGTGTCTGAGTAGCATATTTAGACAATCCTAATATCTATATTTCGTTCATACAAAGTTTTTTGCCACGCCCACTTCTTGGGGGCGTTTTTAGTAAAAAACGCTTTTTGTCCAAATTTTAAAACTTTCGAAAAAAATTTTGATGCAAATACTTCCGAAATGGTAATATAAAAATTTTGTCCATAGATCATTTTCACCTACGCCCACATTTTGGGGGCGTTTTCTTACAAAAACCATTTGTATACCCCATTCCAAGGCATTAGCAATAGAAATACGTTGTTTTTTGTCGAACCACACAAGATTTTGAGAAACTGTCTGAGCAATATATTGTGACAATGTCATTTTCTGTATTTCATCGCCATAAGGCCTATATTTTGAGGATATTAATTTAAAGGATGGGATGGGATAGGGTATTCACTATTAAAATTTACGTCCCCTCCTCTGTATAACCAATTATCCACTATAGTCCAAAACTAAGTGAAATTTGTATCTTCATTATATCCTTCTATCAATTTTTGTTATGTCATAACTTACCAACAAAGTAATTTAAAACCCGCTCGCTAAAATTTTATTTTTATTTTCAAAAACCGCTTTAGCAAATCGTTGCTCGATTGTGTAAGCTACCATGTTTATTAAGCTGCCTTTGTTTAGTTAACTTTCACAAAAAACTCCTTCTTCTTCCTTTTCTATTATCTCTTTATTAAAATTGTTTGAATTAATCTATCCTCTTGAGTTGATTCGTTACGTTTGAAAAAAATGTCATCATTGTGTTAGATGAGTCAAGTCTATTACGTATCTAACCTACTAAAACTATACTACATATTGCACCTAATTACTTAATCCTATTCCTAAATCTAGTAAAGCTTTCTACCTATCTAATCTACGATCGAATTCCCAACTGTTAAACACATTCAGCCGTATTTACTAGATTTCCTTAGGCGGTCTCTCCGAGGTTGCCTAGTTAGGCATGCCTAAATATTTAAGTTGTCTCTAGGCAACATTGCCTAAATTTCTTATCTATAATCGATTTTCCTTTGCTGCCTAACTAGGCGAAGGAAGGTTATGTCAAAAGACGTAGTAGAATTTACAAATCTAGTCTAAAACATATGAGAATAGTACAATCCCCTGTGCGGATCGTTTAATACCCTATCCCATCCCATCCTTAAAATTAATATCTCCAAAAAGTGGGCTTTATTAACCTATAAAATAGAAAATGTCACAACACTTTGTTGAAACAGTTTATCAGAATCTTTTGTTGTTTGACAAAACACATCGTTTTCCTCCTACATATGGCTATGGGGTAGGGTATACAAACGGTTTTTGTAAGAAAACGCCCTCAAAAAGTGGACGTGGGCTAAAATGATCTATATACGAAATGTTTATATTAATATTACTAACTATTCTGCATCAAAATTTTTTTCGAAAATTTTAGAATTTGACCGTAAAACGTTTTTTATTAAAAACGCCCCCAAAAAGTGGGCGTGGCAAAAAACTTTATTTGAATGAAATATAGATATTACGATTCTCTAACTATGTTTCTCAGACACTTTTTATACCCTATCCCATAGGGGTATATTAGTTTTGATACATAGTTTGTAACATAGAGAAATAATTTAGCTACATATACCTCAAAGTATATGGATCGACTCAGAATCGATAGCTGAGTCGATTTAGCCATGTCTGTCCGTCCGTCCGTCCGTCCGTCCGTCCGTACGTCACCAGTTTTTGGGCCTTAAATTTTGAGCTAGAAGGATGAAATTTGGTACACGTGCTCTTTGTTGCTCCCAGCAGAACAAGTGTTAAAAATTTTTGAAATTCGCCCACTGCCACGCCCTCTTTTAAGAAAAACGTATTTTTTGGCCAAACCATAGGGAATTTTGAAAAACTTTCTGAACAACATATTTAGACAATCTGAATATCTGTATTTCGTTCATATAAAGTTTTTTGCCACGCCCACTTTTTGGGGGCGTTTTTAATAAAAAACTTTTTTTCGGTCAAATTTCAAATTTTCGAAAAAACTTTTGATGCAGAATCATTAGTAATATAAATATGAACATTTCGTCCGTAGACCATTTTAACCCACGCCCACTTTTTGGGCCGTTTTTATATAAAAACCATTTTTATACGCTACCCCATAACATATGCAGGAGAAAACCTTGTCTTTTGTAGAACCGTAAAAGTGTTTTGTAAGCAGTCTGAAGAACTTGTTGTCACTATATAATTTTTTTCTATTTTATACACGTCGTGTTTTTAGCCATGCCCACTTTTTTGGGGATTTAAGTTTTATGGATAGGATGGGATAGGGTATTCAACGATCCGCACAGCGGATTATAGGCTTCTCATATGTTTATACCCTATCCCATAGGGGTATATTAGTTTTGATACATAGTTTGTAACATAGAGAAATAATTTAGCTACATATACCTCAAAGTATATGGATCGACTCAGAATCGATAGCTGAGTCGATTTAGCCATGTCTGTCCGTCCGTCCGTCCGTCCGTACGTCACCAGTTTTTGGGCCTTAAATTTTGAGCTAGAAGGATGAAATTTGGTACACGTGCTCTTTGTTGCTCCCAGCAGAACAAGTGTAAAAAATTTTGAAATCCGCCCACTGCCACGCCCCCTTTTTAGAAAAAACGTATTTTTTGGCCAAACCATAGGGAATTTTGAAAAACTTTCTGAACAACATATTTATACTCTGTCCAAGAATAAATGTCAGTACAGGGAAGATAGGACATTTGCCTCTTTGTCTGGTTGCAATAACATGTATAAATCTGTCCCTCTTTAAAGCTCTCGTAGGGTTGCCATGGTGTATATTATGAATCACCACAAAGAGAGAGAGCATTTCGCTTAGGGTTGCCATCTGCCCATTTTAGTTTGTTTTAAAAAAAAAAAAAATTCCGAAAACAGAAATAAGAATTAAAAAAAAATATGTATTATCATTTATTCATGATAAATATAGTAAACAAAAATATAATTCATAATAAATATAGTAAAGTATAATGTTAAAACATAAAATTTCATTAATTTAAAGTAAAAATAACTTCAGTCATTTATAATATTAAAATCTATTAGTCTGATGAAAAGTTAGTGCTGCTACTATCGTCATTTATATTTATTACCAATCTTTCGACTGCTTCCTCCGTGAAAACGTCCATATCCCACATCGTTGGCTCAACAACCTGTTCAACGTGTTGCACACATCGGTGCCATTTCTCACTGTCAACTCTTACAAGTGCTGTTGTTAATAATAATTTAATTTCTGTCATTTTAAATGACTTGTTTTGGCTTGCTACAAATCCTTTCACTTGAGCCCAAACCAATTCTATTGGATTTAGATCGCAGTGATAAGGCGGCAAGCGAAGCACTTTATGTCCTGCAGCTTGAGCCATTTCATCCACGACATAGGTTTCATACTTGGCTTTGAAACGTTTAACGATATCGAGCAACTCTGTTTTAACCATATCATCCTCAAAACTTATAGCATTAGATCTCAGCCACTTTTTTATATCATCTTTTCTAGTAGAAGTGGTTGGTGCTTTATTTTTCTTTCTGGAATGGTAGGAAGCATTGTCCAAAACTATTACGGCGTTGGGTTCCAGGCGCGTTAAAATATCTTTGAACCATTTCTCGTACACTTCGGCATTCATGTCTTCGTGGTAGTCTCCAGTTTTTCCTGAAATAAAGCATAGTAGACCTTCATCTACGAAACCTGTAGAACTTCCAATATGGGCTATAATTAGTCGCTTTACTTTTCCAGATGGTGATCGCAGTCCAGTTGACAACCCTTCATTAAAAGCTTGGCGTGGTGTTGTAATGGATGGATCCACCCACACTTTCTCCCGAGTATGTCCCTCGTTGAGCCAGGTCTCATCAGTAAAATATATTTTTCTTTTCTCTTCTCAAAATTTTTTTATTTCGCGTAGATACCTTCGTCTCCATGATATAATATCACTTCTTTCCAACAACAAGTTTTTACGCTGACGTTTGACGAATCTAAATTTAAGATCTTCTTTTATGATTGTATGTAAAGTTGATCTGCTCATTTTTGTAATATTTGTATTTTGTTGGGCTTCATGCAATATCATTATCTATGAAAAACTGATTTGACTACATTTTAGCGGTTTCTCGAAAAGAGGAGAAAAAATCGCAAATGATAACACCACGTCACCACCACACAAATTATTACTCACAAATTCATTTTTGTGCTCTCAAAAGCTTCAAATCCCAAAAGTTCTGTAACAATAACACTGAAAAATCAGTATCGATGTGCTAACATTTGAGAATGGTAACACTGCTTTGATGAGCGCACACCACACGCGTCACGCACACGGCCAGTACTCAGCTCTCAGCAGTCAGCAGTATAATGGCGAATGGTGATTGTATGATCAGTCTGCCCAATGCTATCGGGCAAACAAGTCATAGGATGGCTGCGGTTAAATCTGGTTTGTAATTACAACAACAATTGTACACAAAGTTCAGTGGCTTCGTTTGTGTTTCAGTGGTAATATATCATTGAGTCCACTTACAGGCACCATTGTTAGAAAAAAACCTTTCCCATAAGACCTGTACTGACATTTTTTCTTGGACAGACTATAGGCAATCTGAATATCTGTATTTCGTTCATATAAAGTTTTTTGCCACGCCCACTTTTTGGGGGCGTTTTTAATAAAAAACGTTTTTCGGTCAAATTTTAAAATTTTCGAAAAAACTTTTGATGCAGAATCATTAATAATATAAATATGAACATTTCGTTCATAGACCGTTTTAACCCACCCCCACTTTTTGGGGGCGTTTTTGTATAAAAAACATATGAGAGGCTACAATCCGCTATGCGGATCGTTGAATACCCTATCCCATCCCATCCTTTAAATTAATATCCTCAAAATATAGGCCTTATGGCGATGAAATACAGAAAATGACATTGTCACAATATATTGCTCAGACAGTTTCTCAAAATCTTGTGTGGTTCGACAAAAAGCAACGTATTTCTATTGCTAATGCCTTGGGATGGGGTATACAAATGGTTTTTGTAAGAAAACGCCCCCAAAATGTGGGCGTAGGTGAAAATGATCTATGGACAAAATGTTTATATTACCATTTCGGAAGTATTTGCATCAAAATTTTTTTCGAAAGTTTTAAAATTTGGACAAAAAGCGTTTTTTACTAAAAACGCCCCCAAAAAGTGGGCGTGGCAAAAAACTTTGTATGAACGAAATATAGATATTAGGATTGTCTAAAGTAGGGGGGTATATTAGTTTTGATACTTAGTTTGTAACATAGAGAAATAATTTTGCTACATATACCTCAAAGTATATGGATCGACTCAGAATCGATAGCTGAGTCGAATTAGCCATGTCTGTCTGTCCGTCCGTCCGTCCGTCCGTCTGTCTGTTCGTCAGCGGTTTTTGGGCCTTAAATTTTGAGCTAGGATAATGAATTTAGGTATATAGGATCCTCGTCCGTGCCACCAGAACAAGTGTAAAAATTTTTGAAATCCGCCCACTGCCACGCCCCCTTTTTGGGAAAACTTATTTTTTGGCCAAACCGTAAGGAATTTCAAAAAAGTGTCTGAGTAGCATATTTAGACAATCCTACTATCTATATTTCGTTCATACAAAGTTTTTTTGCCACGCCCACTTTTTGGGGGCGTTTTTATTAAAAAACGCTTTTTGTTAAAATTTTAAAACTTTCGAAAAAAATTTTGATGCAAATACTTCCGAAATGGTAATATAAACATTTTGTCCATAGATCATTTTCACCTACGCCCACATGTTGGGGGCGTTTTCTTACAAAAACCATTTGTATACCCCATCCCAAGGCATTAGCAATAGAAAAACGTTGTTTTTTGTCGAACCACACAAGATTTTGAGAAACTGTCTGAGCAATATATTGTGACAATGTCATTTTCTGTATTTCATCGCCATAAGGCCTATATTTTGAGGATATTAATTTAAAGGATGGGATAGGGTATTCAACGATCCGCATAGCGGATTGTAGCCTCTCATATGTTTTTTTTCGGGTTTGACAGCATGTTATTTGTAAACAAACATCCAAAAGGAAGAACATCGTCTATATATTATAGCAGCCATCAGACCACTTCTATTTGATCCTTCAAGATTGGATCGCACAAGATTGATTACCTTCGCCGCATTGTGTTTAGAAAATCTATACTTTTGCATAACAATTTATCTTCAAGTTCCATTCGATTAAATCTTGTTTTGACATTTTTGGTATGCATAAAAAATTTTACGCTTGTTCTGCTTCGTCGGCCAGAGGGTCTATACACCAAATTTCAACACTCTAGCTGAACATTTAAGGCCCAAAAATCGGTGACACACAGACGGACAGTCAGACAGACATGGCTTTATAGGCTCAGCCAGCGATTCTGAATCGATCCATATACTTTGAGGTTTTTGTTTCGAAATTAATTTTCTATGTCACAAACTTAATGTCAAAACTAATGTAACCCTATGCGATAAGGTATAAACATATGAAAAGGTTACAATCCCCAGGGCGGATCGTTTAATACCCTATCCCATCCCATCCTTAAAATTAATATCCCCAAAAAGTGGACATGGTTTAGAACACGATGGGGATTAAATATAGAAAATGACATTGTCACAACAATTTTTACGGTTCTACAAAAGACAAGGTTTTTCTCCTGCATATGTTATGGGGTAGTGTATAAAAATGGTTTTTATATAAAAACGCCACCAAACAGTGGGCCTGGGTTCAAATGATGTATAGACGAAATGTTCATATTATCATATACAATGATCTTGCATCAAAAGTTTTTGTAAATGTTTTAAAAATATACCAAAAACGTTTTTTTTAATAAAAACGCATCTATATTGACGAAATATAGATATTGCGATTCTCTAAATATGTTGTTCAAACACTTTTTCAAAGTTCCTTACGGTTTGGCCAAAAACTACGTTTTTTAAAAAGGGGGTGGGGCAGTTGGAGGATTTAAAAAAAAAATTACAATTGTTCTGCTGGGAGCAACAAAGAGCACATGTACCAAATTTCATAATTCTAGCTCAAAATTTAAGGCCCAAAAACGGGTGACATACGGACGGACGGACGGACAGACATGGCTAAATCGACTCAGCTAGCGATTCTGAGTCGATCCATATACTTTGAGGTATATCTATCGAAATTATTTCTCTATGTTTCAAACTTAATGTCAAAACTAATATACCCCTATGGGATAGGGTATAAACATGAGAGAAGGCTACAAGCCGCTGTTCGGATCGTTGAATATACTATCACATTCCATCCTTAAAATTAATATCCTCAAAATGTAGGCTTTATGGCGATGAAATACAGAAAATGACATTATCGCACCATAGCTATTGTTCAGACAGTTTATCAAAACCTTTTGTGGTTCGACGAAAAACAACGTATTTCTATTGCTAATGGCTTGGGAAGGGGTATACAAATAGTTTTTGTAGGAAAACGCCCCCAAAATTCGGGGGTGAAAATGATCTCCAGACAAAATGTTTATTATGTCATTAGGGAAGTATTTGCATCAAAATTATTTTCGAACTTATTAAAATTTGGATAAAAAGCCTTTTTTTTTTTACTAAAAACGCCCCCAAAAATTAGGCGTGGCAAAAAACTTTGTATGGACAAAATATAGATATTATTAGGAAACATATGAGAGGCTACAATCCGCTATGCGGATCGTTGAAAACCCTATCCCATCCCATCCTTAAAATTAATATCCTCAAAATATAGGCCTTATGGCGATGAAATACAGAAAATGGCATTGTCACAATATATTGCTCAGACAGTTTCTCAAAATCTTTTGTGGTTCGACAAAAAAACAACGTATTTCTATTGCTAATGCCTTGGGATGGGGTATACAAATTGTTTTTGTAAGAAAACGCACCCAAAATGTGGGCGTAGGTGAAAATGATCTATAGACAAAATGTTTATATTACCATTGCGGAAGTATTTGCATCAAAAATTTTTTCGAAAGTTTTAAAATTTGGACAAAAAGCGTTTTTTACTAAAAACGCCCCCAAAAAGTGGGCGTGGCAAAAAACTTTGTATGAACGAAATATAGATATTAGGATTGTCTAAATATGCTGCTCAGACTTTTTTTTGAAATTCCTTACGGTTTGGCCAAAAAATAAGTTTTCCTAAAAAGGGGGCGTGGCAGTGGGCGGATTTCAAAAATTTTAACACTTGTTCTGTAGGCAGAGACGAGGATCCTATATACCAAATTTCATTATCCTAGCTCAAAATTTAAGGCCTAAAAATCGGTGACGTACAGACGGACGGACGGACGGACGGACAGACAGACATGGCTTAATTGACTCAGCTAGCGATTCTGAGTCGATCCATATACTTTGAGGTATATGTAGCAAAATTATTTCTCTATGTTACAAACTAAGTATCAAAACTTATATACCCCTATGGGATAGGGTATAAAAATAGATATTAAATATGCTGCTCAGACACTTACGGTTTGGCTTTAAAATACGTTTTTCTATAAAAAGGGGCGTGGCAGTATGCGGATTTTAAAAATGTTTACGCTTGTTCTCCTTCGTCGGCCAGAGAGTCTATACACCAATTTCAACTCTCTTGCTGAAAATTTAAGGTCCAAAAATCGGTGACACACAGACGGACGGACGGACGGACAGACAGACATGGCTTAATCTACTCAGCTAGTCATTCTGAATCGATCCATTTTCTTTGAGGTATATGTATCGAAATTATTTCTCTATGATACAAACTTAATGTAAAAACTAATATACTCCTATGGGATAAGGTATAAACATATGAAAAGGTTACAAGCACCTGGGCGGATCGTTAAATACCCTATCCCATGCCATCTGTAAAACTAAAATCCCCAAAAAGTGGACATGGCTAAAAACACGATGTAGATTAAATAGAGAAAATGGC
The DNA here is from genome assembly GCA_932526625.1 of Rhingia campestris. Classification (NCBI taxonomy): domain Eukaryota; kingdom Metazoa; phylum Arthropoda; class Insecta; order Diptera; family Syrphidae; genus Rhingia; species Rhingia campestris. Next base: position 136,635,137 of record OW052182.1, on the reverse strand, counting down.
ATTGTCACTACAATTGTTCAGACAGTTTATAAAATACTTTTACAGTTCTACAAAGACAAGGTTTTTATCCTGTATATGGTAAGGGGGATTGTATATAAATGGTTATTATATAAAAACGCCCCCAAAAGGTGGGCGTGGGTTAAATTGGTCTATAGACGATGTTCGTATTAATAGCCAATGATTCTGCATCAAATTTTTTTTTTTGAAAAATTAAAGTTTTGACCGAAAACGGTTTTTTACTTAAAACGCCCCCAAAAAGCAGGCGTGGCAAAAATCTTTATATAGATGTAATATAGATATAATGATTGTCTAAATATGTTGTTCAGAAACTTTTTTGACATTCCTTACGGTTTGGCTTAAAACTAATTTTTTCTTAAAAGGGGGGGGGGGGGGGGGGGGGGGGGCAGTGAGCGGATTTTGAAAATTTTTACACTTGTTCTACTGGGAGCAACAAGGAGCACGTGTAGCAAATTTCATTCTTCTAGCTCAAAATTTAAGGCCCAAAAACGTATATATACATATACTTTGAGGTGTATCTAGCTAAATTATTTCTCTATGTTACAAACTATGTATCAAAACTAATATACCCCTATGGGATAGAGTCAATGCTAATGCTGTTTCCAATTTCATTTGTGTAGTAATGCATTACTCCCATGTCTATTTGATTTATTTTACATGAGTATATGGGAATTCAAATTAACTGATTTTTGTTAGCGAGCTATTGTTGTTATTTTTACAGCTTTCAATTTTTTAACATTAACGTTACAAGAAACTATGTGTGAAAATTTTACTTCATATTTACAATTGTTTATTAGCATTTGACAATATCTAAAAATTAATTTTGATTATACAATGGAGTTAGGTTTCTGCTCCAACATTCCGCCCCCTTTGAAAGGACTCTCTTTCAAGACAGAATTGCTGCTAGTTTGCGGATGGGTCGTCTGAATTCTCCTCCCGACTTTGCCGTCAGGACCCTTGATGACATTTTATATTCTTCCCAAAAGCCATTTTTGGGGTGGTATGTTGTACTCATGAATAATGACGGGTGAGCCGACAACTATGTTTGGACTGGGGGTAGTCCACTTTGCTCGTCCTTGCAGTTCGTTGATGTATTCCTCAGACCACCTTCTCCAAAAGTGGATTTTTGACGGCGTTGATTCGACGCCACCGCTCGATAAAGCTTATGTTTCTAACGTTAACTGCTGGCTCATGAACTGCTTACTTAATTAAGTGGCGCTACAGTCCGGGATGAACCTGGGCCTCAACCAACATGCCTCTCCAATTAGCCCGGTCCTTAGCTAACTGCCTCCAGTTGCGCACTACAAGTTGGTTGAGGTCGGTTTCTACTTGTGCGCGCCACTTAAGGCGAGGTCTTCCTCTACTGCGTCCGACGTCTGGCTGGGAATCGAAGACTCTACGAGCCGGAGTATTGGTGTCCATTCTTTCTACATGTCTTAGCCATCTTAAACGTCCAATGCGGAGTTTTTTGACTAGGGGTATGTCACTGTACAGCTCGTATAGTTCGTGGTTGAATCTTCGTCTCCATAGGCCGTCAACGCAAACGGGACCGAATATTTTCCGAAGAATTTTTCTCTCGAATCGACCAAGGATTTCTTCATCCGCTTTTGATACGGTCCATGCTTCAGCGCCGTAGAGCAGGACTGGGATGATCCGGGTCTTATATAAGATCTCCTTAGTGGTTGGAGTGAGGGCTTTAATACTAAATTGCCTTCTTAGCCCGAAGAAACAGCGATTGGCAAGAGTAATTCTTCGTTTGATTTCTGACGAGATGTTGTTGTCAGATTTTATAGCGGAGCCGAGGTAGACAAAGTCCCGTACTACCTCAAAGTTATATCTGTCATTGGTGACGTTCTGTCCAATTCGTCGATGTTGTGTGTCCTTTCGTGCTGATAGCATATACTTTGTCTTACCATCATTTAATGCTAAACCCATTTTTGCCGCTTCCTTCTCTATACTAGCAAACGTGGCTATGACATCACGTTGATTCCTACCAATGATGTCAATATCGTCAGCGTATGCTAGTAGTTGCACTGATTTTTGGAGAATTGTGCCTCTGGTGTTGGCTCGGGAGTTTTGCACAATCCTTTCAAGAATCAAATTGAAGAAGTCACATGACAGCGCATCGCCTTGCCTAAATCCATTTTTGGTATCGAGTGTTTCGGTGAGGTCGTTCCGACCCTGATGGTGCAGCGAGAATTCTCCATCGTCATCCTACACAAACGGACGAGTTTGGACGGTATACCAAAACTAGACATGGCTTTGTATAGTTCGTCTCTATAAATGCTGTCGTATGCGGCTTTGAAATCGATAAATAGGTGGTGGGTATCGATTTGGACTTCTTGGTTTTTTTTCCAGGATCTGCCGAAGTGTGAAAATTTGATGGATTGATAAGAAGATGTGCAGGAGTTAGGGCTTCGACAACATTTGGATCCGAGGACATCGGAATGATTGGCCTCGAGTTCATCACGGCCTCAATTTCTACAAGCGCTGTTGATAGCTCTTCGAAAGTAAGCAGATGTCCTTAGCTACTTTAACTGCTGCCTCCCAATTCCCACCGAATTGGGGTGTCCTGGGGGGTATAAAACGAAATTTGATGCTGTTATTAGTACAACAGTTTGTGAGGTATTCTACGTTTGATTTCTTAAACAACACATTTCGCAGTTCTAAAAGTTTTGATTGTGCTCCAACGAAATTGGTAGCGTTATCACAATGGATTTCGGAAGGAAGACCTCGACGACCCATCATCCTTTTCATGGATGCTATGAAAGCGTTAGCCGACAATTCAGATACGGCCTCTAAATGAACAACCTTCGACTAAAAACAATCGTACACGGCAACATAGGATTTACGTGGAACCTTTCCCCGAATTTGGAAATGTGTGCATATAGGACCGCAGAAATCTACGCCACAATACTGGAATGGACGCGAGAAAGTAAGCCTTTCCGGGGTAGATCGCCCATCACCTGCTGCAACAACTTCGGTTAATACCTGACACAATGTCGACACCGTCGAACTAATTGTCGTGCAATTTCTCGAACGTTCACAATCCAAAATGTTCTCCTTACAAGCGCCACGAGAGAATTTAGACCGGTATGGTAGTTTGAGAGATGCATGTACCTAACGACTGTCTGTGTAAAGCTGGCATCCTTGGGCAGCAGTGGTGGATGTTTACACTCCTCTGGAATATTTGCATTTTTTAAGCTTCCGTCTACCCTAAGTATGAACATTCCATCAATTTTCTGTATAAATGGATTTAACCATTTTATAGCTCCTTTTATCGGCTTATTGATTCGCACCGCTTCGATTTCCGACGCAAATCTGCTCACTTGTGTGAGATAAACAACCGTGATTAGAGCGCGTTCTAGCTCTTCTGCTGACAGATATTGTCCCATCACATCTTTTTATACCCTACCCCATAGGGGGGTATATTAGTTTTGATACTTAGTTTGTAACATAGAGAAATAATTTTGCTACATATACCTCAAAGTATATGGATCGACTCAGAATCGCTAGCTGAGTCGAATTAGCCATGTCTGTCCGTCCATCCATCCGTCTGTCTGTTCGTCACCGATTTTTGGGCCTTAAATTTTGAGCTATGATAATGAAATTTGGTATATAGGATCCTCGTCCGTGCCACCAGAACAAGTGTAAACATTTTTGAAATCCGCCCACTGCCACGCCCCCTTTTTGGAAAACTTATTTTTTGGCCAAACCGTAAAGAATTTCAAAAAAGTGTCTGAGCAGCATATTTAGACAATCCTAATACATATCTATATTTCGTTCATACAAAGTTTTTTGCCACGCCTACTTTTTGGGGGCGTTTTTAGTAAAAAACGCTTTTTGTCCAAATTTTAAAACTTTCAAAAACATTTTTGATGCAAATACTTCCGCAATGCTAATATAAACATTTTGTCCATAGATCATTTTCACCTACGCCCACATTTTGGGGGCGTTTTCTTACAAAAACCATTTGTATACCCCATCCCAAGGCATTAGCAATAGAAATACGTTGTTTTTTGTCGAACCACAAAAGATTTTGAGAAACTGTCTGAGCAATATATTGTTACAATTTAATTTTCTGTATTTCATCGCCATAAGGCCTATATTTTGAGGATATTAATTTAAAGGATGGGATGGGATAGGGTATTCAACGATTCGCATAGCCGATTGTAGCCTCTCATATGTTTTTATTTAAAACCAAAAAGTGGGGGTGGTAACAAACTTTGTATTGACGAAATATAAATATTGAGATTCTCTAAATATGTTTTCTTTACGAATCGAAGAACAAACCTACTAACTTATATTCGCTATTTCGCTCTACTACACTCAGCAATAATGTTGGTTCTGTTTTGCTGCCTAACAGCGCAGTTTTCCTCCGTTCTAATGTGGACTCCTCTGTTGAATGTTTTATTTCAAACATATCTCATCATCTCCTTTTCTTGTGATAAGAATGCTGGTCCCCTAAACCAACACGATGACTTGAGTTCCTCCACCGCACAACTTCGGGAGACTATATCTGCCGGATTGTCGTGTGATGGAACGTGTTTCCAAGAAATGTCCTTTGTAATTTCCTGGATTTCAGCTGCTCTATTTCCGACGAACGTAATCAACTTTGAAGAATGAGTTTCGATCCAGTTCAGGACAATTGCTTAATATGTCCAGAAAAAGATTTCCGCCTGCCGATTATTAAAAATTGGCTGGATCTTCGTCCATAGTTTAGGTACCAGGTGCGTTGCATAGTTCCAATCGAGGAAGTACTTTCCTTTTCACAGGCACTACTCTTGACTTCGCTACTAAAAGCTTCGTCTCTTTTACCCCTTGAAGCTTCTCAAGTAGATGCAGCAACCCTAAGCTTTCATAGATGTTTGTTGGCCATGTACCTCCTCTAGTTCCCAAAATCTTTCTACATATTTATTAAGAGAGGCATCTTTAGAATTACCAAAGGAACAACTCTTTTGCATTTGCGAGTTTGTCTTGTAACTCACAGAGTATCCATCCCAATGCTGTATTTAGCAACGATGGAAAACCTTGGCCATGTTTGATCTGACCATCTTTCAACAAGTCGCAGAAGGCTTCTGCACCACGCAACAAATCGATCATCGATGGTTGATTGAAGAACTCATCAGCTAGCTCCAACGTTGATGGAAGGTTCCAACTGCTGACATTTAGCGCTGATTCTGGCTGGTGCTACCAAAAATTCTAGCGACACCTCGAAACTGCTATATCTAGAGCAAAGGGTTGTTTGAGTTTGAAAGTTAATTTGTGTTTCCGAAGTTCCGTTAATAAAATTAACTTGAGATCCGGAATCAAGTAAGACTCTGCCTATCTGGAAGCTTCGAATCCTTGACTAAAACTATAGCTGTTGCCAAAATAAATTGAGCCGTTAACTTGTGCTCCTTCTCGAAAGCAGAATTAGCAGATGCTGATGTTGACTTTGTTCCTATTGGTAAAAAAATTTACTTGAGGCTGTGACATGGGATTGTTTTCAAGTTTTGCATCTATAAGTGGATGGACATTTAGAAACCCCGTGACATTTTTTCAGACAATTTAAACAAAGCCCTAATTGCTTTGCCTTTGAATACCGATCCATAACAGACAACCCACTAAAACCGGAACAAGTTGAAATCGAATGGCTACTGTCCCGACAAAGAACGCATGACCGCATGAGTTGCTGTGAGTAAAGATTGTGGACGAGAGTACGATGATGATGATGGCTTTGACTTGCTAAATGCTTTATGCCACACATCCGATAGCAGCTGCTTACTATCTCGTGCTTCCAGATACTGACATCGTTTGCTGAGGACTTTTGAACACTCATCCCACGTTGGTAATTTATTGTAGTCCAACTGTTCGTCCAACTCAGATTGTGTTTCAGCATCCACCTTTGAGAGAGCAATGGATATAATAATCGCATTACATATATTTTCATGCGACCCAACTGATAGCAATGAACTGAGTATCGCCGACACATTATCAATCAAACTTGTTAACTGTGACGCGCAAGTTATGTAAGAAATCCTCTGGGATTCAAAAAAAATATAAAAGTAAATTTTATATCTTCTCCACAATAACACTTGGAGGAACAAAATGATAAGTCGGACACGTTACTTTTAAATGTACAGATCTCTAAGAGATCTTTCTTTATTGGATAGCGAATTAGAACTGACTTAAGACTAAAATACAATTTATAATGAAACCTACGTTCCTACTGTGCCTATTGTTATACATATGTCTGTGGTTCGTCGGAAGTTGTGCTGTGGCTCTGTCGGATGTTTATCTCATTTATGATGGTGACATCCTTCTGTTGTTTATGCCAATCGATTAAGTATGCTGTGGGTCTGTCGGATGTTTATCTCATTTATGATGGTGACATCCTTCTGTTGTTTATGCCAATCGATTAAGTATGCGACTTAAAAGTGCTGATTATGATGTTTGGTTGGAATGTTGTTTTAGGTGTTCGGTTGAAGTGCTGGCTGTGGCATTTGGATGGATATCAACTGTGGAGTGTTTATAATGGGGATTGGATGTGGTGGTATCTTTGTAACTCCCCCCGCCTTAGATTGAAGTCTCTCCTGAGGCTTCACTTTTTGAATTTCGTTCATGGTCATACTATTTATGTTATCATTTTTTGTTTCTTCGGCACATATAATTTTATTAACAATTTTAATTTTCTTATTTCTAATTTTAAATATAAAATAGCAAATAGCTATTACAATGATTATTATTACAATTGTTGAAAATGTAATCGTATTACGATTATTCTTATATTCTACTAATTTAATTTTACTTTGATGCTCTATGTCTTTTATTATTAGGTCTTTTATTATTATTTCTGAGTCAATGAGACTCATATTTAAATTTGGACTTATTATAATTTTATGATTGAACATTTTTATTTTATTATTATAGAGTTTATTATTTAAAATTACCGTACATTTATTAAAGTTAACAATGAAATTTTTGTAAAAATGGTAATTTTTTTCATTACAATTATGTTCTATAGTACCTTCAAAATTTATAACCAGTAATAGACCTTTATTTATTTCTTCTACATAATTTTTTGTTTTATATTCAATAGTTTTACATGGAGAGCATTCAATTGGGTTTTTTAAATTCTTTAAATATTTGTTTACAGGGTATATTTTATTTTCATATTTAACAACTCTTTGTTCTTCTATATTTTGTATTATGGTATTGTTTTCAAAAGGTATTAATCTTAAATGGTAAGTTGGATATTCTTTTTCCAAAAATATGGGGATACTTATAATTATTACAAAAGTATTTGAATTATCTTTCCCGAAAATATTTATTTTTATTTCTTTTAATTCATTTAAACCTATAAAATTTTCTTCAATTTCATCAATATCCAAAATGGATCTTGACATGATTCCTTCTTTAGCTGCGTTTACGTTATCAATTAGTTTTTCTATTTCTTGATCTAATTCTGAAACACAATTGGAAAGCTTCAATAATGAAATCTCATTTTTAATCATATTAATTTCGTCCCTGTTATTTGTAGTGAGTTTAAATAATTGGGTTTTGGTTTCGTCTATGTTATTTTTAATGTTTTTAAAATTGGTTTGAAAAACATCGTTTATTTCAATTTGTTGATTATATGCTTCTGCAAGTTTTTTATCATTTTGATCTATAACGTCTAATTGATTTGTAATTTCTTCTTTGTCATCATTATCCATGATTCCAAATAATAATTTGTAAATTGATCCTATTGGATTTAGTAAACCTCTTTTTGTTCTAATATGGCGTAATTTCATATTATTTTTGACAGAGTGTTCATTTGAACTTAATAGCATTTTTATGTTAGTTTGGATTTTCATAATTTTCTGTGTTAATGCTGGGTTGCTTTGAATAATTTTTATTATTTCTGAATTTTGGTTTTTATATGATGTTAAATTATTAAGAATATCTATATATTATTGAAGGTTTACCTTGTGGTAAATTCGATAATAGTCACTTACTATTGGTATATCTTCATCTTTTATTAATATTACTCCATGATCTTCTATGTTCTCTATTTGAATATCTGCACTTGAGCTTATTATAACACTTATTATTGTTAAAATTAGGAAAATAGTTTTTATATTGAGATGAGTTGAAATCTGTAATGAAAACAGAGTTTCATTGATTTTATTTTTGTTTATTATGTGGACCTTTAAAATATTTTTTCTGACGTTTAATCCGTGTAGGAAGAATCTTTAGATTTCTTTTACATCTACTTTTCTAAATTTAGGTTTTTCTTTATGTCTAACCTGACTATAATTTTTAATATACGCTTTATCATAAGGATAAGGTTTATTTGTTTCCCTATTTTTGTTGTGATAGCCTAACCATTGATTTTTCTTCATTTCTAAAAGTTTAAAAATCTCGTTTATATCAACGTTTCCGAACTGAACTTCTATTGGTTTTCTTTCTATAGTCGAGTGAATTGTATTATTATAATACATAGAAGCTTTAAGAATTTTGTCTGTTATATCAAGATTGGGTTCTGTGATATTCAGAATTCTGATGTGTTCAAGTACTGACGAATGACATCTACTCATATCCGCATTGCCTGTATGGCTATTCGGAGAATTAAAATGGATTGATAGGTTTTCTTGTTCTATATATTCTAAAACGTTAGCTGTATTAAATTCATTATCTGATACTATCAATTTGGGTTTGTCAAAATTTAGTATATATTCTTTTATTAATTCTACTAAGGTTGTTGAGTTTTTATCTACAGTTTCTTTAACGTATAGATATTTGGAAAATTTGTCGATTACCGTAAAATAATATTTCTTTTCTATATGAAAAATATCCAAATGAATTATTTCGTTTTTATTTCTTGGTGTGACGGTAAATTTGAATTTGGGTTTAGGTGGTTTCCTATCGTATTTGGCTAAATTGCAAATTTCGCAATTGTTTATATATTCTACAACTATTTCTTGGAGTTTAACAAAATAGAATTTTGATTTTAATTCTGTATAATTTTCATGAATACCTCTGTGGTTAGTTTGCTCGTGAATTTCTTTTATTTTTTCTAAGCATGAGGTTTTGTTTAGTAAATCCTCTGCTAGTAATGCACATTTTATTAATTTAAAGTGTGACATTGCAAAATGTGTAAATAGCTTACCTTTAAATAGATTATATGAGTTTTCTTCTAACTCTGAGTAAATTCCGAGTACTCCTTTACCTGGTAAATATTTCTTTAATATTTCAATCATCTTATTATTATTAATTTCTTCTTCTGTTATATAAATCTTCTTCTTACTGTGTACTTTTTTGTACGTTTGTTCTTTTTCTTTCACTAGAATTATTTGAGTTTTAAATTTATTCACTATACCTTTGTTTTCTAATATTTCACTTTCTTCATTTGCGGTACTATTACCTTCGTTAATATTTATTTCATTTTCATCAACGTTAATTCTTGATAGAAAATCCGCTACTTTATTCTCTTTACCTTTAACATATTCTATGTTATAATTATATTCATTTAATCTTGTTTTCCATCTGATCGTCCTTGAATCAGGGTCCTTGAGATTGTTTAACCAAACAAGTGGTCTATGATCTGTTTTAATATTAAATTTGACTCCATATAGATAGGGTCGGAAATAGTTTGTTGCCCAAACTATAGACAATAACTCTTTTTCAATAGTTGAGTAATTTATCTCATGTTCATTGAGAGTTCTCGATGCAAAAGAGATGGGATGATTGTCTTGTGAAAGGACGGCGCCAATTGCTTTGTCCGAAGCGTCAGTTGTCAGAGTAAACATTCTCTTGAAGTCAGGATATCTTAATATCGGATGACTCGTAATCAAGGATTTTAACTCTTCAAAGGCATTTATATAATTCGGATTATTTTCATTAATCCTACTACCTTTTTTCAAACATTCTGTTAATGGGATGGCGATTTTTGAATAATTCTCGATGAATTTTCTATAATAACCGGTTATTCCCAAAAAAGATTTGATTTGTTTAACTGTTTTTGGTACACAAAGCTTTCTTATTACTTCTAATTTAGTTGGATTTGGTTTAATTCCATTATCAGTTAGGATATGTCCCAAGTATTCTGTATTTTTAGAGAAAAATTTACACTTATCTATTTGTATCTTCAGGTTATGCTTTCGTAACTCTTTAAATATCGATTGAATATTCACTTCCATTTCTTGTAGTGATGTAGCAAATATTAATATGTCGTCGAGATATACGACACATATTTTATTTATATGTTCTCTTAGGATTTCGTTCATCATCCTTTGAAATGTTGCCGGGGCATTTTTTAGTCCGAATGGCATTCTTATAAATTCATAGTGACCTTGAGGGGTGCTAAATGCGGTTTTATGTTGGTCTTTTTGGTTTACCATAATTTGGTGAAAACCTTTAGCTAGGTCTAATGTAGTAAAGTATTGAGCCTTACCAAGTTTATCAAAGATTGACTCAATGTTTGGGAGGGGGAACTTGTCCTCATGAGTTTTTTCATTTAATTTTCGATAGTCGACTACTATTCGCCATTTATTAATTTTAGAATTATCTTGTTTTTTAGATACTACCCAAATAGGTGCATTATAGGGGGAATTCGATCTATGTATAATGCCTTGTTTAAGCATATCTTGTACTTGTCTTTCTACTTCTTCTTCATGTATTTTAGGAAAACGGTAAATTTTTGAAAATATAGGTATATTATCTGTTGTGGTTATATTATGTTTAGTATTAGAAGTGCAACTCAAATCGGTGCCTTCTTTGTAAAATAAGTCATTATTATATTTTAATACTCTTCTTAGGGATTCGTTTTCTTCTTTATTAAGGTTTTCATAGAGACAATCCAAATTAGTTGTTTCTTTGAGTTCTTCGAAACAATTAGTTTCTTGAGGGCAAGCATAGTTAAAAAAGAGGGTTTCATTAAAGATTTTAAAAGAGCCTTCCCCTAAATTAAGGATAGCGTTTAAAGGGTACAGGATATTAGTTCCTATTATGGCTTTGAAGTTTTTTTTTGAAAGATTCAAAATTTTCCACATCATTTTTTTATTTGGTGGTGCGTTGAATTCTTTAGGAAAGGATGTTTTAATTTGTTCGGTAACTGTAGTTTTACCGGTGAGACCATTAATTTCTTGGGGTTGTTGTAGTTTATACCTTATACACGATTTTAGACAATTGAAATCTATGCTTGTAGTTGAAGCACCAGAATCAATTAATACAGGTATGGTTTCGTTTTCGATTGTAAGATTGATTATGGGTAGAGGTCCTCTGAGGCCTCCTCCTGAAAATTTACGTCTCGGTTATCTTCCCTATAATTTCCGTTTGAATTGTTGGTATTCCTATTGTTATTATTATTCCCGTAATTGTTGTTCCTATTATTGTTATTATTGTTCCCTTGATAATTGTTATTCCTATTATTGTTATTATTGTTCCCTTGATAATTGTAATTCCTATTATTGTTCTTTTGATAATTGTTATTCCTATTATTGTTATTATTGTTCCCTTGATAATTGTTACTTAAATTTCTATTATTATCATTCCTATAATTGTTGTTATTTCTATTATAGTTATTCCCTTGGTTATTGTGATTAACATTTCCATTGTTATCATTTCTATAATTGTTATTATTCCTATAACTGTTATTATTTGTGTTAAACTTATTATTGCCACTGAAATTTCTTTGATTATTGAAACTTCTATCATTGTAACTTCCATTATTATTATTTCTTGAAGGATCAGAATTTCTGTACGTATTTAATAATTCATATGCTTTTTGTATTGTATTTAGGTTTCTACTTAGTACAAAACTTTCTTGGTTAGTATTTAGTTGAGAACAAAAGATTCTAAAAAACATATCGTTAACATTGCTGGGTGAAAATTCTATGGATTTTATTGATTCAAAATTGTACTTGACGTTAATTTTGTCCATAAGGTGACAAAGACTTAGGTAATAATTTTCTAGATTATTATTTTTTAAACTTACAGCTTGTTGGTATATTGAGATATAGCTTTCCTGCGGTCCAAAGTGTTTGATCAGCGTGTCCTTCATAGTGGCCCACGTTGCGAATGCTCCTAGCATTCTTATTGTTTGCTGCGCCCTTCCATGGATGAGTCCTCTGACTATGTTCTGGGTGGTGAATGCGTGTGTAGCTGGTGTAAGGTAATGTAGATTTATGTCCACATCGTAAATAAATGATGCGACGTCTCTTGGTCCTTCTCCGCTGAATGGTTTGATCTTCTGAATTATCTTAACCACTTCCATCTCCGGTAACACAAATGACAGTGGTTTCATCTCCATAGATTGCTGCTGCTGTTCTTCTTGTGTATTTTCTTGTAATTGTTGCTGTTGTTGTTGGTCTTGTTGTTGTTGCTGCTGCTGCTGCTGCTGCTGTTGTTGTAACAATAGTTGCTGCCGCTGCAGGAGTTCCTTCTGCTCTGCTGTTGCACTTAATAGTAACTCGACTTGTTGCTCCATTTTTATTTAATATTATAAGTGATTTTTGTTACTTTATTGTGATTCGAGTTGTTATGGGTCAACCTACCAGTCTCAGTAGGTGTTTTAAGAGTATGTTTAAGACTTTCCCTTTGTTGAAAGGTCACACAACCCCAATAAACTCAGTTTAAAATCACAAAAAAAATTTTCACTTTTTACACCGAATTTATTTAAAACGGTACACGAACGGATACTGGGTATCCTACCGACTGCGCCAGTTATGTAAGAAATCCTCTGGGATTCAAAAAAAATATAAAAGTAAATTTTGTATCTTCTCCACAATAACACTTGGAGGAACAAAATGATAAGTCGGACACGTTACTTTTAAATGTACAGATCTCTAAGAGATCTTTCTTTATTGGATAGCGAATTAGAACTGACTTAAGACTAAAATACAATTTATAATGAAACCTACGTTCCTACTGTGCCTATTGTTATACATATGTCTGTGGTTCGTCGGAAGTTGTGCTGTGGCTCTGTCGGATGTTTATCTCATTTATGATGGTGACATCCTTCTGTTGTTTATGCCAATCGATTAAGTATGCTGTGGGTCTGTCGGATGTTTATCTCATTTATGATGGTGACATCCTTCTGTTGTTTATGCCAATCGATTAAGTATGCGACTTAAAAGTGCTGATTATGATGTTTGGTTGGAATGTTGTTTTAGGTGTTCGGTTGAAGTGCTGGCTGTGGCATTTGGATGGATATCAACTGTGGAGTGTTTATAATGGGGATTGGATGTGGTGGTATCTTTGTAACTCGCACGCCTTTGGGACCTTTGGAAAATCATTCAATTCAGCTATGAATTCTAAAAAGATGAGACAGTCGTTATCATACCAGTAGTGCCTTAGGATAATTTTCCTCGGTCACTTGATCTTCCAAGCACGCCAATAAATATCTGAACTTTTCGATATTCGTATGACTCGAATCGTTGTGCACCAGATTGTTGTAGGCATTCATAAAACTCTTGTACTCCGACTATCTTCCACTCAATTTTGGAAGACGCTTCTTTGGCAAAAGTGAAATAGTTTTGGTCTTCAGTGAAATGTACTGGTCTTCCTATTCTGTCCGACCAGTATCCAATGGTGACAAACGTTCAATTTTGGTTTGATATGTGAATATTCAAAAAATGAAATCGGCGAACGTCCCAGACCTAAGCAGCAACAACGATGAATCTAGTAGAGGAATTTCACGAGCTAAACAAACACCAATCTGCCAATGTTAACCTACGGCACAATGTGGAACAACTAGCCGATTATATCTGCAGCAGACAAAATAACCGACAATTTAATTAGAATAGTCCTCGATTTAAAAAAAATAATTTTAAATAAAATTCTCGTTCTTCAACGCTATCCAATGGTTTGTGAAGATCAATTGACGAATAGGACGAATGATTTTGTTTTTGTAAATACAATTGGAATCTATGTGGATTCTATTGTCTTTCTAATAGCGACCGGACTGCACTAATGCGCGCATTCTTTTTATACCCTATCCCATAGGGGGTATATTAGTTTTGATACATAGTTTGTAACATAGAGAAATAATTTAGCTAGATATACCTCAAAGTATACGGATCGACTTAGAATTGTAACGTTATTCGGTCTATTATAAAGGACGACCATGTCCTGTAACTACTGTTGAGAGTGTGGGTAGGTATAGCTGAAAAAAAAACAAAAACTTCCCTTTTTCTGTTCCTCTATGCCATAAACGAATGCCTATATAAGAGCACCGAGACAACTGCTCCCCACCTATCCACTCTCTCTACCCTTTCACCCAAAGTTACCCTAAGGACCTTCACTACAGGATTGTCCAGCCCGTCCGGGCAAATGTGTGAAAGGTGTGTCCAATTCCAATACAGCGTTAGGCCTGCTAGCTGAAAGCACGTCCTAGCTCGTCGGATTGGGGGGGGATATTGCTGCTTGGATAAAGGACTCCGTTACGTCATTTCAGGCCAATTGAAAATAACTTACTTGTCGGAGATGTTACCCGACCCATACTAAAATACTTTTATGTTTTTGTTCTTGCTCCGTCATATTTTGGAGAGCATAGTTGTCAGTGCCTCCTGAGTAGATATGTCTATACCCGCCCTTAGTATTTTGCTAGACAATCAAAACGTCTGCCAAAATACTCCATTGGTCACTACTACTACTCAAAACATTGTAGCAACCCCTACTGTACAAGGTCAACGACCTCTAAAAAAGATCTGCTATAGGTTACCCTTCAGCCACTTCTCGCATCCAAAAAAAATATTTAGCGACGCATGATATGCACGTTTAAAATGTGTAACCAAATAATTGAACAAGTAATGTCCTTCATATTTCAAATACAAAGACTGAAATACAAATAATTGGTATCCATAATCACAACTTTCCGAAACTCATAACACCGAAAATCATAAAATTAAATAACATATCTATTTGGAAAATAAATTTAAATTAATTCTATTTCAGAAAAAAACATATGAGAAGGCTACAATCCGCTGTGCGGATCGTTGAATACCCTATCCCATCCTATCCATAAAACTAAAATCCCCAAAAAAGTGGGCATGGCTAAAAACAAGATGTGGATAAAATAGAAAAAATGATATAGTGACAACAAATTCTTCGGACAGCTTACAAAACAATTTTACGTTTCTACAAAAGACAAGGTTTTCTCCTGCATATGTTATGGGGTAGTGTATAAAAATGGTTTTTATATAAAAACGCCCCCAAAAAGTGGGCGTGGGTTAAAATGGTATATAGACGAAATGTTCATTTTAATAATGTTAATGATTCTGCGTCAAAATTTTTTTCGAAAAATTTAAAATTTGACCGAAAACAGTTTTTAATTGAAAACGCCCCCAAAAAGTGGGCGTGGCAAAAAACTTTATATGGACGAAATATAGATATTAATATTGTCTAAATATGTTGTTCAGAAACTTTTTTAAAATTCCGGTTTGGTCAAAAACTGAGTTTTTCTTAAAAGGGGGCGTGGCAGTGGGCGGATTTCAAATATTTTTACACTTGTTCTGTAGGCAGAACAATGTATGAACCAAATTTCATTATCCTAGCTCAAAATTTAAGGCCTAAAAATCGGTGACGTACAGACGGACGGACGGACGGACGGACGGACGGACAGACAGACATGGCTTAATCGACTCAGCTAGCGATTCTGAGTCGATCCATATACTTTGAGGTATATGTAGCAAAATTATTTCTCTATGTTACAAACTAAGTATCAAAACTAATATACCCCTATGGGACAGGGTATAAAAATACTTGCATTTTCAAAATTCAAATTTACCATAAAAACATATGAGAGGCTACAATCCGCTATGCGGATCGTTGAATACCCTATCCCATCCCATCCTTTAAATTAATATCCTCAAAATATAGGCCTTATGGCGATGAAATACAGAAAATGACATTGTCACAATATATTGCTCAGACAGTTTCTCAAAATCTTGTGTGGTTCGACAAAAAACAACGTATTTCTATTGCTAATGCCTTGGGATAGGGTATACAAATGGTTTTTGTAAAAAAACGCCCCCAAAATGTGGGCGTAGGTGAAAATGATCTATGGACAAAATGTTTATATTACCATTGCGGAAGTATTTGCATCAAACATTTTTTCGAAAGTTTTAAAATTTGGACAAAAAGCGTTTTTTACTAAAAACGCCCCCAAAAAGTGGGCGTGGCAAAAAAAAATTGTATGAACGAAATATAGATATTAGGATTGTCTAAATATGCTACTCAGACACTTTTTTGAAATTCCTTACGGTTTGGCCAAAAAATAAGTTTTTCTAAAAAGGGGGCGTGGCAGTGGGCGGATTTCAAAAATTTTTACACTTGTTCTGCTTCGTCGGCCAGAGAGTCTATATACCAAATTTCAACACTCTAGCTCAAAATTTAAGGCCCAAAAATCGGTGACACACAGACGGACGGACGGACGGACGGACGGACAGACAGACATGGCTTAATCGACTCAGCTAGCGATTCTGAATCGATCCATATACTTTGAGGTATATGTATCGAAATTATTTCTCTATGTTACAAACTTAATGTCAAAACTAATATACCCCCCTATGGGATAGGGTATAAACATATGAGAGGCTACAATCCGCTATGCGGATCGTTGAATACCCTATCCCATCCCATCCTTTAAATTAATATCCCCAAAATATAGGCCTTATGGCGATGAAATACAGAAAATGACATTGTCACAATATATTGCTCAGACAGTTTCTCAAAATCTTGTGTGGTTCGACAAAAAACAACGTATTTCTATTGCTAATGCCTTGGGATGGGGTATACAAATGGTTTTTTTAAGAAAACGCCCCCAAAATGTGGGCGTAGGTGAAAATGATCTATGGACAAAATGTTTATATTACCATTGCGGAAGTATTTGCATCAAAATTTTTTTCGACAGTTTTAAATTTTGGACAAAAAGCGTTTTTTACTAAAAACGCCCCCAAAAAGTGGGCGTGGCAAAAAACTTTGTATGAACGAAATATAGATATTAGGCTTGTCTAAATATGCTACTCAGACACTTTTTTGAAATTCCTTACGGTTTGGCCAAAAAATAAGTTTTCCTATAAAGGGGGCGTGGCAGTGGGCGGATTTCAAAAATGTTTACACTTGTTCTGGTGGTACGGACGAGGATCCTATATTCCAAATTTCATTATCCTAGCTCAAAATTTAAGGCCCAAAAACCGCTGACGAACAGACAGACGGACGGACGGACAGACAGACATGGCTAATTCGACTCAGCTAGCGATTCTGAGTCGATCCATATACTTTGAGGTATATGTAGCAACATTATTTCTCTATGTTACAAACTAAGTATCAAAACTAATATACCCCCCTATGGGATAGGGTATAAACATATGAGAAGGCTACAATCCGCTGTGCGGATCGTTGAATACCCTATCCCATCCTATCCATAAAACTAAAATCCCCAAAAAAGTGGGCATGGCTAAAAACACGATGTGGATAAAATAGAAAAAATGATATAGTGACAACAAATTCTTCAGACTGCTTACAAAACACTTTTACGGTTCTACAAAATACAAGGTTTTCTCCTGCATATGTTATGGGGTTAGTTAGTTAGTTAGATTGGCTGTTCGTACAAGACGAAACACAATTAGCGCTGAGGTGCGCCGTTTTGATGCCAAAAACTCGTGCGGTTGAAAGTTATGTCTTGTTGTTAGTTGGCGTGTACTAAATCCAACCAGTGGCATTAAGGAAGGCGATCAGTTCTTTGATGTGTTTATCAGAGAGATCGCGGATATTGTCAAAGAAAGGTTTGCCTAGGGTTCGTTGTCTTGCTCTTGACAGAGCCGGGCATTTGCACAGAAAGTGAGTTAAAGTTTCCTTCTCCCCCACCTCCTTGCAACTGCGACAGTTAGTGTTGTGGGGTATACTCATTCTAACAGCATGGTCACCGATGGGCCAGTGTCCAGTGGTAATTGCTATCACCCTGGAGACTTCCTTACGGGATCTGCTTAAGAGGTCCCGTGTTTTAGTCTTGTTGTAGCGAGGCCACATATCTCTTGAAATGGAGCACCCACTGCGGTTACGCCACCAATTTTCTGCTGTTTTAAGAGAGTGTGTGTTGATATTATTCATGATAGTTTTTAAAGGAGTGAGAATGCCGATTGCACGTGAGCTGGGAAGGGACGAGCCCAACCTGGCTAGGGCATCAGCCTGTTCATTTCCATCTATGTCACTGTGGCCTGGAACCCATATGAGAGTGATACTGTATCGACTCCCAATGGAGGCCAGTTCGTTTTGGCATTGAAGTACTAGTTTTGATGACGTCGATACCGAAATAATCGCCTTAATAGCGGCTTGACTGTCGACAAAAATAGCGATATTTTGCTTGGGAGTACTATCGTGTTTAATCGCGTGACATGCCTCCCTAATAGCCAACAATTCCGCTTGGAATACGCTGGAGGAATCAGGGAGGCGAAACGATTTTTTTATTTTTAGTGTGTCCGAGTAGACACCGGCGCCCACTCCGCAGTCCATTTTGGAGCCGTCGGTGTAAATAAGTGTGTCAAAATCTTTTTCAACCAATGCGTTTTTCCAATCCTCTCTAGTTGGAATGATGGTCAGCTAGACCTGCTGGCAATGAATCTAGGATATTGCTGTGCCCATAGGGCTTATTGAACCAGCAGCCAGATTCTTTGAGCCTGACTGCACTACGCATTGCAATATCTTTGATATGGATATCTAGAGGGAGAAGGTGGAGAAGAACCGTTAAGGCATCAGTGGGACAAGATCTCATGGCCCCAGTTGTGCCGATACAAGCAGTTCTTTGTACCCTCTTAAGTTGGTCAATGATATACCCTTTACTCACAGAAAGCCACCAGACTAGTGCCCCATAGGTGAGTATCGGCCGAACAACAGCAGTGTACATCCAAAGTGTCATCTTTGGTTGTAGACCCCATCTTTTGCCGAATGTTTTTCTACAGGCATAGAAAGCTATACATGCTTTCTTGACCCTTTGTTCTATGTTGGTTTTCCAATTAAGCTTAGTATCTAGGATAGTCCCTAGATATTTGGCATTGGATGAGAGTGAGAGCGCTTGTACATTAAGTCGGGGGAGGTTAAAGGCTGGTATTTTGGTCTTCGTGGTGAAAAGCATCATTTCCGTTTTGCTCGGATTAACACCCAGGCCACAGCTTGTAGCCCACGTGCTCACAGAACCCAGAGCGTACTCCATGATTTCGCTAATCACTGGGAGAAACTTTGCTGACACTAGGATCACCACGTCGTCCGCGTATGCCACTGCCTTAATCCTATCCCGATCAAGTCGGACTAACAGTTTGTTCATTACAATAAGCCACAGCAGAGGAGATATCACACCGCCCTGTGGTGTACCTCTGTCAGCATATCGCGTTAAGCTGGTGTTGCCTAGTGTTGATTGAATGATTCTAGACCTTAGCATGGATATAATCCATTGGCTAAAATGCTCCTCTACACCAGTTACGGTTAGGGCTTCTAGTATGCTGTCAGTTTGTACATTATTGAAAGCCCCTTCTATATCAAGGAATGTGGCTAGGGTGTACTCTTTGTAGTAGAGGGACTTTTCGATGGTCCCAATCACCTCATGCAGAGCGGTTTCAGTCGATCTGCCTTTGAGATATGCGTGTTGTGATGTGGATAGCGGTGATTCATTAAGAATGCTTCGCACATGGATGTCAAGGATCCGCTCCAGGGTCTTTAGTATAAAGGAAGCAAGGCTGATGGGCCTAAAATCTTTTGCAGATTCATGTCCACGTCTGCCCGCCTTTGGTATAAAAACTACCCTGACACGTCTCCATGAGTGTGGAATAAAGTTTAATAAAATACAACTTCTATAAATTGGCAACAACCACGGTAATACAGTATCCTGTGAGTTTTGTAGCATGATCGGCAAGATGCCATCAAGGCCAGGTGATTTATAGGGTGAGAAGCTATTAATTGACCAGGATGTCTTTTCTTTGGTTATAATGGATTTGATATTTTCCCAAGTTGTATGGTCAGCAGGCCGAGAGTCAGCAGATGCTGGCGGCACCTCTTTACAACCCGGGAAGTGTGTGTTAATTAGGATAGACAGAGATTCGGATGAGGTCTCTGCACAGCTACCATCCGACTTTCTTATTAAGGACGGGTTTAAATGGTCCTTCGCTAAGATTTTGCTCAGTCTGGAAGAGTCTTTAAGGGTATTGATGAATTCGCAGTATTCCTGCCAGGATTCTTTCTTGGCGCTACGAATAGCCGCTTTGTATATTCTAAGGCAATCTTTATAGGGCTGCCAAAAGTTGTATTTATGGCATATGTTAAAAATGGCCCTGGTCATATTCCTAAGTTTACTAAGGTCCTCACTCCACCAGGGAGGTAGTTTTTTCCTACCGTAACTGGCTGGACACGAGACCTTGAAAGCAGTACTCATTGCCTTCTCAAAGGTAACGATAGCTGCATTCAGTACGTCTGTCGAAGTGAACTTAGTTTTGGTATTGCTTGAAGTCTAGAATTAACTATTTGGTCAAACTTTGGCCAGTTGATTCTTTTGGGATTTCTAAAGGGGTTTGGTGCATCAATCGGAATATTGACATCAAAGAGTATCCAGCTGTGATCAGAGAAGGATTTCAGGTTGGATACTCTCCAGTTATTCACCTTTAGGTTGTCGTTGTTTGTGGCTAGTGTGATGTCAATGACATCTTCCCAGCCCCTAAAACTCACCGTGCTCGGGAAAGTGAAGGTTGGGATACAACCCTTGTTGCAGATTGACAGGTTGTTATGAATTATAAAATCAAAAAGAGACTCACCTCGTTCATTGATCTCTGAGCTACCCCACAGGGTATGCCTGGCATTGGCATCGCAGCCCAGAATCAAGTGGGTCTTCCTTTTTGATAAGGTGGCTGAGAGAAACTCTACCTCCTTCGGCGGAGCATTCTGGTTATGTGCCATATAGGCCGAAGCAGCATACAGACACTCCTGCTTACCAGCTTCAATCCGTATAACAGCAAGGTCGTTGCAGCTAAGGTTGGGACAAAAGAAAGCTTTGATATGTTTTTTAACTAAAATACAGGATCTTGGCTTACCGTTATGTTTGTCGATGTTGTAGAAAAGGTTGTAGTCCTTGTCATTGAGCCCTTTGATAGTGGAACCTCCCACCCAGGGTTCTTGAATTAGGCTGATGTCGATGTCTTCCTCTTTCAGAAAGACTAGGAGGTTTTCACTAGCGCACCTAGAGTGCTGCAGGTTAATCTGCAGAACTCTGAGCATCTCGTGTGGATGTGGCATCTAGTCGCAGGACTTCCAACAAATTGTTGGCGTCATCGACTTCATCCGGGTCTTCACCTGGACGCGCTGACCTGAATATTTTGAGTTTGGCATGTCTGATGCCAAACCTCAATCTGTTATCGGCCTTCTCTAGGGCTTCTAGAGACTCCTCGTTGATGAGTAGGAGGAAGGGCTTAGTGTGAGGGGTTGGTGTCTCTACCTTAAGGACGGACCAGTCAGTCATGGGAATTCCGGAATTCCTAATACCCCTGACCACTTCTTCGGAATCGAAGCATGGCAGAGGGCCACCCGGATTGTCCAGCAGAAAGTCCATAACCATCTCAGAAAGCTTGGCCTCAATCTCACCCCAAGCGTCCGCCACCTTGCTGCAATTAGTCGGCTGCTCGTCGATAATTGCAACTTGCAGGTCGTCTCTTACGACCCGGGTATTGGAGCGCTTCGGTTTAGGTTTGACTTTGGCCTCCGCATGCTTAGATGAGTTACCGGAGGCTGAAAACTTCCCCCGCTTTGAGGCGTTAGTTGGCTCATCATGAGACCTACTGCGCTTTGCGGTTTCAGACTCTAGCCGCTTTTTCTTGAGTTTGTTGTAGTCTTCAACAATCTTAAGGTATATGTGTTTGTCGCTGTCTTTGGTATGTGCAATACCAGCCGCTTCATTCTTAGCTATCTTACTGAGAATGAAGCAGGCTCTACTGTACTGACTTTTGGTGATGTTCGATACACTCGGTTGTTGGCCATCACAAGCGACCTTAGCCGGAATCGTTTTGGTATTTAATGGCTTAGACGCTGTCGGTGTACTGACTGCACATGTTCCAACGTCTAAGTCGGTTGTTTTAAGCAAGACGTTAGATGAAGCGAGTGTACTAACTATACACTGCCCATCGCCTGCGTTTTGTTGGGTGTCAATTGGCTGAGACTCCGCGAGTGTACTAACTATACAATGCGCGTCGCCTGAAGATCTCTCTAGAGATACCACAGACGTCGTGGGAATACTACTTGTATCCTTCACAACGCCTGTAACCGTCTCTTGAGTGGAGGCTAGTAACTCCTCTTCCGAAGAGGTACCGACCTGCTTATCCTCAAGTTTATTTATTTTTTTTTTGTATTTTTTTATTAATTTGTTTTTTTATTTTTGTTTGGTTCATTTGAAAATTTTGGACCCACGAGTAGAACGTAAAGGAGGTCCACTCCGGCAGAGCCGATATACCGGAGTAAGGCAAAAGATACGACAGACCATGCCTGTGCATCTGAAGAAGCTCGTTAGCGGCTGGTTTAACCCCCAGCCTTGCATTCTTGGGCACGGTTTGCATTAAGTGCGCTCACACCACCACTGAAATCAGGTACCTCTAGTCCTATGGTCAAAAGGCATAAAAACGGGATATTTTACTATTGAGAAGTAGAGTAACATCACCGCAATGCCCTCTGACCTTAGCTGATTGCCGTCTTGACAACGTACAAGAACACTGTAGCAATCATTACCGGCCGGCACCCACTGGGAGGGTTTGGATGAGGATTTTCGCCGGCCATGGGATAGTATATAAAAATGGTTTTTATATAAAAAACATATGAGAAGGCTACAATCCGCTGTGCGGATCGTTGAATACCCTATCCCATCCTATCCATAAAACTAAAATCCCCAAAAAAGGGGGCATGGCTAAAAACACAATGTGGATAAAATAGAAACAATGATATAGTGACAAAAAATTCTTCAGACTGCTTACAAAACAATTTTACGGTTCTACAAAAGACAAGGTTTTTTCCTGCATATGTTATGGGGTAGTGTATAAAAATGGTTTTTATCTAAAAACGCCCCCAAAAAGTGGGCGTGGGTTAAAATGGTATATAGACGAAATGTTCATATTAATAATGTTAATGATTTTGCATCAAAATTTTTTTCGAAAAATTTAAAATTTGACCGAAAACAGTTTTTTATAGAAAACGACCCCAAAAAAGTGGGCGTGCCAAAAAACTTTATATGGACGAAATATAGATATTAATGTTGTCTAAATATGTTGTTCAGAAACTTTTTTAAAATTCCTTACGGTTTGGTCAAAAACTGAGTTTTTCTTAAAAGGGGGCGTGGCAGTGGGCGGATTTCAAAAATTTTTACACTTGTTCTGTAGGCAGAGACGAGGATCCTATATACCAAATTTCATTATCCTAGCTCAAAATTTAAGGCCTAAAAATCGGTGATGTACAGACGGACGGACGGACGGACGGACGGACAGACAGACATGGCTTAATTGACTCAGCAAGCGATTCTGAGTCGATCCATATACTTTGAGGTATATGTAGCAAAATTATTTCTCTATGTTACAAACTAAGTATCAAAACTAATATACCCCTATGGGATAGGGTATAAACATATGAGAGGCTACAATCCGCTATGCGGATCGTTGAAAACCCTATCCCATCCCATCCTTAAAATTAATATCCTCAAAATATAGGCATTATGGCGATGAAATACAGAAAATGGCATTGTCACAATATATTGCTCAGACAGTTTCTCAAAATCTTTTGTGGTTCGACAAAAAAACAACGTATTTTTATTGCTAATGCCTTGGGATGGGGTATACAAATGGTTTTTGTAAGAAAACGCCCCCAAAATGTGGGCGTAGGTGAAAATGATCTATGGACAAAATGTTTATATTACCATTGCGGAAGTATTTGCATCAAAAATTTTTTCGAAAGTTTTAAAATTTGGACAAAAAGCGTTTTTTACTAAAAACGCCCCCAAAAAGTGGGCGTGGCAAAAAACTTTGTATGAACGAAATATAGATATTAGGATTGTCTAAATATGCTGCCCAGACACTTTTTGAAATTCCTTACGGTTTGGCCAAAAAATAAGTTTTCCTAAAAAGGGGGGTTGCAGTAGTTGGATTTCAAAAATTTTTACACTTGTTCTTTAGGCAGAGACGAGGATCCTATATACCAAATTTCATTATCCTAGCTCAAAATTTAAGGCCTTAAAATCGGTGACGTACAGACGGACGGACGGACGTACGGACGGACAGACAGACATGGCTTAATTGACTCAGCTAGCGATTCTGAGTCGATCCATATACTTTGAGGAATATGTAGCAAAATTATTTCTCTATGTTACAAACTAAGTATCAAAACTAATATACCCCTATGGGATAGGGTATAAACATAATAAGGTACAAATTGACTACGTAAACGTTGTAAATAGATTCAAGATCAACCCCAGATGCTGTGCACAGAATCGACAGGGATCTTCAAACAATCTTTGGTAAGTTGTATTTAATAAAAAAACATATGAGAGGCTACAATCCGCTATGCGGATCGTTGCATACCCTATCCCATCCCATCCTTTAAATTAATATCCTCAAAATATAGGCCTTATGGCGATGAAATACAGAAAATGACATTGTCACAATATATTGCTCAGACAGTTTCTCAAAATCTTGTGTGGTTCGACAAAAAGCAACGTATTTCTATTGCTAATGCCTTGGGATGGGGTATACAAATGGTTTTTGTAAGAAAACGCCCCCAAAATGTGGGCGTAGGTGAAAATGATCTATGGACAAAATGTTTATATTACCATTGCGGAAGTATTTGCATCAAAACATTTTTCGAAAGTTTTAAAATTTGGACAAAAAGCGTTTTTTACTAAAAACGCCCCCAAAAAGTGGGCGTGGCAAAAAACTTTGTATGAACGAAATATAGATATTAGGATTGTCTAAATATGCTGCTCAGACACTTTTCTGAAATTCCTTACGGTTTGGCCAAAAAATAAGTTTTCCTAAAAAGGGTGCGTGGCAGTGGGCGGATTTCAAAAATTTTTACACTTGTTCTGGTGGCACGGACGAGGATCCTATATACCAAATTTCATTATCCTAGCTCAAAATTTAAGGCACAAAAATTGGTGATGAACATACAGACGGACGGACGGACGGACAGACAGACATGGCTAATTCGACTCAGCTTGCGGTTCTGAGTCGATCCATATACTTTGAGGTATATGTAGCAAAATTATTTCTCTATGTAACAAACTAAGTATCAAAACTAATATACCCCCCTATGGGATAGGGTATAAAAACATATGAGAGGCTACAATCCGCTATGCGGATCGTTGAATACCCTATCCCATCCCATCCTTTAAATTAATATCCTCAAAATATAGGACTTATGGCGATGAAATACAGAAAATGACATTGTCACAATATATTGCTCAGACAGTTTCTCAAAATCTTGTGTGCTTCGACAAAAAACAACGTATTTCTATTGCTAATGCCTTGGGATGGGGTATACAAATGGTTTTTGTAAGAAAACGCCCCCAAAATGGCGGCGTAGGTGAAAACGATCTATGGACAAAATGTTTATATTACCATTTCGGAAGTATTTGCATCAAAATTTTTTTCGAAAATTTTAAAATTTGGACAAAAAGCGATTTTTACTAAAAACGCCCCCAAAAAGTGGGCGTGGCAAAAAACTTTGTATGAACGAAATATAGATATAAGGATTGTCTAAATATGCTACTCAGACACTTTTTTGAAATTCCTTACGGTTTGGCCAAAAAATAAGTTTTCCTAAAAAGGGGGCGTGGCAGTGGGCGGATTTCAAAAATTTTTACACTTGTCCTGTTGGCACGGACGAGGATCCTATATACCAAATTTCATTATCCTAGCTCAAAATTTAAGGCCCAAAAACCGCTGACGAACAGACAGACGGACGGACGGACGGACGGACGGACGGACAGACAGACATGGCTAATTCGACTCAGCTAGTGATTCTGAGTCGATCCATATACTTTGAGGTATATGTAGCAAAATTATTTCTCTATGTTACAAACTAAGTATCAAAACTAATATACCCCCCTATGGGATAGGGTATAAACAACCGTTCAACTTGACTGACAAATTTATTCTGGCATTTTAAATTATGCCAATCGATAAGGTTACTTTACAGGTAATTTCTTAGAACTAGAATAATGATTAATTGACAAAACTATGAAATTGTTAAATTGACACAATTGATATAATACAGATTCTTGGAAAAATTGATAATGAAGTTGTTAAATTGACACAATTGATATAATACAGATTCTTGGAAAAATTGATATTAGGCTATGTGCTGCATCCGGTGGTTTTGGGGTGCTTTGTCAGCATGGTCGCCTTTCGTAACTCGCGTCCCCAGTATCGATTACGTGTTCTACTAGGGCTGTTTTACCTAGCCCAACTGTAGAAAAGAATGGAAACAGGCTAATAGTTTTCGCAAGTATCCTGGATTTTCCGTTGATAGTTCGTGAGCATTTGACAGAATTGATTTCGATGATTCGAGATTTAAAGAGATTTCAGAAATAACTTGTGGAGTAATTCGAAATATCTTCCAAAAGTCTATACCAAGATATAGCGGTTGATTTAACGACGGTACTATGAAGAGATCAATATTTTGCATTTGGTCATTAAATGAAATTTGTGTGGTAACCAACCCCACAATTGCTTGACTATGACCTGCAGCAGTTTTAACAGAAGACGAGAAGGGTTTAAAAGAAATGCTGTTTGCCTTCAGATATTTTAAGCCTCCACTACCAAGACAGCTTATAGAAGCACCACTGTCAAGTAAACCTTGCCAGGATCTGTCGAATATCTGGACGGATACATAAGGACGAGGATCAGGGATTTGATTATCCAATGTGGCACAAGTCAGAGTAGTGGACGCGATTGACCTATGCAACAACTTTTTTCTCTTGTACTTTTGTTATCTTCGGCGATGGACCACTTGTTTTAAAGATTCTTCTTCGTGCTTCATAGTACTCTTTTTGTAGCTGATGGAAGGATTTGAGAGAAATATTTTTGTTTGCTTTAAAGGTATTTGCTGGTGTTGAATTAGGAGTCGGTACGTCAGATGGTCTTTTCAGTATAAAAATTTGGGACGAACTATCATGTAAATTTGTTATTGTCTCGGGTTTTCTCGTTTCCAGCAACTCTCCCCGGATTGAAAATTGCTCTTTGTTGGGTTTCCCGAACATTTGTCGCAGTTTGGAGTAGTGGTGTTTTCACGACCACATCTGTAACAGAAAAGCGACCGTTGCTCCTTGCAGTCATAGAATGTATGACCAACGACCTTGCTATTCCAACAGATAAGTTTGTTGGTCTCTCGACGTCGATAATCGACTGCGTCGACAAGATGAGCAGATGAGCTCTCTGGAAGTCCTTCAGCGATTTCTAACTCACTCACATTGCGGCGAAACGGAGGAGGAGCTTGTGCGAACCTAGATCTTGCAGGTTTATTATCGTTAAGATACTTCTCCACTCTCCTGCATACGTACACCATTTCCGGTATACTGTGATTGTTGAAAGTAAATAGAAGCTCTCCGGTTTTTCGTCGAACATTCTGTTTTAAAAGTTCTATAAGCTCGCGGTTTGGCTTAGGAACACGTAACTTTGAATTAATTTGACTGAGATCGGAATAAAATTCGTCGAAACTTTCATTAGGCTGTTGTTTGCGATCCGACATCTTCCTTGTTAGTTCGGAGTCGGTTTCAAGGGTTCGATACTGTTCGATTAGAGCAAGTCGAAGTGTGCACCAGTTTACGGATGGATTCATTTTAAGAAACATCCAAAACCATACTTTAACTTGCCCACAGACAAAGTGATGAAAGTTTAACAATATATCATCCCAATTGACGTTATAGCTTTCCTTAACCCGTTCGAGCCGAAACAAAAAGTCATCGACCGACATCTTTTTATACCCTATCCCATAGGGGGGTATATTAGTTTTGATTCTTAGTTTGTAACATAGAGAAATAAATTTGCTACATATACCTCAAAGTATATGGATCGACTCAGAATCGCTAGCTGAGTCGAATTAGCCATGTCTGTCTGTCCGTCCGTCCGTCCGTCCGTCCGTCTGTCTGTTCGTCAGCGGTTTTTGGGCCTTAAATTTTGAGCTAGGATAATGAAATTTGGTATATAGGATCCTCGTCCGTGCCACCAGAACAAGTGTAAAAATTTTTTAAATCCGCCCACTGCCACGCCCCCTTTTAAGGAAAACTTTTTTTTTTGGCCAAACCGTAAGGAATTTCAAAAAAGTGTCTGAATAGCATATTTAGACAATCCTAATATCTATATTTCGTTCATACAAAGTTTTTTGCCACGCCCACTTTTTGGGGGCGTTTTCAATAAAAAACTGTTTTCGGTCAAATTTTAAATTTTCGAAAAAAATTTTGATGCAGAATCATTAAAATTATTAATATCAACATTTCGTCTATATACCATTTTAACCCACGCCCACTTTTTGGGGGCGTTTTTATATAAAAACCATTTTTATACACTGCCCCAAAACATATGCAGGAGAAAACCTTGTCTTTTGTAGAACCGTTAAAGTGTTTTGTAAGCAGTCTGAAGAATTTGTTGTCACTATACCATTTTTTCTATTTTATCCACATCGTGTTTTTAGCCATGCCCACTTTTTTGGGGATTTTAGTTATATGGATAGGATGGGATAGGGTATTCAACGATCCGCACAGCGGATTGTAGCCTTCTCATATGTTTGTTATCAAATTTAATTCCCCATTTATGGTAGTTGGGAAATTTACCAAACGAGTTGGATGGAGAAGGTTTCTGAAAATGACGGTCGGGGTTAGGGGATGTATCATTTAAATTGAGATTTCCTAGCTGTGCTAGAAAGTTGTTCCACATTTGAGCCTTGGGCAATGTTAACTGGATGAACGACAGGCTCATTTCGCTGATATTCATCACGAGGTTGAATATTAACATCTGGTCTACGAACATTTTCTAGTCGTCGATTAACAACGTACTCAGTTTGTGTAGTTGATGCTGTTGGGATAGGACCTGGATCACGAGCCTGAGAACTTTGCATTTGAGGAGTTGGGGTAAAAGCAGAAAGAGTTTCGCGTACTATGGCCGCAACTTCTTGACGAAGAGTCAATCGATTTTTTTCGAGCTCTTCACGGATAAAACGCATGTCCTCAGTTCGCTTTAAACATATAGTAGCTGACACTACATCATGCACGTAATGTTCAAATTGTTCCCCTTCGCTAGAATTTGCTAGTGAAACGTTCGGATTCTCGCTGGCTGGTGGAATAGGTCTCTCCAGTTCATTAACATTATTGTTACCTGACGGACCTGGTTCAGGATTCGAAACCTTAGTTGTTTCATTAATATTTAACGACATATTGCCTGTCGATTTTCGTAGTTTATTTTTTTTCGGACGTAAATGATAATTACTCACCACTTTTATTGGACGACCTCTTCCTGTCATTATAAACCAGATTCAAAGAATCCCAACAAAATTTGCATGCGAATTAAAACTTCTGCAGACTGTCGAATTTATAATTAAATATATGAGAAGGCTACAATCCGCGGTGCGGATCGTTGAATACCCTATCCCATCCCATCCTTAAAACTAATATTTCCAAAAAGTGGGCTTTATGGGAATATAATATAGAACATATGAGAAGTCTACAATCCGCTGTGCGGATCGTTGAATACCCTATCCCATCCTATCCATAAAACTAAAATTCCCAAAATAAGTGGGTATGGCTAAAAACACGATGTGGATAAAATAGAAAAAATGATATAGTGACAACAAATTTTCAGACTGCTTACAAAACACTTTTACGGTTCTACAAAAGACAAGGTTTCTCCTGCATATGTTATGGGGTAGTGGATAAAAATGGTTTTTATATCAAAACGCCCCCAAAAAGTGGGCGTGGGTTAAAATGGTATAAAGACGAAATGTTCGTATTAATAATGTTAATAATCCTGCATCAACATTTCTTTCGAAAAATTTAAAATTTGACCGAAAACAGTTTTTTTTGAAAACGCCCCCAAAAAGTGGGCGTGGCAAAAAATTTTATATATACGAAATATAGATATTACGATTGTCTAAATATGTTGTTCATAACCTTTTTTAAAATTCCTTACGGTTTGGCCAAAAACTGAGTTTTTCTTAAAAGGGGGCGTGGCAGTGGGCGGATTTAAAAAATGTTTACACTTGTTCTGGTGACTCGGACAAGGATCCTATATACCAAATTTTATTATCCTAGCTCAAAATTTAAGGCCCAAAAATACATGGTTTAATCGACTCAGCTATCGATTCTGAGTCGATCCATATACTTTGAGGTATATGTAGCAAAATTATTTCTCTATGTTACAAACTATGTACATATCAAAACTAATATACCCCCCTATGGGATAGGGTATAAAAATAAAAACATATGAGAGGCTACAATCCGCTATGCGGATCGTTGAATACCCTATCCCATCCCATCCTTTAAATTAATATCCTCAAAATATAGGCCTTATGGCGATGAAATACAGAAAATGACATTGTCACTATATATTGCTCAGACAGTTTCTCAAAATCTTGTGTGGTTCGACAAAAAACAACGTATTTCTATTGCTAATGCCTTGGGATGGGGTATACAAATGGTTTTTTTAAGAAAACGCCCCCAAAATGTGGGCGTAGGTGAAAATGATCTATGGACAAAATGTTTATATTACCATTGCGGAAGTATTTGCATCAAAATTTTTTTCGAAAGTTTTAAAATTTGGACAAAAAGCGTTTTTTACTAAAAACGCCCCCAAAAGGTGGGCGTGGCAAAAAACTTTGTATAAACGAAATATAGATATTAGGATTATCTAAATATGCTACTCAGACACTTTTTTGAAATTCCTTACGGTTTGGCCAAAAACTAAGTTTTCCTAAAAAGGGGGCGTGGCAGTGGGCGGATTTCAAAAATTTTTACACTTGTTCTGGTGGCACGGACGAGGATCCTATATACCAAATTTCATTATCCTAGCTCAAAATTTAAGGCCCAAAAACCGCTGACGAACAGACAGACGGACGGACGGACGGACGGACGGACAGACAGACATGGCTAATTCGACTCAGCTAGCGATTCTGAGTCGATCCATATACTTTGAGGTATATGTAGCAAAATTATTTCTCTATGTTACAAACTAAGTATCAAAACTAATATACCCCTATGGGATAGGGTATAAAAATATATATATAGGAAACCAAAGTTTGAATCAAGTCAAAAAAAACATATGAGAAGGCTACAATCCGCTGTGCGGATCGTTGAATACCCTATCCCATCCTATCCATAAAACTAAAATCCCAAAAAAGTGGGCATGGCAAAAACACGATGTGGATAAAATAGAAAAAATGATATAGTGACAACAAATTCTTCAGACAGCTAACCGCTATCCGCTTTGATTTCAAAAATTTTTACACTTGTTCTGTAGGCAGAGACGAGGATCCTATATACCAAATTTGTTTGCAACATATTTAGACAATCTTAATATCTATATTTCGTCCATAGAAAGTTTTTTGCCACGCCCACTTTTTGGGGGCGTTTTTAGTAAAAAAAAGTTTTTTGTCCAAATTTTGAAACTTTCGAAAAAATTTTTGATGCAAATACTTCCGCAATGGTAATATAAACATTTTGTCCATAGATCATTTTCACCTACGCCCACATTTTGGGGGCGTTTTCTTACAAAAACCATTTGTATACCCCATCCCAAGGCATTAGCAATAGAAATACGTTGTTTTTTGTCGAACCACAAAAGATTTTGAGAAACTGTCTAAGCAATATATTGTGACAATGTCATTTTCTGTTTTTCATCGCCTTAAAGCCTATATTTTGAGGATATTAATTTAAAGGATGGGATGGGATAGGGTATTCAACGATCCGCATAGCGGATTGTAGCCTCTCATATGTTTTTGTTCTTGCTCCGTTATATTTTGGAGAGCATAGTTGTCACTGCCTCCTGAGTAGATATGTCTATACCCGCCCTAAGTATTTTGCTAGACAATCAAAACGTCTGCCAAAATACGCCATTGGTCACTACTACTACTCAAAACATTGTAGCAACCCCTACTGTACAAGGTCAACGACCTCTAAAAAAGATCTGCTATAGGTTACCCTTCAGCCACTTCTCGCATCCAAAAAAAAAATTTTTGCGACGCATGATATGCACGTTTAAAATGTGTAACCAAATAATTGAACAAGTAATGTCCTTCATATTTCAAATACAAAGACTGAAATACAAATAATTGGTATCCCAAATCACAACTTTCCGAAACTCATAACACCGAAAATCATAAAATTAAATAACATATCTATTTGGAAAATAAATTTAAATTAATTTTATTTAATTTCAAAAAAAAAATCCAAAACAAATTCTATTTCAGAAAAAAAAATACTTGCATTTTCAAAATTCAAATTTACCATAAAAAAATATATATATATATTTTTTAACTTTCTCTTACAAAGAGAAAGATATTGTTTTCGTGAAAATTTTCGACCTCGAGATTTTGATTGATTCTAACATTACGATGATAGCGGAGCCCAAAAAAGTGGTTTTTGGAATTCCGTCCGTCGGTCCGTCGGTCCGTCTGTCCGTAATGGTCTCCCCAGCCTAAACGGCTCGACCGATTTTCTTCAAACTTCGTATCCAAGTTTGTTTTGGTCATAATTCTAGGCCATTTTTTTTGTTTGCTTTTAGCCATGTTAATAACGGTACCTGCCATACAAAAATTACACATAACGTCAATTTTCTCGAAAACGGCTCTAACGATTTTGATTAAACTTTATATATACTTTATATATACATATTAGTTCCCACAAAACTGCATACCCAGTTTTTGCGAGAAAATCCATATAACGGCTTTTGTCATTTAGGCCATATAAAGAAAATTGTTAATTTCTCGCAAACTACTATGTCAAATTGAATGAAATTTAATATATATACTATTATTATAGTTTGAAACAATTCCACATAATTCGTTTTAGCCCAACTATCACTAAACGGAATTTTAAGTTTTGGCTAATAACGGAAAATCAGAACAAGTGTAAACATTTTTAAAATCCGCCCACTGCCACGCCCCCTTTTAGAAAAAACGTAGTTTTAAGCCAAACCGTAAGGAATTTCAAAAAAGTGTTTTTGCAACATATTTAGACAATCCTAATATCTATATTTCGTCCATACAAAGTTTTTCGCCACGCCCACTTTTTGGGGGCGTTTTTAGTAAAAAACATTTTTTGTATAAATTTTAAAACTTTCGAAAAAAATGTTGATGCAAATACTTCCGCAATGGTAATATAAACATTTTGTCCATAGATCATTTTCACATACGCCCACATTTTGGGGGCGTTTTCTTACAAAAACCATTTGTATACCCCATCCCAAGGCATTAGCAATAGAAATACGTTGTTTTTTGTCGAACCACAAAAGATTTTGATAAACTGTCTGAGCAATATATTGTGACAATGTCATTTTCTGTTTTTCATCGCCATAAGGCCTATATTTTGAGGATATTAATTTAAAGGATGTAATGGGATAGGGTATTCAACGATACGCATAGCGGATTGTAGCCTCTCATATGTTTATACCCTATCCCATAGGGGGTATATTAGTTTTGATACATAGTTTGTAACATAGAGAAAAAATTTTGCTACATATACCTCAAAGTATATGGATCGACTCAGAATCGCTAGCTGAGTCGAATTAGCCATGTCTGTCTGTCCGTCCGTCCGTCCGTCCGTCTGTCTGTTCGTCACCGATTTTTGGGCCTTAAATTTTGAGCTAGGATAATGAAATTTGGTATATAGGATCCTTGTCCGAGTCACCAGAACAAGTGTAAAAATTTTTGAAATCCGCCCACTGCCACGCCCCCTTTTTAGAATAACGTAATTTTTGGCAAAACCGTAAAGAATTTTTAAAAAGTGTCTGAACAGCATATTTACAGAATCGTAATATCTATATTTCGTTCATGTAAAGTTTTTTGCCACGCCCACTTTTTGGGGGCGTTTTCAATAAAAAAACTGTTTTCGGTCAAATTTTAAATTTTTCGAAAAAATTTTTGATGCAGAATCATTAACATTATTAATATGAACATTTCGTCTTTATACCATTTTAACCCACGCCCACTTTTTGGGGGCGTTTTTATATAAAAACCATTTTTATACACTACCCCATAACATATACAGGAGAAAACCTTGTCTTTTGTAGAACCGTAAAAGTGTTTTGTAAGCAGCCTGAAGAATTTGTTGTCACTATATCATTTTTTTTATTTTATCCACATCGTGTTTTTAGCCATGCCCACTTTTTTGGGGATTCTAGTTTTATGGATAGGATGGGATAGGGTATTCAACGATCCGCACAGCGGATTGTAGCCTTCTCATATAGGCCTTATGGCGATGAAATACAGAAAATGACATTGTCACAATATATTGCTCAGACAGTTTCTCAAAATCTTGTGTGGTTCGACAAAAAACAACGTATTTCTATTGCTAATGCCTTGGGATGGGGTATACAAATGGTTTTTGTAAGAAAACGCCCCCAAAATGTGGGCGCAGGTGAAAATGATCTATGGACAAAATGTTTATATTACCATTTCGGAAGTATTTGCATCAAATTTTTTTTCGAAAGTTTTAAAATTTGAACAAGAAGCGTTTTTTTACTAAAAACGCCCCCAAAAAGTGGGCGTGGCAAAAAACTTTGTATGAACGAAATATAGACAGTAGGATTGTCTAAATATGCTACTCAGACACTTTTTTGAAATTCCTTACGGTTTGGCCTAAAAATAAGTTTTCCCAAAAAGGGGGCGTGGCAGTGGGCGGATTTCAAAAATTTTTACACTTTTTCTGGTGGCACGGACGAGGATCCTATATACCAAATTTCATTATCCTAGCTCAAAATTTAAGGTCCAAAAACCGCTGATGAACAGACAGACGGACGGACGGACGGACAGACAGACATGGCTAATTCGACTCAACTATCGATTCTGAGTCGATCCATATACTTTGAGGTATATGTAGCAAAATTATTTCTCTATGTTACAAACTAAGTATCAAAACTAATATACCCCCCTATGGGATAGGGTATAAACATATGAGAAGGCTACAATCCACTGTGCGGATCGTTGAATACCCTATCCCATCCTATCTGTAAAACTAAAATCCCCAAAAAGTGGACATGGCTAAAAACACAATGTGGATAAAATAAAGAAAATGGAATGGTGACAACAAATTCTTCAGACTGCTTACAAAAAACTTTTACGGTTCTACAAAAGACAAGGTTTTCTACTGCATATGTAATGGGGTGGTGTATAAAAATGGTTTTTATATGAAAACGCCCCCAAAAAGTGGGCGTGGGTAAAAAAAGTCTATGGACGAAATGTTCATATTTATATTACTAATGATTCTGCATCAAAAGTTTTTTGGAAAATTTTGAAATTTGACCGAAAAATGTTTTTTATTAAAAACGCCCCCAAAAAGTGGGCGGGGCAAAAAACTTTATATGAACGAAATACAGATCTTCAGATTGTCTAAATATGTTGTTCAGAAAGTTTTTCAAAATTCCTAATGGTTTGGCCAAAAAATACGTTTTTCTAAAAAGGGGGCGTGGCAGTGGGCGGATTTCAAAATTTTTTACACTTGTTCTGCTGGGAGCAACAAAGAGCACGTGTACCAAATTTCATCCTTCTAGCTCAAAATTTAAGGCCCAAAAACTGGTGACGTACGGACGGACGGACGGACAGACATGGCTTAATCGACTCAGCTATCGATTCTGAGTCGATCCATATACTTTGAGGTATATGTAGCTAAATTATTTCTCTATGTTACAAACTATGTATCAAAACTAATATACCCCTATGGGATAGGGTATAAACATATGAGAGGCTACAATCCGCTATGCGGATCGTTGAATACCCTATCCCATCCCATCCTTTAAATTAATACCCTAAAATATAGGCCTTATGGCGATGAAATACAGAAAATGACATTGTCACAATATATTGCTCAGACAGTTTCTCAAAATCTTGTGTGGTTCGACAAAAAACAACGTATTTCTATTGCTAATGCCTTGGGATGGGGTATACAAATGGTTTTTGTAAGAAAACGCCCCCAAAATGTGGGCGAAGGTGAAAATGATCTATGGACAAAATGTTTATATTACCATTTCGGAAGTATTTGCATCAAAATTTTTATCGAAAGTTTTAAAATTTAAACAAAAAGCGTTTTTTACTAAAAACGCCCCCAAAAAGTGGGCGTAGCAAAAAACTTTGTATAAACGAAATATAGATAGTAGGATTGTCTAAATATGCTACTCAGACACTTTTTTGAAATTCCTTACGGTTTGGCCAAAAAAAAGGTTTTCCCAAAAAGGGGGCGTGGCAGTGGGCGGATTTCAAAAATTTTTACACTTGTTCTGGTGGCACGGACGAGGATCCTATATACCAAATTTCATTATCCTAGCTCAAAATTTAAGGCCCAAAAACCGCTGACGAACAGACAGACGGACGGATGGACGGACAGACAGACATGGCTAATTCGACTCAGCTATCGATTCTGAGTCGATCCATATACTTTGAGGTATATGTAGCAAAATTATTTCTCTATGTTACAAACTAAGTATCAAAACTAATATACCCCCCTATGGGATAGGGTATAAACATATGAGAGGCTACAATCCGCTATGCGGATCGTTGAATACCCTATCCCATCCCATCCTTTAAATTAATATCCTCAAAATATAGGCCTTATGGCGATGAAATACAGAAAATGACATTGTCACAATATATTGCTCAGACAGATTCTCAAAATCGTGTGTGGTTCGACAAAAAACAACGTATTTCTATTGCTAATGCCTTGGGATGGGGTATACAAATGGTTTTTTTAAGAAAACGCCCCCAAAATGTGGGCGTAGGTGAAAATGATCTATGGACAAAATGTTTATATTACCATTGCGGAAGTATTTGCATCAAATTTTTTTTCGAAAGTTTTAAACTTTGGACAAAAAGGGTTTTTTACTAAAAACGCCCCCAAAAAGTGGGCGTGGCAAAAAACTTTGTATGAACGAAATATAGATAATAGGATTGTCTAAATATGCTACTCAGACACTTTTTTTAAAATTCCTTACGGTTTGGCCAAAAAATAAGTTTTCCTAAAAAGGGGGCGTGGCAGTGGGCGGATTTCAAAATTTTTTACACTTGTTCTGGTGGCACGGACGAGGATCCTATATACCAAATTTCATTATCCTAGCTCAAAATTTAAGGCCCAAAAACCGCTGACGAACAGACAGACGGACGGACGGACGGACAGACAGACATGGCTAATTCGACTCAGCTATCGATTCTGAGTCGATCCATATACTTTGAGGTATATGTAGCTAAATTATTTCTCTATGTTACAAACTATGTATCAAAACTAATGTACCCCTATGGGATAGGGTATAAACATATGAGAGGCTACAATCCGCTATGCGGATCGTTGAATACCCTATCCCATCCCATCCTTTAAATTAATATCCTCAAAATATAGGCCTTATGGCGATGAAATACAGAAAATGACATTGTCACAATATATTGCTCAGACAGTTTCTCAAAATCTTGTGTGGTTCGACAAAAAACAACGTATTTCTATTGCTAATGCCTTGGGATGGGGTATACAAATGGTTTTTGTAAGAAAACGCCCCCAAAATGTGGGCGTAGGAGAAAATGATTTATGGACAAAATGTTTATATTACCATTGCGGAAGTATTTGCATCAAATTTTTTTTCGAAAGTTTTAAACTTTGGACAAAAAGCGTCTTTTACTAAAAACGCCCCCAAAAAGTGGGCGTGGCAAAAAACTTTGTATGAACGAAATATAGATAATAGGATTGTCTAAATATTCTACTCAGACACTTTTTTGAAATTCCTTACGGTTTGGCCAAAAAATAAGTTTTCCTAAAAAGGGGGCGTGGCAGTGGGCGGATTTCAAAAATTTTTACACTTGTTCTGGTGGCACGGACGAGGATCCAATATACCAAATTTCATTATCCTAGCTCAAAATTTAAGGCCCAAAAACCGCTGACGAACAGGCAGACGGACGGACGGACGGACAGACAGACATGGCTAATTCGACTCAGCTAGCGATTCTGAGTCGATCCATATACTTTGAGGTATATGTAGCAAAATTATTTCTCTATGTTACAAACTAAGTATCAAAACTAATATACCCCCCTATGGGATAGGGTATAAACATATGAGAAGGCTACAATCCACTGTGCGGATCGTTGAATACCCTATCCCATCCTATCTGTAAAACTAAAATCCCCAAAAAGTGGACATGGCTAAAAACACAATGTGGATAAAATAAAGAAAATGGAATGGTGACAACAAATTCTTCAGACTGCTTACAAAAAACTTTTACGGTTCTACAAAAGACATGGTTTTCTACTGCATATGTAATGGGGTGGTGTATAAAAATGGTTTTTATATAAAAACGCCCCCAAAAAGTGGGCGTGGGTAAAAAAAGTCTATGGACGAAATGTTCATATTTATATTACTAATGATTCTGCATCAAAAGTTTTTTGGAAAATTTTGAAATTTGACCGAAAAATGTTTTTTATTAAAAACGCCCCCAAAAAGTGAACGAAATACAGATATTCAGATTGTCTAAATATGTTGTTCAGAAAGTTTTTCAAAATTCCTTATGGTTTGGCCAAAAAATACGTTTTTCTAAAAAGGGGGCGTGGCAGTGGGCGGATTTCAAAATTTTTTACACTTGTTCTGCTGGGAGCAACAAAGAGCACGTGTACCAAATTTCATCCTTCTAGCTCAAAATTTAAGGCCCAAAAACTGGTGACGTACGGACGGACGGACGGACAGACATGGCTTAATCGACTCAGCTATCGATTCTGAGTCGATCCATATACTTTGAGGTATATGTAGCTAAATTATTTCTCTATGTTACAAACTATGTATCAAAACTAATATACCCCCCTATGGGATAGGGTATAAACATATGAGAGGCTACAATCCGCTATGCGGATCGTTGAATACCCTATCCCATCCCATCCTTTAAATTAATATCCTCAAAATATAGGCCTTATGGCGATGAAATACAGAAAATGACATTGTCACAATATATTGCTCAGACAGATTCTCAAAATCGTGTGTGGTTCGACAAAAAACAACGTATTTCTATTGCTAATGCCTTGGGATGGGGTATACAAATGGTTTTTTTAAGAAAACGCCCCCAAAATGTGGGCGTCGGTGAAAATGATCTATGGACAAAATGTTTATATTACCATTGCGGAAGTATTTGCATCAAATTTTTTTTCGAAAGTTTTAAACTTTGGACAAAAAGGGTTTTTTACTAAAAATGCCCCCAAAAAGTGGGCGTGGCAAAAAACTTTGTATGAACGAAATATAGATAATAGGATTGTCTAAATATGCTACTCAGACACTTTTTTGAAATTCCTTACGGTTTGGCCAAAAAATAAGTTTTCCTAAAAAGGGTTCGTGGCAGTGGGCGGATTTCAAAAATTTTTACACTTGTTCTGGTGGCACGGACGAGGATCCTATATACCAAATTTCATTATCCTAGCTCAAAATTTAAGGCCCAAAAACCGCTGACGAACAGACAGACGGACGGACGGACGGACAGACAGACATGGCTAATTCGACTCAGCTATCGATTCTGAGTCGATCCATATACTTTGAGGTATATGTAGCTAAATTATTTCTCTATGTTACAAACTATGTATCAAAACTAATATACCCCTATGGGATAGGGTATAAACATATGAGAGGCTACAATCCGCTATGCGGATCGTTGAATACCCTATCCCATCCCATCCTTTAAATTAATATCCTCAAAATATAGGCCTTATGGCGATGAAATACAGAAAATGACATTGTCGCAATATATTGCTCAGACAGTTTCTCAAAATCTTGTGTGGTTCGACAAAAAACAACGTATTTCTATTGCTAATGCCTTGGGATGGGGTATACAAATGGTTTTTGTAAGAAAACGCCCCCAAAATGTGGGCGTAGGTGAAAATGATCTATAGACAAAATGTTTATATTACCATTTCGGAAGTATTTGCATCAAAATTTTTTTCGAAAGTTTTAAAATTTAAACAAAAAGCGTTTTTTACTAAAAACGCCCCCAAAAAGTGGGCGTAGCAAAAAACTTTGTTTAAACGAAATATAGATAGTAGGATTGTCTAAATATGCTACTCAGACACTTTTTTGAAATTCCTTACGGTTTGGCCAAAAAAAAGGTTTTCCCAAAAAGGGGGCGTGGCAGTGGGCGGATTTCAAAAATTTTTACACTTGTTCTGGTGGCACGGACGAGGATCCTATATACCAAATTTCATTATCCTAGCTCAAAATTTAAGGCCCAAAAACCGCTGACGAACAGACAGACGGACGGATGGACGGACAGACAGACATGGCTAATTCGACTCAGCTATCGATTCTGAGTCGATCCATATACTTTGAGGTATATGTAGCAAAATTATTTCTCTATGTTACAAACTAAGTATCAAAACTAATATACCCCCCTATGGGATAGGGTATAAACATATGAGAGGCTACAATCCGCTATGCGGATCGTTGAATACCCTATCCCATCCCATCCTTTAAGTTAATATCCTCAAAATATAGGCCTTATGGCGATGAAATACAGAAAATGACATTGTCACAATATATTGCTCAGACAGTTTCTCAAAATCGTGTGTGGTTCGACAAAAAACAACGTATTTCTATTGCTAATGCCTTGGGATGGGGTATACAAATGGTTTTAAGAAAACGCCCCCAAAATGTGGGCGTAGGAGAAAATGATCTATGGACAAAATGTTTATATTACCATTGCGGAAGTATTTGCATCAAATTTTTTTTCGAAAGTTTTAAACTTTGGACAGAAAGCGTCTTTTACTAAAAACGCCCCCAAAAAGTGGGCGTGGCAAAAAACTTTGTATGAACGAAATATAGATAATAGGATTGTCTAAATATGCTACTCAGACACTTTTTTGAAATTCCTTACGGTTTGGCCAAAAAATAAGTTTTCCTAAAAAGGGGGCGTGGCAGTGGGCGGATTTCAAAAATGTTTACACTTGTTCTGGTGGCACGGACGAGGATCCAATATACCAAATTTCATTATCCTAGCTCAAAATTTAAGGCCCAAAAACCGCTGACGAACAGACAGACGGACGGACGGACGGACGGACGGACAGGCAGACCATGGCTAATTCGACTCAGCTAGCGATTCTGAGTCGATCCATATACTTTGAGGTATATGTAGCAAAATTATTTCTCTATGTTACAAACTAAGTATCAAAACGAATATACCCCCTATGGGTATTTTCTAAAAAGGGGGCGTGGCAGTAGGCGGATTTCAAAATTTTTTACACTTGTTCTGCTGGGAGCAACAGAGAGCACGTGTACCAAATTTCATTCTTCTAGCTCAAAATTTAAGGCCCAAAAACTGGTGACGTACGGACGGACGGACGGACGGACGGACGGACGGACAGACATGGCTTAATCGACTCAGCTATCGATTCTGAGTCGATCCATATACTTTGAGGTATATGTAGCTAAATTATTTCTCTATGTTACAAACTATGTATCAAAACTAATATACCCCTATGGGATAGGGTATAAACATATGAGAGGCTACAATCCGCTATGCGGATCGTTGAATACCCTATCCCATCCCATCCTTTAAATTAATATCCTCAAAATATAGGCCTTATGGCGATGAAATACAGAAAATGACATTGTCAC
This sequence comes from Rhingia campestris, assembly GCA_932526625.1. Classification (NCBI taxonomy): domain Eukaryota; kingdom Metazoa; phylum Arthropoda; class Insecta; order Diptera; family Syrphidae; genus Rhingia; species Rhingia campestris. The sequence goes on along the minus strand of OW052182.1, from coordinate 136,593,324 downwards.
AATATATTGCTCAGACAGTTTCTCAAAATCTTGTGTGGTTCGACAAAAAACAACGTATTTCTATTGCTAATGCCTTGGGATGGGGTATACAAATGGTTTTTGTAAGAAAACGCCCCCAAAATGTGGGCGTAGGTGAAAATGATCTATGGACAAAATGTTTATATAACCATTTCGGAAGTATTTGCATCAAAATTTTTTTCGAAAGTTTTAAAATTTAAACAAAAAGCGTTTTTTACTAAAAACGCCCCCAAAAAGTGGGCGTAGCAAACAACTTTGTATAAACGAAATATAGATAGTAGGATTGTCTAAATATGCTACTCAGACACTTTTTTGATATTCCTTACGGTTTGGCCAAAAAAAAGGTTTTCCCAAAAAGGGGGCGTGGCAGTGGGCGGATTTCAAAAATTTTTACACTTGTTCTGGTGGCACGGACGAGGATCCTATATACCAAATTTCATTATCCTAGCTCAAAATTTAAGGCCCAAAAACCGCTGACGAACAGACAGACGGACGGACGGACGGACGGACGGACAGACAGACATGGCTAATTCGACTCAGCTAGCGATTCTGAGTCGATCCATATACTTTGAGGTATATGTAGCAAAATTATTTCTCTATGTTACAAACTAAGTATCAAAACTAATATACCCCCCTATGGGATAGGGTATTCAACGATCCGCATAGCGGATTGTAGCCTTCTCATATGTTTATACCCTATCCCATAGGGGGGTATATTAGTTTTGATACTTAGTTTGTAACATAGAGAAATAATTTTGCTAAATATACCTCAAAGTATATGGATCGACTCAGAATCGCTAGCTGAGTCGATTAAGCCATGTCTGTCTGTCCGTCCGTCCGTCCGTACGTCACCAGTTTTTGGGCCTTAAATTTTGAGCTAGAAGGATGAAATTTGGTACACGTGCTCTTTGTTGCTCCCAGCAGAACAAGTGTAAAAAATTTTGAAATCGGCCCACTGCCACGCCCCCTTTTTAGAAAAACGTGTTTTTTGGCCAACCATAAGGAATTTTGAAAAACTTTCTGAACAACATATTTAGACAATCTGAATATCTGTATTTCGTTCATATAAAGTTTTTTGCCACGCCCACTTTTTGGGGGCGTTTTTAATAAAAAACCTTTTTCGGTCAAATTTTAAAATTTTCTAAAAAACTTTAGATGCAGAATCATTAGAAATATAAATATGAACTTTTCGTCAATAGACCATTTTAACCCACGCCCACTTTTTGGGGGCGTTTTTATATAAAAACCATTTTTATACCCTACCCCATAACATATGCAGGAGAAAACCTTGTCTTTTGTAGAACCGTAAAAGTTTTTTATAAGCAGTCTGAAGAATTTGTTGTCACCATGTCATTTTCTTGATTTTATCCATATCGTGTTTTTAGCCATGTCCACTTTTTGGGGATTTAAGTTTTACAGATAGGATGGGATAGGGTATTCAACGATCCGCAAAGTGGATTGTAGCCTTCTCATATGTTCGTTTTATTATTTTAAATAAAACCTCGATACTACAATGTTCATATGAGGTCCTACAATGTTCATATGAGGTCAGCAACTCAAAATGGCAACTCTTCACACTGAATTTTGGATTTTTCAACTCAAATCCAATGTTCACAGTTGCATCCATAAGTGCCTCAAATGTTTCAGGCGCAAAGCTACGGTCATGCAACAACAAATGGAACATTTACCAGCCCCACGAGTTAATGAGGCTCGTCCTTTCAAAACATCCTAAAAAGGGGGCGTGGCAGTAGACGGATTTCAAAAATTTTTACACTTGTTCTGGTGGCACGGACGAGGATCCTATATACCAAATTTCATTATCCTAGCTCAAAATTTAAGGCCCAAAAACCGCTGACGAACAGACAGACGGACGGACGGACGGACAGACAGACATGGCTAATTCGACTCAGCTAGCGATTCTGATTCTCTATGTTACAAACTAAGTATCAAAACTAATATACCCCCCTATGGGATAGGGTATAATAAAATTTCGAAAAAAGTATTTTTAAAACAAATTAAGAAAAGATAGTTAATTTTTATACCCTATCCCATAGGGGTATATTTGTTTTGATACATAGTTTGTAACATAGAGAAATAATTTAGCTACATACACCTCAAAGTATATGGATCGACTCAGAATCGATAGCTGAGTCGATTTAGCCATGTCTGTCCGTCCGTCCGTCCGTCCGTACGTCACCAGTTTTTGGGCCTTAAATTTTGAGCTAGAAGGATGAAATTTGGTACACGTGCTCTTTGTTGCTCCCAGCAGAACAAGTGTAAAAATTTTTGAAATCCGCCCACTGCCACGCCCCCTTTTTAGAAAAACGTATTTTTTGGCCAAACCATAAGGAATTTTGAAAGACTTTCTGAACAACATATTTAGACAATCTGAATATCTGTATTTCGTTTATATAAAGTTTTTTGCAACGCCCACTTTTTGGGGCCGTTTTTAATAAAAAACGTTTTTCGGTCAAATTTTAAAATTTTCGAAAAAACTTTTGATGCAGAATCATTAGTAGTATAAATATGAACATTTCGTCCATAGATTATTTCAACCCACGCCCACTTGTTGGGGGCGTTTTTATATAAAAACCATTTTTATACACTACCCCATAACATATGCAAAGTTTTTTGTAAACAGTCTGAACAATTTGTTGTCACCACGTCATTTTCTTTATTTTATCCACATCGTGTTTTTAGCCATGTCCACTTTTTGGGGATTTTAGTTTTACAGATAGGATGGGATAGGGTATTCATCGATCCGCACAGTGGATTGTAGCCTTCTCATATGTTTATACCCTATCCCATAGGGGTATATTAGTTTTGATACTTAGTTTGTAACATGGATCGACTCAGAATCGCTAGCTGAGTCGATTAAGCCATGTCTGTCTGTCCGTCCGTCCGTCCGTCTGTACGTCACCGATTTTTAGGCTTTAAATTTTGAGCTTGGATAATGAAATTTGGTATATAGGATCCTCGTCTCTGCCTACAGAACAAGTGTACAAATTTTTGAAATCCGCCTACTGCCACGCCCCCTTTTAAGAAAAACTCAGTTTTTGACCAAACCGTAAGGAATTTTAAAAAAGTTTCTGAACAGCATATTTAGACAATATTAATATCTATATTTCGGTCATATAAAGTTTTTTGCCACGCCCACTTTTTGGGGGCGTTTTCAATAAAAAACTGTTTTCGGTCAAATTTTAAATTTTTCGAAAAATATTTTGATGCAGAATCATTAACATTATTAATATAAACATTTCGTCTATATACAATTTTAACCCACGCCCACTTTTTGGGGGCGTTTTTATATAAAAACCATTTTTATACCCTATCCCATAACATATGCAGGAGAAAACCTTGTCTTTTGTAGAACCGTAAAACTGTTTTGTAAGCAGTCTGAAGAATTTGTTGTCACTATATCATTTTTTCTATTTTATCCACATCGTGTTTTTAGCCACGCCCACTTTTTGGGGATTTTAGTTTTATGGAAAGGGGATTCAACGATCCGCACAGCGGATTGTAGCCTTCTCATATGTTTATACCCTATCCCATAGGGGTATATTAGTTTTGATACATAGTTTGTAACATAGAGAAATAATTTAGCTACATATACCTCAAAGTATATGGATCGACTCAGAATCGATAGCTGAGTCGATTTAGCCATGTCTGTCCGTCCGTCCGTCCGTCCGTACGTCACCAGTTTTTGGGCCTTAAATTTTGAGCTAGAAGGATGAAATTTGGTACACGTGCTCTTTGTTGCTCCCAGCAGAACAAGTGTAAAAAATTTTGAAATCCGCACACTGCCACGCCCCATTTTTAGAAAAACGTATTTTTTGGCCAACCATAAGGAATTTCGAAAAACTTTCTGAACAGCATATTTAGACAATCTGAATATCTGTATTTCGTTCATATAAAGTTTTTTGCCACGCCCCTTTTTTGGGGGCGTTTTTAATAAAAAACATTTTTCGGTCAAATTTTAAAATTTTCTAAAAAACTTTAGATGCAGAATCATTAGAAATATAAATATGAACATTTCGTCAATTGACCATTTTAACCCACGCCCACTTTTTGGGGGCGTTTTTATATAAAAACCATTTTTATACACTACCCCATAACATATGCAGGAGAAAACCTTGTCTTTTGTAGAACCGTAAAAGTTTTTTATAAGCAGTCTGAAGAATTTGTTGTCACCATGTCATTTTCTTTATTTTATCCATATCGTGTTTTTAACCATGTCCACTTTTTGGGGATTTAAGTTTTACAGATAGGATGGGATAGGGTATTCAACGATCCGCACAGTGGATTGTAGCCTTCTCATATGTTCGTTTTATTATTTTAAATAAAACCTCGATACTACAATGTTCGTATGAGGTCCTACAATGTTCATATGAGGTCAGCAACTCAAAATGGCAACTCTTCACACTGAATTTTGGATTTTTCAACTCAAATCCAATGTTCACAGTTGCATCCATAAGTGCCTCAAATGTTTCAGGCGCAAAGCTACGGTCATGCAACAACAAATGGAAAATTTACCAGCCCCACGAGTTAATGAGGCTCGTCCTTTCAAAACATCTGGTGTCGACTATGCCGCTCCAGTACAGTTAAAAGCATGGAAGGGTCGGTGCAACAGAATCACCAAAGCTTACATTTGTAAAGTGCAAGGAGTCAGTCGGCAATAATAACGCTAATTAATTCTCAATCCATACAACGGTTTCAGTCGTTTTATTATACCCTATCCCATAGGGGGGTATATTAGTTTTGACATTAAGTTTGTAACATAGAGAAATAATTTTGATACATATACCTCAAAGTATATATATCGATTCAGAATCGCTAGTTGAGTCGATTAAGCCATGTCTGTCTGTCCGTCCGTCCGTCCGTCTGTGTGTCACCGATTTTTGGGCCTTAAATTTTAAGCTAGAGTGTTGAAATTTGGTATATAGACTCTCTGGCCGACGAAGCAGAACAAGTGTAAAAATGTTTGAAATCCGCCCACTGCCACGCCCCCATTTAGGAAAACGTAGTTTTAAGCCAAACCGTAAGGAATTTCAAAAAAGTGTCCGAAGAGCATATTTAGACAATCCTAATATCTATATTTCGTCCATACAAAATTTTTTGCCACGTCCACTTTTTGGGGGCGTTTTTAGTAAAATACGTTTTTTGTCCAAATTTTAAAACTTTCGAAAAAATTTTTCTTCCGCAATGGTTATATAAACATTTTGTCCATAGATCATTTTCACCTACGCTCACATTTTGGGGGCGTTTTCTTACAAAAACCATTGGTATACCCCATCCCAAGGCATTAGCAATAGAAATACGTTGTTTTTTTTTTGTCTGAGCAATATATTGTGACAATGTCATTTTCTGTATTTCATCGCCATAAGGCCTATATTTTGAGGATATTAATTTAAAGGATGGGATGGGATAGGGTATTCAACGATCCGCATAGCGGATTGTACCCTCTCATATGTTTATACCCTATCCCATAGGGGTATATTAGTTTGGATACTTAGTTTGTAACAAAGAGAAATAATTTTGCTACATATACCTCAAAGTATATGGATCGACTCAGAATCGATAGCTGAGTCGAATTAGCCATGTCTGTCTGTCCGTCCGTCCGTCCGTCTGTCTGTTCGTCAGCGGTTTTTGGGCCTTAAATTTTGAGCTAGAATAATGAAATTTGGTATATAGGATCCTCGTCCGTGCCACCAGAACAAGTGTAAACATTTTTGAAATTCGCCTACTGCCCCGCCCCCTTTTTAGGAAAACTTATTTTTTGGCCAAACCGTAAAGAATTTCAAAAAAGTGTCTGAGTAGCATATTTAGACAATTCTAATATCTATATTTCGTTCATACAAAGTTTTTTGCCACGCCCACTTTTTGGGGGCGTTTTTAGCAAAAAATGCTTTTCGTCCAAATTTTAAAACTTTCGAAAAATTTTTTTATGCAAATACTTCCGCAATGGTAATATAAACATTTTGTCCATAGATCATTTTCACCTACGCCCACATTTTGGGGGCGTTTTCTTACAAAAACCATTTGATTGCCCCATCCCAAGGCATTAGCAATAGAAATACGTTGGTTTTTGTCGAACCACAAAAGATTTTGAGAAACTGTCTGAGCAATATATTGTGACAATGTCATTTTCTGTATTTCATCGCCATAAGGCCTATATTTTGAGGATATTAATTTAAAGGATGGGATGGGATAGGGTATTCACTATTAAAATTTACCTCCGCAACGAGTGCTATCTTGTCTATAGACACTATGTCCCCTCCTCTGTATAACCAATTATCCACTATAGTCCAAAACTAAGTGAAATTTGTGTCTTCATTATATCCTTCTATCAATTTTTGGTATGTCATAACTTACCAACAAAGTAATTTAAAATCCGCTCGCTTAAATTTTATTTTTATTTTCGAAAATTCTTTATTCAAAAAAAATTTCAACCGCTTAACAATTCGTTGCTCGATTGTGTAAGCTACCATGTTTAGTAAGCTGCCTTTGTTTAGTTAACTTTCACAAAAAACTCCTTCTTCTTCCTTTTCTATTATCTCTTTATTAAATTTATTTGAATTAATCTATCCTCTTGAGTTGATTCGTTACGTTTGAAAAAAATGTCATCATTGTGTTAGTTGAGTCAAGCCTATTACGTATACTTAATCTAACCTACTAAAACTATACTACATATTGCACCTAATTACTTAATCCTATTCCTAAATCTAATAAAGCTTTCTACCTATCTAATCTACGGTCGAATTCCCAACTGTTAAACACATTCAGCCGTATTTATTAGATTTCCTTGGGCGGTCTCTCAGAGGTTGCCTAGTTAGGCATGCCTAAATATTTAAGTTGTCTCTAGGCAAATTTTTTTTTTCCGTGGGCTGGTGGAAATCTTCATAGACACGATGAGCACGTGATCAAAGTAGTGTGAGATTTTTACTCACTAAAACCACCACCCATTTTGTATTTCTATTGCAACTAAGTATTCGACTTATCCAGCAATAGATTTATCACGAGTATATAATATGTTTGGCAAGTAACTTTCCTTTGAGAGTTCCTGCTTTTCCGCAATTTGTTTGTTATTATCGGGCCAAATCTAAGGGTTTAGTTCTTTGAAGACGCCGCAATATATTTGATTCGTCAAGAATTTGGAGGACTGTTGTGTTAACGTGTCCTAAAAACGTTTTTTATGTTTTCGTGCAAACTTTTTATACCCTATCCCATAGGGGTATATTAGTTTTGATACTTAGTTTGTAACATAGAGAAATAATTTAGCTACATATACCTCAAAGTATATGGATCGACTCAGAATCGCTAGCTGAGTCGAATTAGCCATGTCTGTCTGTCCGTCCGTCCGTCCGTCTGTCTGTTCGTCACCGATTTTTGGGCCTTAAATTTTGAGCTAGGATAATGAAATTTGGTATATAGGATCCTTGGCCGAGTCACCAGAACAAGTGTACAAAATTTTAAAATCCGCCCACTGCCACGCCCCCTTTTAGAAAAAACGTAGTTTTAAGCAAAACCGTAAGGAATTTCAAAAAAGTGTGTAAGCAACATATTTAGACAATCCTAATATCTATATTTCGTCTATACAAAGTTTTTCGCCACGCCCACTTTTTGGGGGCGTTTTTAGTAAAAAACGTTTTTTGTCCAAATTTTAAAACTTTCGAAAAAAAATACTTCCGCAATGGTAATATAAACATTTTGTCCATAGATCATTTTCACCTACGCCCACATTTTGGGGGCGTTTTCTTACAAAAACCATTTGATTGCCCCATCCCAAGGCATTAGCAATAGAAATACGTTGTTTTTTGTTGAACCATGTGGAGATCGGTAACTCTGAATGATGACCAGCCAGCTGCAGGTACACACACTGATCATGCACACACTTGAAACACACACACGGACACTTGTCACAGGCACTTGACATGTACACACTTGCTGGGGCAGTCGCAGAGTGACCGGGAAGGTAGCAACACGCTTGAGTTATTGTGTCAGAAATGTGAATAAAAGTATATGAAATAAATAATTGTTTTGAACTATTGAGTTAAGTGTCTAATTAGATTTGGATAGACCACGAGTCATTACATTGGCGACGAGGTAAATTTATGATATAAATACATATATAAATAAGTAAATATTACAGTCAATATAACTTTGGGGAAAATAGATAAATCATAAAGCGTGCAGCTGCCATTTAATTGGTATTTCCGAACAGTGCATTTAATTGCGAGGAAAAAAAGGGAGACCTGTCTCGCATTGAATTGTGAGAAGAAAACGGAAGGGACAGAGACATTCAATTGTCAAGCATTAAATTGCGCGAGAGGAAAAGGGAAAATAAGCCCTGTCACGCATTAAATTGCTAGAAGAAAACGGGGTGAGACATTAGATTGTCAGGCATTAAATTGCGAATAAAAATGTGTAATTATTGTATTGCAGGACAGGCGTGTTGAAATGAGTGGCTCAGGAATAGCACCATTTCTCTGCGAGGTTATCGAGAAAGCCTTGGTTCGGTCGGAGTGGGAAAAGTGGCTCCGGGCATTTACTCTTTATCTGGAAGCAGAAGAGATCACTGATCCAACAAAGAAGAAGAACAAATTATTACACTTGGGTGGTACACAACTTCAGGAGGTAATCTATAACATTCCAGGGGCACTATGTCAACCACAGGATGTAGAAGCGCACACCGATGTCTTTAGGGTCCTCGTGGGCAAGCTGAATAGTTATTTCTCTCCTACAAGAAACTCCACGTTTGAGAGGCATTTATTTCGCTCGCTGAAACCTGACCAAGGAGAGGGATTGAATAAATTTGTTTTGAAATTGCGAAATCAGGCAGCGAAGTGCCAATTTGGGGAAACAAATGAACAAATTTTGGAAATAAACATAAAGGACAAACTGATAGATGCGTGGGCACCTAGATACCTAAAAAAACGTCTATTAGAAAAAGAGTATACATTAGCAGATATCATTGGAATGTGTCATGTATATGAAGAGATTAACAACGAGTCGGAGGCCATGATGCTGCCCACTACTTCCATGAGCATCAACCGTGTTGTTTCCAATGGTGAAAATAAGTTCACAGGAGAATGCAGCAGATGTGGGTCTCGCAAGCATTTAGCAAGTAGACTAGTTTGCCCTGCTAAAAACGATAAATGCAACAAGTGCAATTTTATAGGACATTTTGCGTTAAAATGCAAAACTAAGGCCAATAAACGCAAACAAACCGAATTTTACAACACAGATGCAAAACATCGCAGGATCCAGACTTCAAAGGTTCGTTTTGTGGGCGAAGAAAGGAGTGATGACACTACTGTTGATAAGTTTGACAGATTTCAGGAACACAACTGCTTCAAAATATCTGAAGGGGAAGATCTTGCAGGTGAAATGGGGGAGATAACTAATTGCTTTATCGGAGGTCGTATAGTTCCGATGCTGATAGATTCAGGGTCTCGTCATAACCTTCTTAGCGAGAAGGAATCTTCGGACGAAATCGGAAAACCAATTTCGAGCGTATGCCGTATGCCGGAAATGACTTGCTTAAGGTAAAAACGGTTTTTGAAGCGACAATAGGGGTTGATAGGAGTACTGATTTGATTTCTTCGTTCTATGTAATTGAGAACGGAAGACAATCGCTTTTGGGTCGTGATACTGCCATTAAATTGAACGTCTTGAAGTTAGGACTGGATGTCAATCGAGTCGATAACCTGCAACCATTTCCGAAAATTAAAGGCATTACCATTTCTCTATCTATCAATGAGTCAGTGAAGCCGGTTCAACAGCCGTTGCGAAGGGTTCCAGCTGCTCTAGAAGAAAAGGTGGAGGCTAAATTGACGGAGGCAGTTGCTCGGGATATTATAGAACGGGTCTCCGGACCGAGTCCCTGGATATCTCCAATTGTAATCGTTTTTAAAGAAACCGGGGACATAAGGTTATGTATTGACATGAGGCGGGCTAACCTCGCTATATTAAGAGAAAATTACCCACTGCCAACTTTTGACTCGTTTATGACCAGACTAAAGGGTGCAAAATGGTTTTCGAGGTTAGATTTGGAAAGCGCTTACCACCAGTTTGAATTGGACGAACGAAGTCGCAAAATAACAACATTTATCACGTCGAAAGGAATATTCAGATACAAACGATTGTTATTTGGAGTTAATTCGGCCCCAGAGATTTTTCAGAGGCAGATGGAAAGTATCTTGGCTGGGTGTAAGAATGCCTTAAATTTTATAGACGACATTGTAGTTTTTGGTCTAACTGAGGATGAACATGACGCTAACTTTAAGGCTGTGTTGGAAGTCTTCAAAGAGTATAATGTGGTGTTAAACGAGGATAAGTGTGTCTGGAAAGTTAAGAACATGAAGTTCTTGGGACATATTTTGTCCACAGACGGGATAAATCCAGATCCTGAGAAGGTTAAGAATGTCCTAGAATTCCGACCACCATCCAGCAAAGAAGAGATAAGGAGTTTCCTAGGCCTAGTGACATACCTTGGTAAATTTATCCCTGATCTCGGGGATATAACAGAACCGCTCCGGAAACTGACAAAGAAAGATGTGAAATTCGAATGGGGACAGAGTCAGAACGATTCTTTTCATAAATTAAAAGGACAGTTGGCAAGAATACCGACTTAAACGTATTTCGATCCAAAGAAGCGAATTCGATTAATAGCAGATGCTAGCCCAGTAGCGTTAGGAGCTGTGCTCTTACAATTTGAGGGTGACATCCCCCATGTTATATCATTTGCGAGTAAAAGCTTGTCTGAGGTCGAAAGGAGATATTCACAAACAGAAAAGGAGAGCCTTGCGTTGGTTTGGTCAGTGGAACGGTTTTATTATTATTTGGCTGGTATAGAATTCGAATTGGTCACAGACCATAAACCGTTAGAGGCAATTTTTAAGCCAACGTCGAGGCCTCCAGCCCGCATCGAACGATGGGTCTTGAGGTTGCAGTCCTTTAAATTTAAGGTTGTATATCAACCTGGGAAATTCAACATTGCAGATTCGTTTTCGAGATTATGTAGAGGGGAACATCCTGAGACTTTTGACGAACAATGTGAGCGGAACATTTGCGCAATAATCGAAAGAGCTATACCAAAAGCACTAACCATAGCTGAAGTAGTAGAGAATGCTGGTTCAGATGCGGAATTGATGGAGGCAGTGGATAATGTGAAAAATAATTCCTGGAATTCGAGTAACAGCAGTTGATTTTTTCCATTCCGCCTTGAATTGTGTACATTGGGGAACATTCTGCTACGTGGAACGAAAATCGTTATACCTAATCCCTTGAGGTCAAGAGTTTCAGATCTGGCACATGAGGGACACCCAGGTGAGACAGTAATGAAACGTAGGGTTCGTTCGAAAGTATGATGGCCGTTAATTGACAGAGACGTGGAAAAATTTGTGAAGAATTGCAGTGATTGTTTACTGGTATCAAGACCAGTAAAACCAACCCCTATGAACCGACGCGAATTCCCCGATGGACCATGGCTATGTTTGGCAATAGATTTGATGGGACCATTACCGAACCATGAGCACATTTTCGTAGTCATCGATTATTATTCGAGGTATCATGAAGTGAAGTTCCTTAAAAGGATAACGCCAAGCGTCATCATTGAGAGTTTGGAGGAAATGTTTTCAAGGTTAGGATATCCGAAATCGATAACAGCCGACAACGGACGTCAGTTTGTGAGCGAGGAGTTTAAGCAATATTGTGCAAACAATGATGTGCAGCTTATGACGTCACCACCCTATTGGCCACAAGCTAATGGGGAGGTAGAAAACATGAATCGTTCGATATTAAAGCGGCTACAAATAGCAAACTCGAAAGGAACCGACTACAAAAAAGAGATCCAAAAGTTTATTCTAATGTACAACGTTACTCCGCACGGGACAACCGGGAAGACTCCGTCAGAGCTGTTGTTTAATCGCACCATCCGAGACAAAATACTTTCGATCCAGGACATCAACGAAGATATTTAAGACTCTGAAGCACGAGATTTGGACCTTATGAACAAGCAGAAGGGGAAAGAGAGAGCAGACAGAGATCGAAGAGCCAAGGTCTCTGAGATAGGGGTGGGAGACAAAGTGGTCCTTCGAAATGTCATCTTCGCGAATAAACTAACACCTGCTTTTGACCCACAAGTGTTCAGTAATTGAGCGAAAAGGGAGCGATGTAGTAGTTCGAGGAAATGGAGACGGCAAAGTATTTAGGAGAAACATTTCTCATCTTAAAAGAATACCGGTTTCTCCGGGATCAGATCAAATTTTAACTACTAAACCTATTCTGAATTCCTCTAGTTTTCCAGGCGAAGGTACAGCTTTTCCAGCGGTCGTCGATGACACAGATATTAATCTCCCACAACATCAGGGAACATCACTAGGCGAAGCAAGCGGTCCACAGTTGAAGCTGAAGCTTAAAAACATGGGAGGGATGTGGAGATCGGTAACTCTGAATGATGACCAGCCAGCTGCAGGTACACACACTGATCATGCACACACTTGAAACACACACACGGACACTTGTCACAGGCACTTGACATGTACACACTTGCTGGGGCAGTCGCAGAGTGACCGGGAAGGTAGCAACACGCTTGAGTTATTGTGTCAGAAATGTGAATAAAAGTATATGAAATAAATAATTGTTTTGAACTATTGAGTTAAGTGTCTAATTAGATTTGGATAGACCACGAGTCATTACAAACCACAAAAGATTTTGAGAAACTGTCTGAGCAATATATTGTGACAATGTCATTTTCTGTTTTCTCATCGCCATAAGGCCTATATTTTGAGGATATTAATTTAAAGGATGGGATGGGATAGGGTATTCAACGATCCGCATAGCGGATTGTAGCCTCTCATATGTTTTGTTTCATCTTTAACCGCGGGAATACCCAGATCTCTGCGTAGATCTTCGTTCCTTACGTACCACGGCGCATTGACGAATGATCTTAACATTTTGTTTTCAAAAGTTTGTAAAATGTTTAGATTCGTTTCACTAGTACAACCCCATAGTTGTATACCATATGTCCAAACCGGTTTTAGCACTTGCTTGTATAATAGCAGCTTGTTATCAAGGTTAAGCTTCGAATATTTTTCGAGCAACTAGTAAAGTTCTCTGTATTTATTCTTTAGTTCTTCGCATTTCTTTTTTACATGCGACTTCCATGTCGTCGATGACACAGTCGCAGAGTGACCGGGAAGGTAGCAACACGCTTGAGTTATTGTGTCAGAAATGTGAATAAAAGTAAATGAAATAAATAATTGTTTTGAACTATTGAGTTAAGTGTCTAATTAGATTTGGATAGACCACGAGTCATTACAAACCACAAAAGATTTTGAGAAACTGTCTGAGCAATATATTGTGACAATGTCATTTTCTGTTTTCTCATCGCCATAAGGCCTATATTTTGAGGATATTAATTTAAAGGATGGGATGGGATAGGGTACTCAACGATCCGCATAGCGGTTTGTAGCCTCTCATATGTTTTGTTTCATCTTTAACCGCGGGAATACCCAGATCTCTGCGTAGATCTTCGTTCCTTACGTACCACGGCGCATTGACGAATGATCTTAACATTTTGTTTTCAAAAGTTTGTAAAATGTTTAGATTCGTTTCACTAGTACAACCCCATAGTTGTATACCATATGTCCAAACCGGTTTTAGCACTTGCTTGTATAATAGCAGCTTGTTATCAAGGTTAAGCTTCGAATATTTTTCGAGCAACTAGTAAAGTTCTCTTATTTATTCTTTAGTTCTTCGCATTTCTTTTTTACATGCGACTTCCATTTTAATTTTGCATCGAGTGTCATACCGAGATATTTCGCTTCATTTGCAAACGGGACTCGAACCGTATTTAGAAATACAGGCAAATTGTTTGTCCGTTTATACGAAAAATCTACATGGATCGTTTTGCTCTCATTAAGTGCAATCCGCCAGGATTTAGTCCATTCATTAACCTCGTTAAGAGCGTTTTGTAATTTGATATTTGTTTCCTCTATTTTTGTGCCAACTGCTAGTATAGCAGTATCGTCAGCAAACGTTTCAACTATTGTATCGTTTGTTTGTGAACAACATATTAAGACAATCTTAATATCTATATTTCGTCTATATACATTTTTTTGCCACGCCCACTTTTGGGGGCGTTTTCAATAACAAACTGTTTTCGGTCAAATTTAAAAATTTTCGAACAAATTTTTGATGCAGAATCATTAACATTATTAATATGAACATTTCGTCTATAGACCATTTTAACCAACGTCCACTTTTTGGGGGCGTTTTCTTACCACAACCGTTTATATACCCTACCCCATAACATATGCAGAAAAACGATGTTTTTTTTCGAACAACAAAAGATTCTGATAAAGTGTTTGAACAATATGTTGTGACAATGTCATTTTCTATATTATAGGCCCATAAAGCCCACTTTTTGGAGATATCAATTTTAAGGATGGGGTGGGATAGGGTATTAAACGATCCGCACAGCGGATATGTCATATGTGTTTTGAGTTCGAATTACTCTTTGCGTGAGTTTCGGATATTAAACCGATGTCTATATCTTTTTCCTGCATAAATAATTCAAGTTCTCCAAGTTTTTGCCATTGGCATTCCACGTAAGAATTTTAAGCAATCTATTCATGTTAAAGGTGGGGTACTTCTATTGCGAATACTATTTTCGAGCTTTTCGAGCCTGTCAAATATAAGTTTATTCGTTTTGCTTTGTTCATCAAGTTTTGAAAGAATAATCGAAAATACATTTGAAACTGGGTCAGGTGAAATATTTTTTTGGGCGTTATTGGATACTGTAGCTTGAGCATACGTTTGTACATTTGGTTTTGGATGTACAAGATCCGAACGGATATCTGATGGCCGCGTAGTATGTGAAAATTTAGGTTTTTCGATTATGGCCTGCTTTGTCTTCGACATATTTTTAATCGGAATTTTAGGCTTTTGCTTGTTTAAATTTAAATTCTGAGAATTAATAATATTAAATTTCGTCCGTCATTTTTGCAACTCTTTAGCTACTTCGCAGCCGCGATAAGGCAACATTGCCTAAATTTCTTATCTATAATCGATTTTCCTTTGCTGCCTAACAAGGCGAAGGTTATGTCAAAAGACGTAGTAGAATTTACAAATATAGTCTAAAACATATGAGAAGGCTACAATCCGCTATGCGGATCGTTGAATACCCTATCCCATCCTATCAGCCTTGGGGTAAGGCATACAAATGGTTTTTGTAAGAAAACGCCCCCAAAAAGTGGGTGTAGGTGAAAATGATATATAAACAAAATGTTTATTTTATCATTACGGAAGCATTACCAAGAAGTGGGCGTGGCAAAAAAATTTGTATGGACGAAATATAGATATTATGATTGTCTAAATATGTTGCTCAGAAACTTTTTAAAAATTCCTTACGGTTTGGCCAAAAACTGAGTTTTTCTTAAAAGGGGGCGTGGCAGTGGGCGGATTTAAAAATTTTTTACACTTGTTCTGTTGACTCGGACAAGGATCCTATATAAAAAAATGGTTTTTATATAAAAAATCCCCCAAAAAGTGGGCGTGGGTTAAAATAGTATATAGGCGAAATGTTCATATTAATAATGTTAATGATTCTGCATCAAAATTTTTTTCGAAAAATTTAAAATTTGACCGAAAACAGTTTTTAATTGAAAACGCCCCCAAAAAGTGGGCGTGGCAAAAAACTTTATACGGACGAAATATAGATATTAATATTGTCTAAATATGTTGTTCAGAAACTTTTTAAGAATTCCTTACGGTTTGGTCAAAAACCGAGTTTTACTGAAAAGGGGGCGTGGTAGTGGGCGGATTTCAAAAAAATTTACACTTGTTCTGTAGGCAGAGACGAGGATCCTATATACCAAATTTCATTATCCTAGCTCAAAATTTAAGGCCTAAAAATCGGTGACGTCCAGACTGACGGACGGACGGACGGACAGACAGACATGGCTTAATCGACTCAGCTAGCGATTCGGAGTCGATGCATATACTTTGAGGTATATGTAGCAAAATTATTTCTCTATGTTACAGACTAAGTATCAAAACTAATATACCCCTATGGGATAGGGTATAAAAAAAAAAAAAAACCCCAAGGCATATGCAATAGAAAAAAGTTGTTTTTTGTCGAACCACACAAGATTTTGAGAAACTGTCTGAGCAATATATTGTGACAATGTCATTTTCTGTATTTCATCGCCATAAGGCCTATATTTTGAGAATATTAATTTTAAGGATGGGATGGGATAGGGTATTCAACGATCCGCACAGCGGGTTGTAGCCTCTCATATGTTTATACCCTATCCCATAGGGGTATATTAGTTTTGATACTTAGTTTGTAACATAGAGAAATAATTTAGCTACATATACCTCAAAGTATATGGATCGAATCAGAATCGCTAGCTGAGTTGAATTAGCCATGTCTGTCTGTCTGTCCGTCCGTCCGTCCGTCCGTCCGTCCGTCCGTCCGTCCGTCTGTCTGTTCGTCACCGATTTTTGGGCCTTAAATTTTGAGCTAGGATAATGAAATTTGGTATATAGGATCCTTGGCCGAGTCACCAGAACAAGTGTAAAAAAATTTAAAATCCGCCCACTGCCACGCCCCTTTTAGAAAAAACGTAGTTTTAAGCCAAACCGTAAGGAATTTCAAAAAAGTGTGTTTGCAACATATTTAGACAATCTTAATATCTATATTTCGTCCATAGAAAGTTTTTTGCCACGCCCACTTTTTGGGGGCGTTTTTAGTAAAAAATTTTTTTGTCCAAATTTTGAAACTTTCGAAAAAATTTTTGATGCAAATACTTCCGCAATGGTAATATAAACATTTTGTCCATAGATCATTTTCACCTACGCCCACATTTTGGGGGCGTTTTCTTACAAAAACCATTTGTATACCCCATCCCAAGGCATTAGCAATAGAAATACGTTGTTTTTTGTCGAACCACAAAAGATTTTGAGAAACTGTCTGAGCAATATATTGTGACAATGTCATTTTCTGTTTTTCATCGCCATAAAGCCTATATTTTGAGGATATTAATTTAAAGGATGGGATGGGATAGGGTATTCAACGATCCGCATAGCGGATGTAGCCTCTCATATGTTTTTTATTAAAGTTCGGACAAGAATCATTGCAATCCGGTATTGAACTTCATTTACGCTTTTAAACACGAGATTTTTAATATTTTTAAATTTACTTCCCGAACACGAGGTTTCCCAATCCAACACCAAAAACTGACTCGTTTTCCACGATCTTTACTTCGGCTGTCCTACCCATCCCATTAAGATTGTCTAAATATGTTGTTCAGAAAGTTTTTTTAAAATTCTTTACGGTTTGGCCAAAAACTGAGTTTTTCCTAAAAGGGGGCGTGGCAGTGGGCGGATTTCAAAAAAATTTACACTTGTTCTGGTGACTCGGACACGGATCCTATATACCAAATTTCATTATCCTACCTAAAAATTCAAAGCCCAAAAATCGGTGACGAACAGACAGACGGACATGGCTAATTTGACTAAGCTAGCGATTCTGAGTCGATCCATATACTTTGAGGTATATGTAGCAAAATTATTTCTCTATGTTACAAACTATGTATCAAAACTAATATACCCCTATGGGATACGGTATAAAAAGAGTTCTTTCAAAGGGGGCGGAATCTTGGACCAGAAATCTAACTCCATATATGTATAATCAAAATTAAATTTTAGAAATTGTCATCTAATGCTAATAAACAATTGTAAATATGAAGTAAAATTTTCACGCATAGATTCTTGTTACGTATGTTAAAGCATATGAGAAGCCTACAATCCGCTGTGCGGATCGTTGAATACCCTATCCCATCCTATCCATAAAACTAAAATCCCCAAAAAAGTGGGCATGGCTAAAAACACGATGTGGATAAAATAGAAAAAAATATATAGTGACAACAAGTTCTTCAGACTGCTTACAAAACACTTTTACGGTTCTACAAAAGACAAGGTTTTCTCCTGCATATGTTATGGGGTAGTGTATAAAAATGGTTTTTATATAAAAACGCCCCCAAAAAGTGGGCGTGGGTTAAAATTGTATGTAGACGAAATGTTTATATTAATAATGTTAATGATTCTGCATCAAAATTTTTTTCGAAAAATTTAAAATTTGATCGAAAACAGTTTTTTATAGAAAATGTCCCCAAAAAGTGGGCGTGGCAAAAAACTTTATATGACCGAAATATAGATATTAATATTGTCTAAATATGCTGTTCAGAAACTTTTTTGAAATTCTTTACGGTTTGGTCAAAAACTGAGTTTTTCTTAAAAGGGGGCGTGGCAGTAAGCGGATTTAAAAATTTTTTACACTTGTTCTGTAGGCAGAGACGAGGATCCTATATACAAAATTTCATTATCCTAGCTCAAAATTTAAGCCCTAAAAATCGGTGACGTACAGACGGACGGACGGACAGACAGACATGGCTTAATCGACTCAGCTAGCGATTCTGAGTCGTTCCATATACTTTGAGGTATATGTAGCAAAATTATTTCTCTATGTTACAAACTAAGTATCAAAACTAATATACCCCTATGGGATAGGGTATAAAAAGTGCTGTCAGGTGTCTTTTAAATAGTTTGTGGGAGCTTCCTACAGAATCGCTAGCTGGGTCGATTTAGTCATGTCTGTCCGTCCGCCCGTCTGTACGTCACCGATTTTTAGGCCTTAAATTTTGAGCTAGGATAATGAAATTTGGTACATAGGATCCTCGTCCCTGCCTACAGAACAAAAGTAAAAAAATTTGAAATCCGCCCACTGCCACGCCCCCTTTTAAGAAAAACCGTTAGGAATTTTAAAAAAGTTTCTGAATAACATATTTAGACAATATTAATATCTATATATCGCATATATAAAGTTTTTTGCCATGCCCACTTTTTGGGGGCGTTTTCAATAAAAAACTGTTTTCGGTCAAATATTACATTTTTCGAAAAAAAATTTGATGCAGAATCATTAACATTGTTAATATAAACATTTCGTCTATATACCACTTTAACCCACGCACACTTTTTGGGGGGCGTTTTTATATAAGAACCATTTTCATACACTACCCCATAACATTTGCAGGAGAAAACCTTGTCTTTTGTAGAACCGTAAAAGTGTTTTGTAAGCAGTCTGAAAAAATTGTTGTCACTATTTTGGGGATTTTAGTTTTATGAATAGGATGTGATAGGGTATTCAACGATCCGCACAGCGGATTGTAGCCTTCTTATATGTTTATACCCTATCCCATAGCGGTATATTAGTTTTGATACTTAGTTTGTAACATAGAGAAATAATTAAGCTACATATACCTCAAAGTATATGGATCGACTCAGAATCACTAGCTGAGTCGATTAAACCATGTCTGTCTGTCCGTCCGTCCGTCCGTCTGTACGTCACCGATTTTTAGGTCTTACATTTTGAGCTAGGATAATGAAATTTGGTATATAGGATCCTCGTCCGTGCCTACAGAACAAGCGTAAACAATTTTGAAATCCGCACACTGCCACGCCCCCTTTTAAGAAAAACTCAGTTTTTGGCCAAACCGTATATCACTATATCATTTTTTCTATTTTAACCACATCGTGTTTTTAGCCATGCCCACTTTTTTGGGGATTTTAATTTTATGGATAGGATGGGATAGGGTATTCAACGATCCCCACAGCGGATTGTTGCCTTCTCATATTTTTTTTTATAAAAAAACGCCCCCAAAAAGTGGGCGTGGGTTCAAATGGTCTGTACTCTGTAGACAAAATGTTCATATTAATATTACCAATAATTCTGCATAACGTAGCTTAATTATTTCTCTATGTTAGAAACTATGTATCAAAACTAATATACCCCTATGGGATAGAGTATAATAAAAATAACGATGTAGTTGAACTGCAGTTAGTTAAAGTAGTTTGAAAAACACTCAGCGAAACTGTGTGCTAGAGTCGTAATATGTGTAAGTAAATTTTGTTTCTTGTTTAATAATATATTACATATTTGTTGAATTCATTGTTTATTGATTTTGTTAGTGATGTCAGACTTAATAACGTCTATGTTCTGTTATGTCCCACTAACAAATGCACTAAATGATGAGCCGGTGGATGCATATTATATGATGTGGCAAATCTCTGTTTGTAGATTCGCTACGACACAGATCTGATAATGTTAAAAAAACAATTAAGTTGCGTGAGCGTGAACTCTCCCCAGAAAGAGATTTAAAATCCTTTGTTTTTTGGGTCTTAAATTTTGAGCTAGAGTGAAATTTGGAATATAGACTTTTCAAAATCTTCCCACTGCCACGCCTACTTATCAGAAAAAACGTTGTTTTTTGCCAAACCGTATGGAATTTTAAAAGTGTCTGAGCAGCATATTTAGACAATCCTGATAAGTATATTTCGTCTACAAGTATTTTGCAATGCGCACTTCTTGGGGGCGTTTTTAGTAAAAAACGCTTTTTGTCCAAATTTCAAAAAGTTCGATGAAATTTTTGATGCAAATACTTCTGTAATGATATAAAATTAATTTTAATTTTAAGTTTTAAGCCACATGTTCAAGGGTAACGAGGTCACATACATATGGACCTCAAAAAAACATATGCGTCTCCAGGAGCTCAACAACGCCAGAACTGTCGGCTCACGAAAAATGAGTGAAAAATAAAAGCCTTAAGGACGGAAACGTGTTCTTCGAACAAGGATAAGCAAAGTCGAACTGCTTTGCAAAAAGCTTCGTAAAGAAATTCTCTATCTTAAGGATGAAAACGTGACCCTAAATAATTACCTTATGAACCAAAACCGAGTGCGAACTGTCCCGTTAATTCAGATTACCATACGGATGAAGAAGAACTCAGGCGCGAAACCGACTGGATTCTAAAAAAATACCAATAACCAAAAGGAAAGCTGTATCCTCCCCTGAAGTTATTAATCACGTTAAAGAGAATATTTATAAAGAGAAACATATGAGAAGGCTACAATCCGCGGTGCGGATCGTTGAATACCCTATCCCATCCCATCCTTAAAATTAATATTTCCAAAAAGTGGGCTTTATGGGAATATAATATAGAACATATGAGAAGGCTACAATCCGCTGTGCGGATCGTTGAATACCCTATCCCATCCTATCCATAAAACTAAAATTCCCAAAATAAGTGGGCATGGCTAAAAACACGATGTGGATAAACAAGAAAAAATGATATAGTGACAACAAATTTTCAGACTGCTTACACTTTTACGGTTCTACAAAAGAAAAGGTTTTCTCCTGCATATGTTATGGGGTAGTGTATAAAAATGGTTTTATATAAAAACGCCCCCAAAAAGTGGGCGTGGGTTAAAATGGTATATAGACGAAATGTTTTTATTAATAATGTTAATGATCCTGCATCAACATTTTTTTCCAAAAATTTAAAATTTGACCGAAAACAGTTTTTTATTGTAAACGCCCCAAAAAGTGGGCGTGGCAAAAAATTTTATATGGACGAAATATAGATATTACGATTGTCTAAATATGTTGTTCAGAAACTTTTTTAAAATTCCTTACGGTTTGGCCAAAAACTGAGTTTTTCTTAAAAGGGGCGTGGCAGTGGGCGGATTTAAAAAATGTGTACACTTGTTCTGGTGACTCGGACAAGGATCCTATATACCAAATTTTATTATCCTAGCTCAAAATTTAAGGCCCAAAAATCGGTGAGGAACAGACAGACGGACACACGGACGGACGGACGGACGGACAGACAGACATGGCTAATTCGACTCAGCTAGCGATTCTGAGTCGATCCATATATTTTGAGGTATATGTAGCAAAATTATTTCTGTATGTTACAAACTATGTATCAAAACTAATATACCCCCCTATGGGATAGGGTATAAACAGCTAAAACAAAGGCCCCATCGGCAATTAATGTGATCGGTATTGACGACTATAACAAGTTGCATACCTTAATAAAATCTTTACCATTATCACACTACCAAGAAGCTTCACTTAACAAAAATACATGGAAAGTCTGCGTTAAAGATATCAGATAATCAGAAATGTGTCAGATCTTGTACATCCAAAACGAAATGCACAAACTTATGCCCAACAGTATCAGGTAACGCTCATAAAAATATCTTACCTGAACCCGTTTCTAATGTTTTTTCGATTATACTTTATATAATATATATAAACTTATTTCTGACAGGCTAGTTAAGCATCGCAAGAGACATACTCCACCTTAAACATGAATAGATTACTTAAAATTCTTACGTGAAATGCCAATGGCCTTTGGCAAAAAATTGGAGAGCTTAATTGTTAATGCAAAAAAAAAAGATATCAACGTCTGTTTGATATCCGAAACTCACGCAAAGAGTAATTCGAACTTAAAGATTAAAGGTTACCTCGACTATCATGCTCTACATCCATCAAATAAGACTAGAGGTCATCATCACTATAATAAAAAAGTGTAGCGAACACTCGATTGATTTTAAATAAGAAGTCAAAAAAATGCAAGCTTGTCTTACACAAGTCAAAAGCAGACAATCCTTTCTGAAGATATCTTCTATTTACTGCCCACCACGATGTAAGGTTCAGAAAATTGACTTAATTGAACTAATTCCCTTGGACAGAGTTTTGTCATCGGAGGGGACTTAAATGCAAAGCATACATTTCGGGGGATCTAGATGCAAATCAAAACAAACGAGATTGAACACCATATAGAAACCAAATTCCAGTCATGTGCGATTCAAGGGATCTCCATAAGAATAAACATATGAGAAGGCTACAATCCACTGTGCGGATCGTTGAATACCCTATCCCATCCTATCTGTAAAACTAAAATCCCCAAAAAGTGGACATGGCTAAAAACACGATGTGGATAAAATAAAGAAAATGACATGGTGACAACAAATTGTTCAGACTGTTTACAAAAAACTTTGACGGTTCTACAAAAGACAAGGTTTTCTCCTGCATATGTTATGGGGTAGTGTGTAAAAATGGTTTTTATATAAAAACGCCCCCAAAAAGTGGGCGTGGGTTGAAATAGTCTATGGACGAAATGTTCATATTTATACTACTAATGATTCTGCATCAAAAGTTTTTTCGAAAATTTTAAAATTTGACCGAAAAACGTTTTTTATTAAAAACGCCCCCAAAAAGTGGGCGTGGCAAAAAACTTTATATGAACGAAATACAGATATTCAGATTGTCTAAATATGTTGTTCAGAAAGTTTTTCAAAAATCCTTATGGTTTGGCCAAAAAATACGTTTTTCTAAAAAGGGGGCGTGGCAGTGGGCGGATTTCAAAAATTTTTACACTTGTTCTGCTGGGAGCAACAAAGAGCACGTGTACCAAATTTCATCCTTCTAGCTCAAAATTTAAGGCCCAAAAACTGGTGACGGACGGACGGACGGACGGACGGACGGACAGACATGGCTAAATCGACTCAGCTATCGATTCTGAGTCGATCCATATACTTTGAGGTATATGTAGCTAAATTATTTCTCTATGTTACAAACTATGTATCAAAACTAATATACCCCTATGGGATAGGGTATAAACATATGAGAGGCTACAATCCGCTGTGCGGATCGTTGAATACCCTATCCCATCCCATCCTTAAAATTAATATCCTCAAAATATAGGCTTTATGGCGATGAAATACAGAAAATGACATTGTCACAATCTTTTGTGGTTCGACATCTTTTGTGGTTCGACAAAAAACAACTTATTTCTATTGCTAATGCCTTGGGATGGGGTATACAAATGGTTTTTGTAGGAAAACGCCCCCAAAATGTGGGCGTAGGTGAAAATGATCTATGGACAAAATGTTTATATTACCATTGCGGAAGTATTTGCATCAAAATTTTTTTCGAAAGTTTTAAAATTTGGACAAAACACGTTTTTTACTAAAAACGCCCCCAAAAAGTGGGCGTGGCAAAAAACTTTGTATGAACGAAATATAGATATTAGGATTGTCTAAATATGTTGCTAACACACTTTTTTGAAATTCCTTACGGTTTGGCTTAAAACTACGTTTTTTCTAAAAGGGGGCGTGGCAGTGGACGGATTTTAAAAATTTTTACACTTATTCTGGTGACTCGGCCAAGGATCCTATATACCAAATTTCATTATCCTAGCTCAAAATTTAAGGCCCAAAAATCGGTGACGAACAGACAGACGGACGGACGGACGGACGGACGGACAGACAGACATGGCTAATTCGACTCAGCTAGCGATTCTGAGTCGATCCATATACTTTGAGGTATATGTAGCAAAATTATTTCTCTATGTTACAAACTAAGTATCAAAACTAATATACCCCTATGGGATAGTGTATAAACAT